>CM024763.1:112208922-112298396 GCA_014218235.1 Colocasia esculenta
AAGTTGCAGAAGCACCTCCAAAAACGCCTTCCTCCGGGCTCCTGGATGATCACCACGCCGAGGGGATGATGGGGAAGCCTTCTCCTTGGCTTCAGCTCCCTCCTTGATGCAGTAGATCTCCAAAACATACTCCAATGGGTCGGATTTGAGGGTTCCAAAGTGAGGTTTTCCTCACAGAATGCTCTCTAGGGTTTTCTCTCTCTTTTCCTCCTCTCACAAGGTGAAGGGAGAAGTGGAGGAGCCAATTTCAGGTTCAGGATGTAAGAGAGAGCCTCACCCACTCACCATGCCGATTTGACAGCCTTAGAGCCGTTGGGGGACATCCCCCATGGTGGCCATGCCTTACTCCGGGTTTTCTGGCTCTGCAACGCATGCAGGTCAGAGAAGTTGGCGTCAAGATCGCTGGACGCTAGGATTAGGGTTGGCGTCCATGGTGTTGACGCTAACACCATGTAAACGGCTAAGGTATTGACGCCAATTAGGCCTTCGGGCAGAAATCTAAATATGCAGAAAACCATGCACTTGATGCATATATACATGCAATATGTGTATAGTATGGTACACACTCTATCACCAATTAATACATACATTATTTACATCTTATTATAAACACATGCACACGTAAATCATACTATTTTAATATCCACGTAAGTACGTACATACATGCTCAACACAATATACACACATAAATACGAAAAATACGACGGAAATTCGAGGGTCTTACACCCTCTCCCCCTTAAAGAAACTTCGTCCTCGAAGTTAGAACGACACTACACAAACAAAAGGGGATACTTCTTCCTCATCGCATCCTCAAGCTCCCACGTAGCCTCCTCACGCGAGAAGTTCCGCCATAGAACTTTCACCGACGCGATACTCTTGTTCCGGAGATGCTGCCCCTTCCGGTCAAGAATGGCTACCGGTTGCTCGATATACGAAAGATCTGGCTGGATCTCCACTGGCTCATGACTAATCACATGAGACGGATCTCGCACATACTTCCTGAGCATAGATACGTGGAATACCGGGTGAACGCTAGCCAAAGCTGGGGGTAATGCTAGCTCGTACGCCACGCTGCCCAAACATCTGAGAATCTCATATGGGCCAATGAATCTAGGGCTTAGCTTGCTATGCCTGCCAAATCTGACAACACCTCGAGTAGGCGATATCTTCAAGAAGACATGATCGCCAACCTCGAACTCTAAATCCTTCCTCCTGTTGTCGGCATAACTCTTCTGCCTATCCTGTGCCGCAACAAGCCTCTTTCTGATAAGCTGGATCTTATCCGAAGTTTCCTGAACCAACTCCGGTCCGATCAACTGCCTATCACCTGTCTCCTCCCAACATAAAGGAGATCTGCAGGGCCTACCATACAACGCCTCGAATGGAGCCATTCCAATGCTAGCATGAAAGCTGTTGTTGTATGCGAACTCCACAAGAGGTAAATGACGCTCCCAATCATCCTTCCAATCCAGAACGCACGCTCTCAACATATCCTCGAGCGTCTGATAGTCCTCTCGGACTGTCCATCGGTCTGGGGATGAAACGCCGAACTGAGCTTAAGCTCCGAACCTAACGCATCCTGAAGACCCTTCCACAACCTCGAAGTAAACCTCGGATCTCGATCTGAAATGATCGACTTCGGCACACCATGCAATCTAACGATACCACCAACATACAATCTAGCTAAACTCTCTACTGACTGCTTCTTCTTCATAGGCAAGAATGAGCAGTCTTCGAGAATCTATCTACGACTACCCAAATCGAGTCATTGCCCCTTCTAGATCGAGGCAAACCCGATACGAAATCCATAGTGACAGCTTCCCACTTCCATACGGGGATATCCATCCTTTGCATAAGGCCGGATGGTCGCTGCCGCTCGGCTTTCACCTGCTGACATACTAGACATCTAGACACATAATCCGCAACATCCTTCTTCATGCCGGACCACCAAAATGATCTCTTCAGGTCTTGATACATCTTAGTGTTACCCGATGAATAGAGAATCGCGATCTATGAGCCTCCGCTAACACATGCTCACGGACATCTACTACATCGGGGACACAAACACGGTGCTGAAATCTAATCACACCGTCCTCATCACGAGCAATGCCCGCCTTACCCACTAACTCTAACAATCTAGGATCGGCTTTCTGCTGCTCAATCACCTCATCCAAGACTGAGGATCTAAGGGATAGCTGAGCTACAAAAGCCTGACACAACGATGGCTCTAACTCGGTCATAGAGCACGCTGCATCCTCCAACATCTTCCAATCCTGCTGGAGCGAAGACCTCTTCCTACTAAGAGCATCCGCTACGACGTTCACCTTTCCAGGATGATACTGAAGGTCGAAGTCATAGTCCTTCAAGAACTCAATCCATCTTCTCTGCCTCAGGTTTAATTCCTTTTGGAGAAAAGATACTTCAAGCTCTTGTGGTCGGTAAACACCTCAAATCTGACACCATAAAATAGTGCCTCCAGATCTTTAGTGCATGAACCACAGCTACTAACTCTAATCATGAGTCGGATAGTTCCTCTCATGCTCCTTCAACTGACGAGAAGCATAAGCTACTACCCTCTCTTGCTGCATGAGCACACAGCCTAAACCAATCCGAGATGCATCCGTATAAATGGCAAAGCCCTCTAGACCACTGGGCAATACCAATACCGGAGCAGAAGTAAGCTTAGCCTTCAATAGCTGAAAGCTGCGCTCACACGCCTCGGACCATACAAACTTCTCACCCTTTCTGGTCAGCTTTGTCATAGGGGCGGCGATGGATGAGAAACCCTCAATGAATCGCCGATAGTAACCAGCTAACCCAAGGAAACTACGAATCTCCGAAGGGGTCCTGGGAACTTCCCAATCCATGACTGCCTGGACCTTCGCTGGATCAACAGCTACACCAGCGCCGGTGATGACATGCCTGAGAAAGTGAACCTCGCGCAACCAGAACTCGCACTTGCTGAATTTTGCATACAGCTTGTGCTCACGAAGAACCTCTAAGACTAACCTCAAATGCTGACGATGTGTGGCCTCATCGGAGAATAGACCACACGTCATCAATAAACACAACAACAAACCTATCTAGATACGGACTAAACACCCGGTTCATGAGATCCATGAACGCTGCAGGGGCGTTGGTCAATCCGAAGGGAAGAACCAAAAACTCATAATGTCCATAACGGGTTCTAAACGCCGTCTTGGACACATCCTCACTCCTAATCCTCAACTGATGATAACCAGATCGCAAGTCGATCTTGGAAAAGACTGATGCCTCTCGCAACTGGTCAAACAGATCATCAATACGAGGTAAGGGATACTTGTTCTTCACAGTCACCTGGTTTAGCTTTCTATAATCGATGCACAACCGAAGTGACCCGTCTTTCTTCTTGACGAACATACAGGTGCTCCCCAAGGGGAACGCTAGGGCGAATAAATCCCTTATCGAGCAATTCTTGCAATTGCTTCCTCAACTCGCTAATTCTGCAGGGGCCATCCGATATGGGGCCTTCGAGATAGGAGAGGTGCCTGGAAGCAACTCTATAGTGAACTCTATCTCCCTATCCGGTGGCAATCCAGACAAGTCATCGGGAAAGACATCTGGAAAGTCCTGCACCACATCGATCTCTGCAAGAGTCAGTGACGAACTAGCACCAGGTACTAGCATAACGCTGGCAAGAAATGCGTCACAACCCTTGTTCACCATACGCATCGCCTCATGGCAGAGATGACTAACTTTCCCGCTAAGTTCTTTGGCAAGGGATGAGAGAACTCGTCCTCGCCAGGAATGCGGAACACAATCTTCTTTCTACGACAATCTACTAACGCATAGTGCTCCTCTAGCCAATCCAGACCAAAGATGCAATCATAGTCCTTCATCTTTAGCAAGAAGAAGCACCCATCTAGGAATCTATCCTCAATGCACACAGGTAACGACGGAATGCACTTCCTAGTCGATACCGTACCCGCAGGGGTGTGCACAGACAAAGGAACATCTAACTCCTCAGACTCTATGCCTGACTCTAGGGCTAACTGCCTAGCGAACCGCTCGGAAATGAACGAGTTGGTAGCACCCGTATCAAACAAAACCCGAGCGTGCACACCGAAAAGTAAAACTGTACCTTCGTGACATGCTCTGCCTGCTCGGCGTCCTCACGAGCTAACGCAAACACTCGAGCTGGGGCTCGAGGCCTTCCTGGTCGTCCTGTAGCTGGCGCGGCTGCCGCTACTGCTGGTACTGGCGCTCCACGCTGAGCTCCCTGCTGGAGTCTTGGGCAATCCTTGATCTTGTGGTCGCTGCTCCTGCACTTTAGGCATCTACCCGTATAACCAACACTCCGAACCTCCAGGGTCTTCCCACAATGGGGACACTCCTTCTTCGCACCGGGGGAACGTACAGAGGGTACCTGATAGTTGCTGACTGCCACTTGTTTCTGCGGTGTCTGGTACACCGTCTTCCTCTTGTCTTGCCGCTGGAAGGTCGCTGCCGGCCTCTTCTGCGATGCCTTCTTCTCTTCTAGATACTGCTCCATCTCTCCCTCCTGTCTGCAGGCTGCGCTGAGGGCCTCGTCTAGCGTGCGGTGGTCGAACGCCACGAGCCTCGTCCTCAGTGATGGTTTGAGACCCATCACGAACTTCTTGGTCTTCCTGCGCTCATCCTCTACTATGTGCGGTGCATATTTAGAGAGTTCAGAAAACCTTGCCTCGTATTCCAGGACGGTCATTGATCCTTGCGTCAGGGAAAGGAATTCTTGCTCCATCTTGTCCTGGATGTGCTCTGGGACGAACTTGGCTCGGAAGAGCCTCACGAACGCGTCCCATGCCACATCTACTGCTCCGTCCTCGAAACGCGTACGCAGTAGGGAGGACCACCATACATCCGCTCTCTCCTGCAACACACATTCATAAGCACCAACTAACAAATCTAACTTAACAAGCAACATTCAAGCATAACTAAAGCGTACCTGTAGCATGTAGGTGGCTAAGGTCACCTTGTCCTCATCGGGACACCTGATAGCTCGGAAGATCTTTTCCGTCTCCCTCATCAACTTTCGCCATAGCGGATCACTCTCCCCCTTAAAAGAGGGTGGGGTCATCCTCTGAATCGCTCCATGATGGAAGGCCACCATGGTCCTGAGCTGGGGCCTGAGCCTGCTACATTAAACAACAAGCATATACAATAAAACAATATCATACAATTCAAATAGCAGACTACTTAGTTTGTTTATTATTTTACCTGGGCCTCCAACTGGGCCTGGAGTGCTGCCTGGGTGTGTGCCTGGGTCTGCATGGCTTGCACCAGACCTTGCATAAACACTCCATAATCCACTGGCGGTGGTGGGGGAAGCACAGGACCCTGTGGGGTCGGGGCCTGGCTCCGCCCGCTCCTCACGCCTCTGCTCGTCGTCGCGAGCTGGCGCACCTCCACGTCGTCCACGGGAAGCCATGGCTGTAATAAAATTTCAGCCACCATTAGAGTTAGGTTACTAGTTTTCTAACCATTTTCTTATCTATCTTCACTATTTATTAGTGTTTTCTACACATGTGGACATACTTAGCATGCAATGGGGATGATGACTTAGTTATATTCATGTGTAATCTCAACCGGTCGCTCTGATACCAATCTCTGTGACGGCCCTCATTATACCGGTACGGTCATATCGACCCACGTCGATATAACGAGTGCTGCCAGCCACAGTGGGACATTTACCCAACGATACAAACAGTTGAGATACACGCGAATATAATAACAGAGTAGCGGAGTAAAGAGAACTATCTCCATTCATTCATCATCCACATTAAACATACATGCAGCTTACAATTTGCAAAAGGAACTAAATTTCACATGATTTAATTTGCTGAAATAGAAATACAAATGTCCACATATTACATCTTTTCATGATAAGCCTAATACAATGTTCAAGTACATACGGCGAAGTACACAATCACAAAGAAGCTCCAAGTAACTAGTCTCCGCGCTCGGAGTCCGTCTCCACCGTCTCCTCCAACGGTGTCGTGTCACCAACTACACCTGTACGCCGAAGCAAGGAGTGAGTCCAGGGACTCAGCAAGTAACACTACGCATGATACACGTACAAGTCCTAGTGGTTTCTACATGCTCATACAATTAGCAACACATAGCATGCTAGTCCATTTAAGTTTCAACCTATCATGACGGTTCTACAATTTTATACATAAGCATGCTTTCAGATTTCAAAATATAACATTCACCTACCACATGGTCTCTAATCCATTCACTTATGAACTTTAACCTTATAAAGAACCAACGTGAGAGTTATCAACATGGACAATTTACACACATGAACGGGGAACATAGTTAGCATGGATTTCACATGTTCTTAAGCACATACATAACCTTTTAACATGCTTAGGTTGCTGATTTCACATGGTTCAAAGACTATAAACTACACATGGAAGCTACAATGTGGCTTAGAACATAACATATGAACAATCAATCACGCCATCTGGCACACATATTCATTGTTGTCCCTATCATGGTTCTAAACACTTGCACACGTAACACAAGAAGGATAACATGCATTTTCTGAATTCACATAGTTTCAGATTTAGCCTCACATGGTTTCAATAACACATTGCACATCTAGATTTTCACATTTTCCTTTTCCACAATTTCTCGTTCACATGGTTACATACCACACTTTACACATTACACTTTACACATGTTTAGTGTCCGTGACACATAGTCCAAACCACCAAAGAAGGACACATTCACATCACATAACACATAGGCACCATCTAGGCAATGCAATGGTGACTCTTGGACTGCGCAGACCGGGAGAACAAGTCTCCACCCTAACCAGTGGTACTTGTCCACCTCCAGAATTTCCCCTAATGCCCTTAGGGTCACTTAACACAATGAACTTTCTCAGGGGGACTTTTCCCTGATACAGCTCCACTGCCTTCTCGGAAGCAGTATCACATTGGCACAGTTTACACTTTACATATTTACCGTTTTACACATGGTTTCACGCACAACACATTCTCATTCATTCACTCTTTCACTCACCTGAACATTTCTGTTTTCCTAACATGATACTACAGAAATTCCAAGGTTTAACACACAATACACACATTAATCATGCTGATTTTAGATCATAACGAACCGTATTTCGATTATATGCATGAATTATCGTACTTCACTTGAAAACACATAACTCTTTATCTACTGTTCCAATTGGCCTGAAAATTTAACCACATGCTGTTTTCGGGTTCAAAATCATACCCTCAATTTTTCAGATTTTTCTGAGCTAAATAGGATTTATATAAAATCAGACACCTAATTAACATACTATTCACGATTTAAGCTAACATGAGCCTAACACAATTTGCAATCTATCCACTTACTGTTTTGCACAGAAACCACTAACATATGCATGGATTTAGAATACAACACCATCCTAATTCATACATCTATAAATCATTTGTCACAACCTATTTTTACATGTTTTTATTTTACCGAACTACACTTATTAACAATTCCACAAGCATGCATGGATTACCAAAATTTCAGAGCACACATACATGTCCCACAATTCCTTATGAATAGACTGAAAACAAAACACTCAACTAATCCTAATCATGGAACTTTGAATTGCAAATTTTCCAAATCATGTTCACAAGTCTACAAGACATTATTGACCACATTCATCACACACAACTCACACACACATCCACAACCACAATGCATAATGTACATAGCTTATAGGATTACCATATATCCTCATCGCATAAAACATATCGAAATAAACGTATAAATGGGACAGAACAGCTCACTGTTCTGTCCAGAAGAACTAAACGGCGGTCTCTGGCCGCTGACTCAGGGTCAGCGGCATGTCGATGGACGCCAAGATCATCACAGGCGTCAGGGATCTTGCCGTTTACTCAGGTCTGTGCAGAAAACACAGACCCGAGCTCTAAAACTAGGGTGAAATGGAGGGTCTAGGACTCGAAATAAATTTCATAAAAATGATAGAAACATCCTAGACTCATACGGGGACACCATGGATAGGTCACTTGCCTTTAGAAAATCACACCAAAGGATCTAGGGCTTGGAGAAGCTCTCCTTGGGCAGTCCCAAGAAGTTGCAGAAGCACCTCCAAAAACGCCTTCCTCCGGGCTCCTGGATGATCACCACGCCGAGGGATGATGGGAAGCCTTCTCCTTGGCTTCAGCTCCCTCCTTGATGCAGTAGATCTCCAACAAACTCCAATGGGTCGGATTTGAGGGTTCCAAAGTGAGGTTTTCCTCACAGAATGCTCTCTAGGGTTTTCTCTCTTCTTTTCCTCCTCTCACAAGGTGAAGGGAGAAGTGGGAGGAGCCAATTTCGGGTTCAGGATGTAAGAGAGAGCCTCACCACTCACCATGCCGATTTGACAGCCTTAGAGCCGTTGGGGGACATCCCCCAATGGTGGCCATGCCTTGCTCCGGTTTTCTAGCTCTGCAACGCATGCAGGTCAGACAAGTTGGCGTCAAGATCGCTGGATGCTAGGATTAGGGTTGGCGTCCATGGTGTTGACGCTAACACCATGTAAACGGCTAGGGTATTGACGCCAATTAGGCCTTCGGCAGAAATCTAAAATATGCAGAAAACCATGCACTTGATGCATATATACATGCAATATGTGTATAGTATTGTACACACTCTATCACCAATTAATACATACATTATTTACATCTTATATAAACACATGCACACGTAAATCATACTATTTTAATATCCACGTAAGTACGTACATACATGCTCAACACAATATACACACATAAATACGAAAAATACGACGGAAATTCGAGGGTCTTACATATTACTGTCATATTACAGCAAAGTTTACCCACATTATGTACCTTAACCTCCCTTGAATTATTCTAACATTGTCAATTACGAGTAGTACTCCGATTGAGTCTATTCTCCAGTGTTCGGTAACTGAGTCTATAAAACTTGATCACCTGAGAGTTCATATACTTGAACACCTTGGAGATGTGAATAATTGTGATGACAATTATGGATCTTCATCTTCTTGGGTTCTTATGTTATTTCAATCTTCCGAAGTTATTAGCTTTGAGTCATAACCCTGTCTCAACCAATTGTCTTTCTATATTATTAAACTCCGAGCAACTTTGTCACCAAGATATCTGTATTAATTCTCAATCAAAACTACCTTTGGATTTCCAATTTCTATTATGCTCATGAAAAGAAATTTATGATATGAAGACATGTGCTCTCTTCAAAAGAGGGTTTAGGATCACTTGTGGTAGCCCCAACCACTTGTGATCAGCTGAGGGCGACAATTTGTAGGTAAATCCAAGTCATGGACTGACGAGGTGGATAATAAAACCCATTCTTGCGTAATGAACAATACAAGGTGCTAGAATCGCCTAGGCACTGCGGATGTATTTATGTCTATTTAGTAACCTCTTGAGAGCAGTGATGCCTGTCAAGTTCTTTCCAAATCAAGTTATGGTCTGAATTCTGAAAGACAAATATGACTTTTATTCTGTAATTTGTTCGAGCTCTTTAAGAAATCAATTGAGCTATATGTTTCTGTTAAGTATGAAATTTATGAGCAAATGTGTTTTGATCCATATATGCTTACTTTCACCTACTGAGTCCTTCCGACTCATGTCTTTGTTTCTCCAACCCTTTCAGATTGAAGGTGAAGGTAACCTCAGCTACAAAGATCCGAAATTCGCTGCTGAAGAAGAAAGGAAGAAAGAATAGCGTAGTTTAATGACTCTTAGAGATTTTGTTTGTACTATAAAGGTCTAGAAGAGAAAGTTTGGCTTCATGTAAATAATGAGTGTTGATACTAAGTTACTTTGTTGAGGTAAAATGTCCAAAGATGCCTTTGTGGAATAGTTGCTAGTCTTGGGCACTACACGGATTTGTCAGCCCATAACGAAGTTGTTAGTGTAACCCCTCTTTCGATCAAGAACTATGTGATATGTGATATGTATATGTGTGTGTGCGTTCAGAGGAGGGTGTTACAGAGGTGGTATGTAACGACCCGAGAACCCGACCCTCGGCCACGCCGAGGACCCGATTTTCGCGGTCGCCGCCCACGGACCAGGGGGACCCAGAAGGGCTAGAACACGTGTCTGACAGGATATGTAACGGAGGTAAACGTCAACTGCTAAGCTAGAAGCGTACAAGCGGAAACAGGAAAGTAAAGCGAGACCGCTGCGTACCGCTCTAAGCACAGTCCCAACGCACGCACACTAGTACAAGTAAGGAAAAGGGGAGAGACAAGTCCCTTAGGGGCATACCCCGAGGGTGACGTACACTGAGAGGGGGAACCAGCTGCTAGCTACGGGGACCTCGACTACCACCCCGTCTCCTCCGCCCGACGCGCGCCCTGCCGCTGCTGAGAAGACTCACCGGAAAACAGAGGGATGAGCTTCACAACAGAAGCTCAGTAGGGACTACCAATCTCCTACTGGCTCTAAACAGGCAAGGAAGATAAACAATTATTAATAAAGGAAAGACGGCAGTTATATCTTTCTACCTACGAAAGGAAGTGCGGAAGCGAAGCTAAAGCTACACGGTACGGAAGGAAAGTACTCTCGGTGAAAACTCCGTACGACTGCTCGTCGTGACCACCACACGGCTAGTAAACACAGACGGAGGAGACTCCGCCTGGACAAGGAACACTAGCTACGGAAAGCACCACCACTAGTCAAACGGTCAGGTGCGTCCACAGACGTCTTATCCTCGACCTAGGTCCTGGCCCTCGCATCTCGTCAGAGCGAGGTAGGACACAAGGAACACAAAAGTAACCGCCGTAGTCTGGCCGGACTACGGTCCCACGCCTGACCTCTCCAAACGGTTCCGGGGCGTAAGGAGCGAGGCAGTGAGAAGAAGACTGACTGGCCTGCGCCGGTAGAACTCCAACTGTCCTCGGCGTCCCAGACCAACCACGAGAGCTCTGCAAGCGACTCACACGCCACTGTCCTAACCACCGTTTTCCCCTCAGCTCCAGAGTCCGCCTGGTGGCTGCCAACTCGAGCACACTCGTAGCCCGGAGTACTCCCTCAACAGGCTCCCGAGGACGGGGGTCCCAGGTAACGGTAACAACCTCTCGGGCGGGACAAGCCCTCAAGTGCCGCGCACCGGGCGAACGACTAGTGTGAGACCGTACTAGGGAACTAGCACAGGTGCCACGGGTACAGTAACGCGAAAACGGAAGCGGCGGAAGCACAACCTGCCTCTGGCTGAGAAGGCGACATAGGTATGTCGCCTTCAAGAAGGCGACACACCCCCTGTCGCAATCCATTAAACCAGAAGGCGACATAGGGTATGTCGCATTCAAGAAGGCGACATACCCCCTGTCACAATACCAGTCAGAAGGCGACACAGGGTATGTCGCCTTCAGGCCAGACGGGGGTTCCGGAGCTCTCTCTCCGGGAACCTCCCCAAAACGGAGAAACACTACACGACGAGGGAGGGAGCATGCTCATCATGCTAGAAAGCTAGTAAACACACAAACCACCCTCGAATACCCCAAGAACATGGATTCTACGCTCGGAGGAAACCTCACTCACACGAGCATGGAAACTCACACTCCCCAAACCCCAACCACACAGGAACCACAGTCTAGACGGGGAGGGGATCATGCTTAGGGCGAAGGATCAAGAGTCCCTACCTCCACGCGAAGAACGAACCCGTTGGGGCCTTCTCGTAGGTAGAAACGTCTCCTCCTCGCGCCGCACGGCACGAACGCGACCCCTGCACGAACGGAGCGACACCCTCCGCAGCACGGCCGCCTCAACACGGGGGAGGCACCCCCAAAACCACCGGAGCTCTGAGAGGCGAGAGGGAGAAAAGGGGGAGAGGAAAACGCGAGAGAGGGGAAGAGCTCGGCGCCCGGGCTTTAAGCCCGGATCCTGAGAAGGCGACACATCTTGTGTCGCATTGGGAACCAGAAGGCGACATAGGGTATGTCGCAATGCCACTGACAACGGTCAAATCTCGGAATTCGAAAAAGTGAAGGCGACAGCCATCTTGTCGCGTTCACCCAACACCGCCAGAGCCGTACTGACACAAAGGACGCCTGTCACGTCTGTCAGACTGCGTCTGGGGCGACGCGATGGGAAGGCGACATAGGGTATGTCGCCTTCAAGAAGGCGACACACCCCCTGTCGCAATCCATCAAACCAGAAGGCGACATAGGGTATGTCGCCTTCAAGAGGCGACATACCCCCTGTCGCAATATGAAGCAGAACCAGACATTGCTCACGATCAGAACCACGTCGCGACAGTCGCCCTGCCGCGACCCAGAGGACGGGGCCAAGGGCCCAAGGGGGCCGGGGTGTTACAACCCTCCCTCCTTAAGACATTCGTCCTCGAAATGAAACAACTCGGTCTCAACCCGGAAGACGATAAAAAGGGGAGATCACCACATACCGATCAATCAAATAAGTAAGGAACTGCTCCTGCATCTCGTCCTCGCGCTCCCAGGTGGCCTCGCCACCGACGCGGTTCTGCCAAACAACTTTCACCAGCGGAATCTGCTTCCTGCGCAATTGCTGAATTCTCTGCGGTCGATCACTCTAACTGGGTACTCTGGCACTGACAAGTCTGGCGCTACCTCTAGCTGCGAGTAGTCCAACACGTGCGAGAGTCTGCAACGTACCTCCTGAGCTGCGAAACGTGGAAAACGCTGTGCACACCTGCTAGCTCTGCCGGAAGACTCAGCCTGTAAGCTACCTCGCCGACCCTCTCGTAATAGGGAAGGCCCGATGTACCTCGGACTGAGCTTTCCTTTCTTACCAAACCTCATGACCCCTTGGTCGGCGAGACCCGCAGGAAGACCAGGTCACCGACGCTGAACTCTAGCGGTCTCCTGCGGACATCCGCATAACTCTTCTGCCTGCTCTGTGCTGCCCGAAGCCTCTGCCTGACCGAACTGACTGTGTCTGCACACTGCTGCACTAACTCTGGCCCCAAAAGCTGCCTCTCACCACCTCGAACCAGTGAAGCGGAGTCCTACACGGGCGACCATACAAAGCCTCGTATGGCGCCATCCCGATGCTCGAGTGATAACTGTTGTTATACGCGAACTCTACCATCGGGAGGTGAGACTCCAAGTGCCGCCCCAGTCTAAACAGCACGCTCTCAGCATATCCTCCAGTGTCCGAATGGTCCGCTCTGACTGACCGTCTGTCTGCGGGTGTACGCTGTGCTGAACCTCAACTCTGTACCCAGTGCTCTCTGAAGACTGCGCCAAACCCTGACGTGAACCTCGGATCTCTGTCAGAGACGACTGAAACTGGGATCCCGTGCAACGAAACAACTCTGTCCACGTACAGTCTGGCTAACCTGTCCACTGACCACGACATCCTGACCGGAAGAAAGTGCGCTGCCTTGGTCAAACGGTCCACACGATCACCCAAATACCATCATGCCTCTGCGGGGTACGGGGCAAACCAACCACAAAGTCCATGGTGATGTCGTCCCACTTCCACTCAGGAATGGGCAACGGCTGCAGCTCACCACCAGGACGCTGGTGCTCAGCCTTCACCTGTTGACAGGTAAGGCACCGAGCAACAAACTCTGCCACGCCCCTCTTCATCCCTGGCCACCAGAATGACCTCCTCAAACAATGGTACATCTTGGTGGAGCCGGGATGAACCATACCTCGACCTGTGAGCCTCTGACAACACTGCCTCACGAACCTCCTCTGGAACGTACAAGCGGCCTCTGAATCTGACCTCGCTGTCTTCGCTGAGCTCAACGTCCGGCATCCGCAAAATGTCTGCTAACTCTGCATCTGCTCGCTGCGCCTGCAACACCTCCTGAACAGTGATGGCCGAACTGACAAACTGGAAGCCACTGCACGGTCTCTAGTCCTCGACGGAACAACACTCCCTGAGACAGATCCTCGAACAGCCTCCACTCTCTGACCATCAGCGAACTCAAGCGCACGCGCCTACTCAAGCATCGGCTACAACGTTAGCCTTTCCTGGATGATAGGAAAGGGTTAGGTCGTAGTCCTTCAGTACTCCATCCAACGGCGCTGTCTCAAGTTCAAATCCCTCTGGGTGAAGATGTACTGCAAACTCTGGTGATCGGTGAAGATCTGAAAAGCCTCGCCATACAGGTAGTGCCTCCACAACTTGAGAGCGTGTACCACTGCTGCTAGCTCCAAGTCGTGGGTGGGATAGTTCTCCTCATGCTTCTTCAGCTGCCGAGAAGCATAGGCAACGACCCCACCATGCTGCATCAGCACGGCACCCAAACCTGACCTCGACGCATCGGTGTAAACCACGAACCCACCGTGCCGACGGCAAGACCAACACTGGCGCCGAGTCAACCTCGTCTTCAGCTCCAAGAAACTCTGCTCACAGTCCTCTGACCAAACAAACCTGGTGTCCTGCCTCGTCAACCGAGTCAACGGTGCTGCAATCTTGGCGAAATCCTGAATGAACCTCCGGTAGTAACCTGCCGGACCCAGAAAACTGCGGACCTCTGCAACTGATGTGGGCTGCTCCCACGACAACACTGCCTCAACCTTGGCCGGATCCACTGCCACACCAGAACCCGAGATCACGTGCTCGAGGAAGTGCACCTGCTCAGCCAAAATTCGCACTTGTCGAACTTGGCGTAAAGACGGTGACTCCGCAGGGTCTCTAGCACGATCCTCAGATGCTCCTCGTGCTCCTCTTCAGAAGCCGAGTAGACCAGAATATCATCAACAAAAACAACAACAAAGCGGTCTAGGTACTCACTAAACACCCTATGCATCAGATCCATGAATGCTGCAGGTGCGTTCGTCAGCCCAAACGACATCACGACGAACTCAAAGTGACCGTACCTGGAACGAAAGCCGTCAAACCAACATCTGACTCTCTGATCCGCAGCTGGTAGTAGCCGGATCTCAAGTCGATCTTCGAGAAAACTCGGGCCGATTGCAACTGATCAAACAAATCATCAATTCTCGGCAACGGGTACCTGTTCTTCACAGTGACCTGGTTCAACTGCCGATAATCGATGCACAAACGAAGACTACCATCCTTCTTCCTCACGAACAAAACAGGCGCACCCCACGAACGGCTCGGACGAATGAAGCCCACTCAAGCAACTCTTGGAGCTGGCGCTTCAACTCACGCAGCTCCGCCGGGCCATCCGGTAAGGTGCCTTGGACAAAGGCATCGTACCAGGCAAAAGCTCGATAGAGAACTCTACCTCTTGCTCAGGCGGCAAGCCAGGTAGATCCTCCGGAAACACGTCAGAAAACTCAGAAACAACTGGCACATCAAAAACTGAAGACCCGCTAGGCTCCAAGGAACAAACCGAAGCAAGGTAAGCAACGCAGCCATCACGGATCAAACGACGAGCCTTACAGAAAGAAATGAACGGCCGACGGGTAGACCGGATACCTCGAAAGCAGAGAACAGGTGCTCCAGGTATCTCGAACCGAACGATCTTCCTCTGACAATCACCACGGCTGAGTGAGCCTCCAACCAGTCCATGCCCAGGATGACGTCGAAGTCGCAAAGCTGCAGCGCGTACACCTGGCCGGCAACTGGTGACCCTCAACCTCGACTGTCACACCCTCCAGGTAACCGAAGGAACGCATGAGTCACCGGACGGGAGATCGACCATCACGTCACACTGCCTCTCGGGCGTGTGACAAGCAAGAGACTCGTAAAACTTCTCGGAAGCAAAACACAAGGAAGCACCGGGATCAACCAAAACACGAGCAGCTCTGCCAAGGATAGGTAGAGTACCTATAACCAAGTTTGACGCCTCCGCCTGCTCCCGGTGAGCGCCATCACGCGACCACGACCACGCCACGCTGCGGCGCCTGCTGGGGCTGCTGCTGCGGCGACTGCTGCTGAGGAAACTGCTGCTGCTGCTGGTACGGCTGTACTGCTGCGGCTGCGGGAACTGCTGGACCGCTGCTGCTGTACTGCCCTCTCTGCTGCTGACGCGGTGCCTGCTGCTGGGGAGGGTACTGGTACTGAGGTGGCTGCTGCGCGTACTGTACTGGCTGCTGCTGCTGCGGAGCTTGCCCCCTAGGGCAATCCCTCCTAAAGTGGCCTGGCAAGCCACAAGTGTAGCACACTGGCTCCTGACTGCCCTGCTCAGCACCCTGCTGTACTGACTGCTCTGCAAACCTGGACTGACGCCTCTGCTGACGGCTCCGTCCACCCCCGCGAGTAGACAACTTCCTGAACTGCGAGCGAATTCCAGAGCTACCGGAACTGCCCGAGCCTGAGGAAGAGGAAGTCGCACTACCGCGGCTGCCTGCTGGACGCTGGTACGGCGAGGACCTAGAAGAGGCTCCTCCCGGCTGCTGCTGCTGCTGCTGAGGCTGCCAAGTCTCTCTGTCCAAGGCGGTGGCCTTCGCCACGGCCTCTCCCAGGGTACACATGTGTGCCGTCACACCCCACCTCAGTCTGGTCTCAGCCCTGCTATAAATCTCTCTGCACAAGCCTGGTCACTGCCTGCTACATGAGGCACATGCCTCAACAACCGGACAAACCTCTGGTGGTACTGAGAAACTGTGAGGTCGCCCTGCACCAACTCGTGGAACTGGTCTCCGCCTCTCACGTCGAGCGTAGTCGGGAAGTACTCGCCGTGGAAGACCTCCAAAACCGCTGCCAAGAGATCTGGTCCAACCGCTGCCCCTGGAAGTGAGTCTGCCTCTGAACTCTCCACCACTCATGGGCTGCTCCCTTGAGCTGGTATACTGCCAAACGAACCTGTCCTCCTCAGCGCACTCCATAGTCTCGAAGATGCGCTCCAACTCATGGGTCCAGCTCTCTGCCTTATCTGGATCATACTCGCCGTGGAACATCGGTGGGCGAAGACGCAGGAACCTCTCAAGGAGAGCGGTCCTTGCCTCCGACACCGCTGCCCTCCGCTGACCGGACCGGGTACTCCCGGTACCTGACCGCTGCTGGCGGACTGGCTGTTCCACCTCTGGCTCCACCTCCTGCTGCTCAGGTACTTCCGGGGGAGGTATTGGAAACTGACCACCTGCTGCTGCCTGCCCGGGCTGCCACGCTCCCTGGTACATAGCTCTGAAGAACTGCTCGGCCATGGGAAACCAGTCTGCATACTGCTGAGGCTGAGGGTGGTACTCCTGCTGCTGCCGCCCACTTGCTGCCGCTGCCTCTGCTGCTGCTGCCTGTGCACCCTGAGGCTGTGCCACTGACTCCTCCACGGACACCTCCTCCTGCACCTGCCCCTGAGCGGGCATGTCAGACTCATCCTGCTGCTCAACCAGCTGCCTAGCTGACTGCGCCTACGCGGAGCCATGACCTACACGGCAACCAACTACAAAGGTTACAAATACCTCTCGGGCGGCTAGCAGTGGACTTGTACTATTGTTGGGACTTACTGTTGCAGTTTAGATCCACTACAAGTCCTGTCAGACCAAGCTCTGATACCAACTGTAACGACCCGAGAACCCGACCCTCGGCCCACGCCGAGGACCCGATTTTCGCGGTCGCCGCCCACGGACCAGGGGGACCCGGAAGGGCTAGAACACGTCTGACAGGATGTAACGGAGGTAAACGTCAACTGCTAAGCTAGAAGCGTACAAGCGGAAACAGGAAAGTAAAGCGAGACCGCTGCGTACCGCTCTAAGCAGTCCCAACGCACGCACACTAGTACAAGTAAGGAAAAGGGAGAGACAAGTCCCTTAGGGGCATACCCCGAGGGTGACGTACACTGAGAGGGGGAACCACTGCTAGCTACGGGGACCTCGACTACCGCCCCGTCTCCTCCGCCCGACGCGCGCCCTGCCGCTGCTGAGAAGACTCACCTGGAAAACAGAGGGATGAGCTTCACAACAGAAGCTCAGTAGGGACTACCAATCTCCTACTGGCTCTAAACAGGCAGAGGAAGATAAACAATTATTAATAAAGGAAAGACGGCAGTTTATATCTTTCTACCTACGAAAGGAAGTGCGGAAGCGAAGCTAAAGCTAGCACGGTACGGAAAGTACTCTCGGTGGAAACTCCGTACGACTGCTCGTCGTGACCACCACACGGCTAGTAAACACACAGACGAGGAGACTCCGCCTGGACAAGGAACACTAGCTACGGAAAGCACCACCACTAGTCAAACGGTCAGGTGCGTCCACAGACGTCTTATCCTCGACCTAGGTCCTGGCCCTCGCATCTCGTCAGAGCGAGGTAGGACACAAGGACACAAAGTAACCGCCGTAGTCTGGCCGGACTACGGTCCCACGCCTGACCTCTCCAAACGGTTCCGGGGCCGTAAGGAGCGAGGCAGTAAGAAGAAGGACTGACTGGCCTGCGCCGGGTAGAACTCCAAACTGTCCTCGGCGTCCCAGACCAACCACGAGAGCTCTGCAAGCGACTCACACGCCACTGTCCTAACCACCGTTTTCCCCTCAGCTCCAGAGTCCGCCTGGTGGCTGCCAACTCGAGCACACTCGTAGCCCGGAGTACTCCCTCAACAGGCTCCGAGGACGGGGGTCCCAGGTAACGGTAACAACCTCTCGGGCGGGACAAGCCCTCAAGTGCCGCGCACCGGGCGAACGACTAGTGTGAGACCGTACTAGGGAACTAGCACAGGTGCCACGGGTACAGTAACGCGAAAACGGAAGCGGCGGAAGCACAACCTGCCTCTGGCTGAGAAGGCGACATAGGGTATGTCGCCTTCAAGAAGGCGACACACCCCCTGTCGCAATCCATTAAACCAAGGCGACATAGGGTATGTCGCATTCAAGAAGGCATACCCCCTGTCGCAATACCAGTCAGAAGGCGACACAGGGTATGTCGCCTTCAGGGCCAACGGGGGTTCCGGAGCTCTCTCTCCGGAACCTCCCCAAAACGGGAGAAACACTACACCGAGGGAGGGAGCATGCCATCATGCTAGAAAGCTAGTAAACACACAAACCACCCTCGAATACCCCAAGAACATGGATTCTACGCTCGGAGGAAACCTCACTCACACGAGCATGGAACTCACACTCCCCAAACCCCAACACACAGGAACCACAGTCTAGACGGAGGGGATCATGCTTAGGGCGAGAGGATCAAGAGTCCCTACCTCCACGCGAAGAACGAACCCGTTGGGGCCTTCTCGTAGGTAGAAACGTCTCCTCCTCGCGCCGCACGGCACGAACGCGACCCCTGCACGAACGGAGCGACACCCCTCCTCAGCACGCCGCCTCAACACGGGGGAGGCACCCCCAAAACCACCGGAGCTCTGAGAGGGCGAGAGGGAGAAAAGGGGGAGAGGAAAACGCGAGAGAGGGGAAAGAGCTCGGCGCCCGGGCTTTAAGCCCGGATCCTGAGAAGGCGACACATCTTGTGTCGCATTGGGAACCAGAAGGCGACATAGGTATGTCGCAATGCCCTGACAACGTCAAATCTCGGAATTCGAAAAGTGAGGCGACAGCCATCTTGTCGCGTTCACCCGACACCGCCAGAGCCGTACTGACACAAAGGACGCCTGTCCGTCTGTCAGACTGCGTCTGGGGCGACGCGATGGGAAGGCGACATAGGGTATGTCGCCTTCAAGAAGGCGACAACACCCCTGTCGCAATCCATCAAACCAGAAGGCGACATAGGGTATGTCGCCTTCAAGAAGGCGACATACCCCCTGTCGCAATATGAAGCAGAACCAGACATTGCTCACGATCAGAACCACGTCGCGACAGTCGCCCTGCCGCGACCCAGAGGACGGGGCCAAGGGCCCAGGGCCGGGGTGTTACATGGTATCAGAGATAAGTCAATTGAGGATCCAATACTATAGAGTTATTGGTCTTCAACATCTTCTAGTTACTTGTGAAGATGGGTAGAAAGCCTGAGGTTAAGCTAGATAAGTAAAGTTGGATATAGATTATCTTGTGTATAGAATGAATTTCTAGAGATTGGTGAATAGATATTGATCAATTAAAACTTAAGAGGCCAATACTATGATCAAATCAAATGAAACAATGTAGTTAATTCACATCAAACCACATAAACCAAGCAAAATTTTTTAAGGTAGTTCAATTCTTATATGGAATTCAATTTTTGGATGGAGATAAACTGGATCCACTAAATGTTGTCAACCATGTTTGAAATTATAGGAACACATAGAAGAGTCTTCTGAGATGTTGTAATACAATTTCTGGAAGTTCAACCTATAACTGTCGATAGATAGAACCCAACTGTCGACAGGTATCTATCGGCAGCCACTTCCTAGCTGTCACACAGACGAGTCTGTGATGAATTGATCCCTCTTCAGTCAGAAGTGTCAGCAGTTCAACATCAATCAGAAGTGTCAGCAGGAACCTTGTAAAACTGAAACTCATACCTTATTTACATTCCATATCATTTTAATAATGTTATATTTGATGTTTCATTTACTTTAAGATTACATGTAATAAGAAGTACCCCCCCCCCCCCCCCCATTTGAATTCAATAAAAATGTCAGAAAAATCATATCTCTTACCAATAAAAAGTCAACTCTCCTAACGAAGAAGAAAAATGCGATTTTGGTGATTCTATCAAAATAGCATCTTTCTAATTTTCACAATTTTGCCTACCTAAAAGTCTCATATTCAAATAACCTAGTAGAATGCTAAGAATCCAAGGTCCGGTGAAAAATGATAAACACACATATGACTTCTCCAAGAGAACCCTCTCTACTGAAGGAAAAGTCAAACCTGCTCATTCCTTATTTTACATTAATATGACTTTTACATTGATATGTTATTATCTCCAACTCTAAATATGAAATAGTAAATGAATGGTTCAATTGTTCATATAGATTTCATGATTGTCCACGTAATGTATTCTTCCGTTGACTTTCCCATTTTCTTGGATTCTAAATTATTATACCACTAAGATGAATCATTTAATCATGGAGGTTAATGTATGAAGTAACCAGGTGCACACAATAACAGTTGTATTAATAGTATGAATTAGAAAAGCTGAGATTTAAATTACATTATTGATTAACCAAATTTAAATTCGTTTGCTCAGCCCAACATAATAGGAGAAGAAACACGTTGGAGAGAGATGCCATGAACAACTTTGCTCAGTCCTTGGAGCGAGTAGTTCCAGTTGGTAATCAAAGGAAAATGAAAATTGTATTAAAATTTGAGAAGTACAAATCTCCAAGAAATAGTAAGTATTACAATATCTATACGGAAAAGGACAGTTCCCTCCAATAAAAAAAAAACAATTGATAAAAGATGGTGAAGCGAAATAAGAAGAGCAAAAAGATTAAGAAGACCAATATAAGAGAATGTCAAGGCACAACCTAAGGAAGTTGTGCATATTGTTACAAACCGGGCCATGTCAAAAAAAAGACTGTTGGCAAAGACTAAGAGCATATTGGAAGTGCGGAAGTCTAAAGCACCAAATCTCAGAATGTCTTGTACACTCTCAAAACAATGACAAAAATTCAGGAAGACCTTAAGCCATAAGGAGAATGGACTGAAGTTATTGGAAGTAATTTTTATGTATAAGTCAATAGGACTAGAATATAGTGAGAAACACTTGAGTTTAGTTGTTATAGCATGTCAAAGCTTAGTAAATTTTGCCAACCCATGTAAATTGGTAAGGTTGAGTTGTGGAGTTCTGTACTAGAAACTTTACGAGATAAATAAAACTTCTTTGATTATCATCTATTCTCAATACTCATCATTCTCGTCATGCCTTATTACCCCTTTCCAAGAATATGTATTCACATAACTCTTTAAAGATTAAGGTTACTCCTTAGTGGGGGAGACTTTAAGTATAATATGCTTTTAACAAGGATCTGCTCAATACATAATACCCTATTACCAGAAATAAAGAATATAGTGAAGGTTGCATCTAATTGAACCTATGATCACAACATGCTCTTTAATAACTAGAAATGTTAATATTCAGATCCCATCAACTGACGATGTCATAATAACAAATGATATAGAGGGTATATACATCATATGGCATAGTAAACATGACAAGATTGGTAAGACTAATCTGGAATAAATAAAATTTAAAGGTTGAAAACTTAATTTTTGATCCTTCCCAAATTAGTCATTGAGTTTGGAGGACCAAACTCTTTTTAGTGGGGAGAGTTGTAACACCCCGAAATTCTATTTACTAGAAAACTATGAATAATTGGATTGTTAAATATAACCACTATCATGAGATGTGATTAACTCTAATTTAGGATTTTTTACATCAGTAAATGTTATTCTAGTAACGTACCTAGAGGTGCGCACTCCGACAGGGTGACACCGGAATTCTATAACAAAAATGAAATCCGAGAACACCATAATTCTTAAAAAAATTATGGTAAAATCAGAAATATAAATATCCGGAACTGTTGACGTATGGATTTTGAGATTAAGCCGACACAACTATTTTCGAGACGATTTTTCACCCCGTAAAAATAAATTCTAAAAATTAAAATAAAATCACCATAATTAGCAAAACCTTTTCATTAGCCTATGGTTGAAATTTCAACACAAATGGACATCATTGAACATGTTTACATAAGGTTCAATGGGCCAGTTGATTTATGGTCCAATTACGGTGGGGATTTTCTGGGAATTTTGGGTTGCCTACGTGTGAAGCTTGGGAAAGGCCAGTGCTCATGAGGGGAGAGGTTAACACGATATCACCTTATATGTAAGGTTATAAGGCTGCATGGTAAACGTGTAAGCCATAAAAACCAAAAGGTTTTTATAGCAACACGCAGGTTTGGCTTGTCATCTTGTAAGGCATGTGTAGGAGGCTATAAAAGCACCCCAAAGGGCGTCGTACTCACCTTTCCATTCATTCTTGCACCCACCCTTATTCACATTGTGTTCCTTGCTGCTGGCTACTTTCACCAAGAGTTACTGTTCTTTCTTCTCGCACCTTGTTCCTGTTCGAGCTATTGCTAGAACTCTTGCTAGAGCTGTGCTAGGAGTAGCTGGGAAGCCAGAATAGCAGTGCTGGGAGGTGTTGTTGCTAAGCAACAACCAACTACAATTGCTTATTCCTCTACTTGTGGGCATTTCTTCATCTTCTCCAAGCTAAGTAGGATTCTTTTCCTTCCTCTCTACTCTTACCCCTGAACATACTATAAAACTTATTGTTTAGGTGTTCAAGTTTCAAGATCTTGTCTGATTTTTGTAAGTACCTCTAGAAGCTTGTGTGCATCAAGTGTTGTTGTAGGATTCACTTTTTCTTCTTGTCTTCCTCTCTTGCGTCTCCTTCCTTCAAAGTCTTGGAGTTCAAGTATCCACTTTGATCTTGCGTTGTCATAAGGTTCGTAAGCCCTTTTGATTACTTCTTTTCCTTGGGTCCATGTCTCTAATTGACACTCATGTCTTTAGGTGTAAACTTATGTACTAGTAGGGTTCTCATTTCTTTTCTAAATCCTTGTCTCTCTGACCTTCGTTAAAGAGTTCAGGATTCCTATATGCTTGTCTTAAACTTGTAAATCCCTATGAATGGTGTATCCATTCCTTGCAATCGTGTGTTAGTATGTATGTCTGTAGGTATCATACCTCAAATCCTTCTCAGTTTCCTATGTACATGCTCATAGCTCCTTCAATTTCAGAAATCATGTTTCTTGTTTATTTCATGACCTAAGAGTTCATAAGCTTGAGCATCTTGTGTGTTGTGATAAACACCTTTATGTTAGGGAGAGGAAGATCCTTGTTTCACTATGAGATCAAGATTTGTTATTCTTCTTCCACCCTTCATCCATGTTTATGTTATAGAGATTTGCTAAAAGTTTCGATATCTTTAGAACAATGTGATTACTTTCCATTTGGATGTTTGTACCTCAAAACTTGATTTTGGAGCATTAAATACTTTGAGTTTGAGAGTTTATCTTGTGGAAATCTTTCCATCTAATCCTTGTAATAAGGGCCATACTTCCAATACTATGTCATGCTTTGTTTCTAGCTAGACACGTTTGAATTGCAAACCTCATGTTTCATCCTCACTTGTTTAGCTTATAAACTACTGTAAGATTTACAATTAGACTCTTCTATTTGATATAAATCATGCATTGATTCATAAGTTCCATGGTTAGAGTTTTTAGAGTGAATATAAAGTCACTTATGAGAGAATAACTGGCGACTGGCGACAGACAACTCATAGCTGTCGACAGACCAGTCTTTCAGAACTTCAAAATAACTGGGACTGTGGCTAGCTGTCGACAGCCATCTTGTAGCTGTCGACAGATAGACACAGAACCAGCAAAATGGATCTCTGTCTGCTGCTATCTGTCGACAGCCCCTTCCTAGCTGTCGACAGCTATAGTCCTGATCCGAATTTCAGCACTCTTTCATTTATGAATCCTTGCTAAACATTTATCCTAAAAGCTAGCAAGTACCCCACTTATTACATTGGTATTAACTGTCATATTACAGCAATGTTTACCCACATTATGTACCTTAACCTCCCTTGTTATTCTTAACATTGTCATTTACGAGTAGTACTCCGATTGAGTCTATTCTCCAGTGTTCAGTAATTGAGTCTATAAAACCTGATCACCTGAGAGTTCATATGCTTGAACACCTTATGAGATGTGAATAATTTGTGATGACAATTGTAGATCTTCATCTCCTGGGGTTCTTGTGTGATTTCAGTCTTCCGAAGTTATTGGCTTTGAGTCATAACCCTGTCTCAACCAATTGTCTTTCTTATATTATTGAACTTCGAGCAACTTTGTCACCAAGATATCTGTATTAATTATCAATCAAAACTACCTTTGGATTTCCAATTTCTGTTATGCTCATGAAAAGAAATTTATGATATGAAGATAGTGCTCTCTTCGAAAGAGGGTTTAGGATCACTTGTGGTAGCACCAGCCACTTGTGATCAGCTGAGGGCAACAGTTTGTAGGTAAATCCAAGTCAATGGACTGACGATGGTGGGTAATAAACCCCGTTCTTGCACAATGAACAAGATCCAAGGTGCTAGAATCGCCTAGGCACTGAGGATGTATTTACGTCTATTTTGTAACCTCTTGAGAGCAGTGATGCCTGTCAAGTTTGTTTCCAAATCAAGTTATGGTATGAATTCTGAAAGACGAATATGACTCTTATTCTGTAATTTGTTTGAGCTCATTAAGAAATCAATTTGAGCTATATTTTCTGTTAGTATGAAATTCATGAGCAAATGTGTTTTGATCCATATATGCTTACTTTCACCTACTGAGTCCTTCCGACTCATGCCTTTGTTTCCTCCAACCCTTTCAGATTGAGGTGAAGGTAACCTCAGCTACAAATGATCCAAAAATTCGCTGCTGAAGAAGAAAGGAAGAAAGAATAGTTTGTTTAATGACTCTTAGAGATTTTGTTGTACTATTAAAGATCTAGAAGAGAAAGTTTGGCTTTATGTAAATAATGAGTGTTGATACTAAGTTACTTTGTTGAGGTAAAATGTCCAAAGAGCCTTTGTGGAATAGTTGCTAGTCTTGGGCACTGCACAGATTTGTCAGCCCATAACGAAGTTTGTTAGTGTAACCCCTCTTTCCAAGAACTATGTGATATGTATATGTGTTGTGTGCAGTCAGAGGAGGGTGTTACAGTTTGTGTGCTCTGCGCCGGTTGCTGTGCGCTCTGAGCTGTCGGATGTCTGGTTGGGCACTCCCTTGTGGCAGGGTCGTGGTGGTGACCACCGGGAAGTCGCGGTGCGACTTAGTGGTCCTTTGCATATGTTGTATTCTCCGACCGGGTTTCTCCCTGATTTCGAGGATGAAATTTTTTTTTTGTTGATGTATTGTAACATCTCGGGCTTTATGGATTTCCATTGTGTAAGGGATGACTGGCCTTGTCGCGACGGAGGTGCCCTTCACGACAGTCATCCCTGTTGCGACCGCCTTCGGCATCGCGTTCTTGTCGCGCCCGGTCAACGGGTCGCGACTGCTTTCTGCTTTTTGGTCATCTGACGCCTGTTAGAGTGGCAGGCATGGCAGACTGACCTGTCAGGTTGTCACGGTGCCCAAGGAGGGCACGGTCTGGGCGGCCGTCGCGATAAGGTTCGCATCGTGACGCCTCGCCCCGTCGCGTTCTGGGGGCCGGAGGCTAAAAGCCTTGGCTGGCACCCCTTCTTCCTTCGTTTCCCTTTTCCTCCTTTCCTCTCCTCTCTGAGGTGGAGAGGCTTCTCCCCTCTCTTCTCTGGCGGTTGGAGCTCGTGGCGGAGCGGGAGCGGCGCCGTGGGAGTGAGGAGGAGGTGGCGAGCTCGTCTTGAAGGCCCCTTAGGGGTTTGGTTTCATGTAACCTATAGGGATTTCTTGTGCCCTTTCCAATCCAAGTGATTGGAAGTTCCTTTATTTGAATGCATGCTTTAGAAGCTTTCACCATGCTCCCCTCCCCATGGTTTTAGTATTTGTAGCGTGTGGGGGACATCAGGATGTGGCATCCGGTGGTCGGCCTTCCAACTGATGTCGCGACCGTCGAGCGCGTCCCGACATCAGATAAGGCGTCGCCCCGGTTCGACGCAACCTTATCGCGGCGTGGGTGGCCGTTGCGATAAGGGTCATGTCACGACCCTGTTTGCCGTCACGATAGGGTTGCTGTCGCGGTGTGGTCGGTTGTCACAACAAGGGTGTCGCGACCTGGTTTCCTTTCGCGACAGCTCTGTTGTCACGACCCGCTTCCCCGTTGCAACAAAGCGCTTGTCGTAGTGGCCCTGACCGTCATGATGTGATCGCGATGGGCCTTGAGGGCGCGATAAGACCTGTGTTGCCGTGGGTGTTTTCGTGGCCCATTTGGCATGTCGGCTTGTGCCCTAGGGCAGGGTGCCCTCCGGACCTTCTTGTAGGAACACGGCAGGTTGCCTCTCTGCGTTCACTGACCGAAGATGACACCTTCGTGGCCGTGTCCTAGCGGCGGCGCTAGGAGGCTCACGTCTGTCTAATAATCAATGGTCAGGTTGCCGATCGATTATTAGCAGAGCTTTGGTTTCTGTGCTGTTTGGTGGTGTTCCTATTTCTCGGGCCGTGCCATGTGTGTCGATGTTGGCCGACGGCCCTTCTGGAGGTTGTTCGTGAAGGGGTGCCGTGCATGCCTATGGCCGCTGGGCTTGTCTGGGTTACGAGCCAGTAGTGCTATTTCTGTTGGTGTTTGCCATGCCAGTTCTCTTTCGCCCGGTGCTCGGCACTTGAGGGCTTGTCCGTGAGACAGGTTGTTACCATTTCCTGGGACCCCTAGCCCCGCCTGTGTTAGAGGGTGTTGCTCCGGGCGACGGGCGTGCTCAAGTCTCGGACTTGGAGCAGAAGGGGAAAATGGTGGGGCAGCAGCGTAAGCCATTTGTAGAGCTGTCTTAGCTGGTCTGGGTCTCCGAGGTGGTTCGACGCTCATCCAGTGCGGATCAACTAGTCCTTCTCACTGCCTCACTCTGCGTTGGTTTCGGAGCCATGTAGGGAGGTCAGGCGTAAGGCTGCATTTCGGCCGGACTGCGGTGGTTGTGGTTGCTTAGTCCACGCGTCTCACTCCGACGGAAGGGGAGACCTGGACTAAGGCACTTGTGGCGGTGGTTTGGTTGTTCTTGCAGTGTCATTGCTTCACACGCTGTTTCGAGTTTGGGTTTCTCGTCGCCCTAGCCTGCACGGTGGTTGTAGCCTAGGCGTGTCTAGTTTCCATGGGTTTGGTTGGTTTGGCCTCGTGGGCCATGTGTTGCCCAGCTAGCAAGCCTAGAGGGGGGGTGAATGGGATATTTTATAATTTTTGAGTACTTTAGAACCTGTTCATAAAGCAGTCACACAAGCACACTTCGATAGTTGTTAGTGTTAGTGAAGATAAAAGCAAACTCACAAATACAATCACACAACACAAGGAATTATCCTGATTTGGATCTCCTCTCCTCAGGAGTCCTACATCCAGTCCCTGAGCAATATCTCAGGATTTCACTACCCAAGGGTACTGTCCCCCTTATGGACCCTTACACACTCAGCCGCAGCTGGTCTTCTCTTCACAACCCGAAGAGGAAAAACTAAAACACCCTAGATACCACCAGGTCTTCCTTCTACACGAAGGGAAACACACACCCTGGATCCCACTAGGTCTTCCTTCTGCACGAAGGGAACAAACACAAGAAAGTGTTCAGGGAATGACGCCCTAGATCAAGCTTATAGAATAGTGCTTGATCTGAAGCTGGAACTGATAAGGAAAGATCTACAGATGATGAACTCTTCTCAGTACACAAGGGCTCTCTCACAAATCTACACTATGTTTAGAGAGCAAGAGCAAGAACTAATGGGAATGAGGCTTGGCTCTTCAGAAAGCTTGCAAAAGGCTTGTTAATGATTGTAGTTGGTATTCTCAATCTCGAAGTCGTTTTCTTCTGGTGCTTCAGTCTTCTTTATATATCTTCTATTTGAAATTTGAACGTTGAAGTGTCCGTTGTCTCTAAGCTTTTGTTTACGTTAGACTGCATGGTCCTGTAGAGCTTCCCGTTCAACGGTCTTCATGCACACACAAAGGGAAAATCTTCTATAATATCCTTTGGCTTCTATTTTGTCCAACGTTGTATGATGAGTGATGTCAGAGACCTGCACGCATTACAAGCTTAAACAATAGACAGCTAAGCTGTCTCTTGTTGTCAATCAACGTTAGATTGATTTTATATGGAAATAGAAGTTCCATTCTGTTCTTCTAAAAAGATGTTTATCGAATAAGCATGAGAATAGAAGATATCGTTTGCATACACTGCAGTGATATGTTTAGTCATAATAAATGCATGGTTGTCAGAAAGATATACATGAAGACTTTGACTTTTCAACATTTTCAAAAATGAGCTCGAAAATCAAATCATTTCATGAAATCGTTATATGCATGACTTATGAAATCGTTATGCAAATGAGCTTGATATTCATGTAAATCGTTGTGCACTCATATGCAAACCGATGCACATACAAATCGTTATGCATTAATAACCAAATCGTTGTAGAGACAAATCGTTGTGACTCCATAAGCAAATCGTTATGCTCAAGTTGTTATAGTCAAATCATTAAAGACAATGTGAATGAATCGTTGTTTGCTGTATCGAATCGTTACAGCGACCAAGTCGTTATGTAACTTGACAAATCGTTACAGTAACAGAGTCGTTATGTAACTTATCGAATCGTTACAGGGATCAAATCGCTTTGAAACTTGATGAGTCGTTGTGACACTGAAATCGTTGTTCTCACTTATCAAATCGATGTGAGAGCAAATCGTTGTTAAGAAATCATTATGATCACTTATCCAATCGTTATGGTAGCCACTCGTTATGAATAATTAACGAATCGTTATGAAAGCAAATCGTTATGAATACTTAGCAAGTCATTGTGATCACTTAATAAATCGTTACGAAAGCTAGTCGTTATGAATACTTAGCAAATTGTTGCGATCACTTACCGAATCGTTGTGAGGGTAAATTGTTGCGATCACTTAATAAATCGTTACGAAAGTAAGTCGTTATGAATACTTAGCAAATCGTTGCGATTACTTACCAAATCGTTGTGAGGGAAAATCATTGCGATCACTAAATAAATCGTTACGAAAGCAAGTCGTTATGAATACTTAGCAAATCGTTGCGATCACTTACCGAATCGTTGTGAGGGCAAATCATTGCGATCACTTAACGAATCGTTGAAAACACATAGCGAATCCTTATAAGTATGAAATCATTATGAGCGTAAGGAAATCGTTGTAACTTTACTGAAATCATATGACATACAGAAAATCGATGTGTTCAAAGATAAATTTTAAAGCTTTAAACTTACATTGTTGCAGTGTGAAGAATACTTACCCTTTTGGCTTGTTTTTTCTTTGTTTTATTTTCTGTGCTCAATTCTCATAGAAAATATGTTAGTAACTTTATCATGGTTTTGTTAATCACCAAAATAAATATGTAAGTAATTTAAATTTCATGGGGATAGACTGATCATCAATCTCCCCATTTTTGATGATGACAAAACTTAACAATAAGCACAGATGATTTGAAATAATTCTAAGTATAATTTCGGATATAATAAGGAATATATTTCAGAGATGCAATACTTCTCTCCCTTTTTGTCATTAAGCAAAAAGATAAACTGAGAGACAAAGAAGAAGAAGAGAAAAGATGAATGAGAGAGCACAACACAAAATTATATTGGATTAATCTTGAGGGGGTACAGTGAGATAGAAAGTAGGAGGCAAGAGAGAGGCATAAAGAGAAATAATTTCCCAAGCCTTATCTTCCTGCTGTTCAAAATACAGTCTGAAAACCCCAGGAGCGAGAGAATAGGAGGGTCCCATAGTGGGAGTCATCTGTTTGAGGTGAAGAACTAATTGCTCATCAAGGAAAGTAGCATATCGATCTCTGTGAAGAGAAACTTTAAAGAGGCTTACCTTCCCAAAACTAGCACAAGCAAGAAACTGATCTAGAGAGACAGGGTAGAAAATTTGGTTCGCCTTCAGTTCCAGGGCATGGCTACATAGACCTTGTATCTTCAACCCAAGTCCGAAAGGGATCAATAACAAGGTGAATGGAGTTCATGTCCAGAAATGTGGCTTCAGACACTGGAGGTTTACCTTCCCTGGCTTGAGAGACATTGAGATCAGAAAGTTGCTGAGCAGAGAGTGGATAGAATCTGGTACAGTCTGCAAGGGAAAGTCTTTCACATTCTGACAGAATAGGAGCAAGAGCTTCAGCACTGACATGGCCCTGGTGATACTCTCTAAACAGAAATCTGTGGAAAGCAACCGTATAGCCCTTCTACACCTTGATTCTGCCCATGACTCTGGTAAAACGCTCAATGATAATAGAGCCTACAGAGGATTCCATGACCAGAGAATGAAGGGGACGAAGAAAAACAGTATCAGGCAACTAGAGGGTAGCAAAATCAACTTGGATATCTTCAGTGTGAGTTGCATCTGATCCAAGTGCTCTAATGGCCTGTTTGAACTAACCCAGCTGAATCTCAGGGAGACGATGGAGATACTGGTAGTTATTGAACATTTGAAAGTGCCGGACCATCTTGATTTCTTTTTGAATGAAAGGGGCCCAGGTGTCCTTATGATGGATCTGGAACCACTCAGATAAGGTCAATGAATGGTCCTGGGGAAGAAATCTAGTAGATCTGACAAGAAGAAATTTATTGTAAAGAGCTTTGTGACTCCGAGCCCACTGCTCTTCAGTTTTGGATTTGACTAAAGAAAAGATTTTGGATTTTTTAGATTTGGAGAGAGAGGTATAGGGCAAAATGACATTAAGATGGTTAGAGAGGTTAAGACAAGGAAGGTTGATGATGGTAGAAAAGACAACTTTCTGAAGGAATTCTCTATAGAGTGGTTTATTTTTGTTATCCACAGTTAGAGAAAACCACAGAGGGGGATAACAAGGGTCATAGGATAGAGGAGGTGGAGGTGATTTACGTTCTTAGGAACAGGACTAGAGGAGCCTGTCCTATGAACATGAGTTCCAACCTTCAGTACTGACCGGAGAATAGCTTCTTCAAACTCATCTTTGATGTCCCTAAGATAGGGGCCATCAATCTGAGCACCATTCCGGAATAATAGTAATGAAGGAGGGAGGAGCAGAAGGATGAAGAAAAGAATGAGAGGTGGAAGGAGGTATATTGGATGGTCCAGAAGAGGAGGGACCAGAGGATGAGGAGGCTGGAGGGACCTCAAAGAGAGGAGGAGGTGGAGGAATGTGAGTGGTAGAGACAGGAGATGAAGAGGATGGTGAAGGAAATGGAGCTGGAGAAGATATGGCTCTGGGTAGTGGTTGTTTGAAAGGTTAAGGAGCCGGTGGTACAGTTGAGGATGAAGGTGGAGAAAGAGGGGCTGGTGTCTGAATGGGTGAAGGAGCTGAGGGCTCTGGAGCAAGAGCTGCTTCTTCTGCCTAATGCTGCTCAGACTCAGACTCTACTAGCCTGGGTGGCCCTCCCACTTCCTTTGCTAGCCCTGATGGCCCTGCTGCATCCTCAGGAACATGCCCTGATGGCAAAGAGGCTTCCCCAATAGGAGATGGCCCTGAAGGCTCAGACTCCTCTACAGAAACAGGCGTTGATGGCCTAGCAAACATTTCTTCAGCTGCACCAGATGGCTGAGACGCAGGTGGTGTAGGAGCAGGAGGTGCTTGGGCTCTTACCTCCTTTAGAATATCTGATAGTATGGATTTCATGCTCCCCATTTCTGTATTCAACCACCGAATTGCATTCTTTGCAATTGACATCTCTTTGCTGCCGAAGCCTGGCTCATAAAAATAGAGTTGACATCTGATTGCACAGAATAGAGTATTTCGCCTTGGGCATCTAATCTTTCTATTACAGGCTTTAAATGAATGACAAACCTCTGTCTTGGCTGCCTCTAATGTGGTGCATTTGCAAGGAGAGGGATCTCTGAAGCAACCTCCATGCCTTCTACTACCCCTAACAACGGGCTCCCCATGATCATCATGTGCCTCTAGATTATCTGAATCAGAAGAACTTGCGGTTACTCCCTCTTGAAAACTATTCACTGGAGGGTTTTCATTTGTCTCTCCCTGAGCTTGACCTTCTTTTTCACCCAACATTTCCCCTTCAGCAGGGGCATCCTCCATGGGTGCATCATCATGGGCTGCTGCTGCTTGTTCCTCCTGAACAGGGATGTCTTCCATAGGAATATCATTGTGGCCTGATGCCATAACTACATCTTCCTAAATTTGCTCATCAAAGGACTGCTCCCCCTCAATAGGAGCATCTTCCACAAGTACGTTTTCATGAGCAACTATTTACTCCCCCTGACTGGGAGCATCCTCTAAGATGATTTCCTCTGAGTGGCCTGGAGCCACAGTTTCTGCTACTGAATCACCATCAATTACTGGCTCCTCCGGAGTGCTTTGGAAGGAGCCCAGCACATCCCTGAGTACAGAGGCTACTCGGGAAGAGGGAGGAGTATCCTCTAAACTATGCCCAACAGGCTCAATGTTCTCTAGAGGGATATCCTCAATCCTGCTACTAGATTATGTTGCTTCTGCTCTTCATGCTAGTGCTGCTGCTACTTCCTCTGCCGATGGTGCTTCAACTGCTGCTGCTCTTGGTTCTGCTGCTGCCGGAACTGCAGGTTCCTCTAGAATCACAGGAACTGCTCCTGCTGCTTCCTGGTCTTCTTGGGCTTTGCCAATGATGGCTTCACCCTCAGCCACAGAAGTCTTTGACCACACACCATTAACAACAGAAAATCCACTTTTCCTAAGTTTCTGGACCGGATTGCTTGGCCCATCTTCTCAGAGACATCTCCTACCACACTAATGCCATAGTGCTGAAATACCTTGGTCAGGAGATGGGCATAAGGTAGAGAGACGTTCAACTTGCTCTTAGTATCCCATACCTGTGCACTTGCAAATTTCATCCTCTCTAAAATAATCTCTGCCATGTTGATTTCCTTGTTCTGGATGGCCCAGAACATCAAGTCTGAGTCCACCTTGGTACAAGTTGAAAAGGTAGCACTTCAGGGGATCAAAATTTGACAGACAATGAAGAACAGAAGGTGATTAAATGCATTTAACTGGTTGATATCTAACTTGCCATCCTTCCATCTGTATTCGGGACCAACAATCCCTAATCCTTTCGCCTGGATATCCACAGTTGAACTCCACTGTGTCCGGAGGTAGTCACACCGAAGAGCAATGCCAATAGATCTTGTGTGACCCTAATCTGGGTTCCCTTGACCATGGAAGTCAAGGTCCCATCTGCCTCTATCTTCAGACATACATAAAAAGCTTTTACCAGGTCCGGATAACTTACTTTCAATAGAGTGGCAATCTTCGTCCACTTCAATCTGTCCATAGCTGCGACGATGCTGCCCATACCATTCTTCTGCAAATCATCCACATCCACTGCTTTGTGCCCGCAAAACTTGGTCTTCACTGAAGCAAATCTCGCCTGCTGCTCAGCGGTAAGGAATGCAGCTCCGTAGCCCCCAACGCTACCGGAAACACCAGAAGAGGCCATGGTTTTGGATGGGAAGAGTTTCTGGAGGATTGAAATGGAGAAAGGAGTAGAAGCCCTCAAGAAATTTCTCGCGAGAAAGAGGTGAAAGCTTCAAATCTCAGGAAGTCGATGCCGGAGTTGATGGGGTATCGCCTCAGGCGGTGGATGAGAAAGGTAAAGGTAGGAGGTGAATCGTTCGCGCACATATTTCGGGATAAATCAGAGGAATAATGACTTTTCGAAATTGGAGGTGCCAAAATAGCAGAAAACGACAAAAAAAGCCAGTTCGATAGGAATAAAGTCTTATAAAATAGTGAACCGTCAAGAGTGTAAAGACAGATAGGCAGTAATTGAACTTTTTGCTTAATTCTGAGGAGGAAGAGTTAATTGATATTCTGAAAAATAATATTTTAGTTCTAAACAGATAATTCTTTCACAATTTACACATGCTAATTCCCTTCTAAGATAAGTGAATCTCTCTTCAGAAAAGGCCTTTGTGAAGATATCTGCTAACTGATTATTGTATCAATAAAAGAAATATCTATATTCCATTAGTAACATGATCACGAATAAAATGATATCTAACGTCAATGTGTTTTGTCCTTGAGTGCTGTACTGGATTTTTAGTGAGATTTATAGCACTGGTGTTGTCGCATAATAACAGAATTGTCTTGATATGTAGCCCATAGTCCTCAAGTTGATGTTTGATCCATAAGAGTTGTGTGTAGTAGCTTCCAACAGCCACGTACTCAGCTTCACCTGTTGACAGTGGTACTGAATTTTGCTTCTTGGACGACCATGATATCAGACACCCTGCAAGGAATTGACAACAACCACTGGTGCTTTTTCTATCTATTTTGCATCCAGCATAGTCAGCATCAGAGTATCCTATTAAATTAATTTCACATGATTTTGGATACCATAGACCTAAGTCATGAGTTTTATCTAAATATCTAAAGATCCTTTTGACACTAATTAAATGAGATTCTTTAGGATCTGTCTGATACCTAGCACACATGCATATACTAAACAATATATCAAATCTGCTTGCCGTCAAATAGAGTAGAGAACCTATCATACCTCTGTAGATCTTTTAATCTATCTTCTTACCAATCTTGTCACTATCCATCTTTGTTGATGTGCTCATAGGTGTTGACAGTGGCTTGACATTTTCGAATCCAAACTTCTTTAAGAGTTCCTTGGTGTTTTTGGCTTGGCAGATGTGAGTCCCTTCCTTTCCTTGTTTGATTTGTAGTCCAAGGAAGTAGTTAAGCTCCCCCATCATGCTCATCTCGAATTCTCCTGCATAATCTTCTCAAAATACTAGCAAAGAGATTCATCAGTAGAACCAATATTATATCATGAACATATATTTGAACAATCAAACTATGTTTAACCTTAGATTTGACAAATAATGTACTGTCTACTTGACTTCTAGTGAAACCATGATCTAATAGAAACGCACTTAGCCGTTCATACCATGCTCTTGGTGCTTGCTTCAATCTATATAGTGCTTTGTGCAATTTAAATACATGATTTGGAAAATCAATGTTATCAAAACCTGGAGGTTGTTCCACATAAACCTCCTCTTTTATGAAACCGTTTAGAAAGGCAGACTTTACATCCATTTGAAATAATTTTATATCTAATGCAGATGCATATGCAAGTAATATTCTAATAGCCTCAAGTCTAGCTACTGGTGCATAGGTTTCATCAAAATCTATGTCTTCCTCTTGGGAATAGCCTTGAGCTACCAATCTGGCCTTGTTTCTTATGATCACATCAGCTTCATCCAATTTATTTCTGAACACCCATTTAGTGCCAATCACTGGATGATCTGATGGTCTAGGAACAAGTGACCATATCTGGTTTCTCTTGAACTGATTCAGTTCATCTTGCATGACTAAAATCCAAGATTCATCAGTGATAGCTTCATTGACTGTCCTAGGCTCTATTTGAGAAATAAAAACTAAATAATCACATGGAGTTATGTTACCTCTTGTTCTTACCCCTACAGATGGATCACAATAATGTTTTCAGGATGGTGATCTCTCTTGTATCTCCATTCCTTTGGAAGATTCTCATGTACTATGTCCTTTTGTTGCAGGTCTTCTAGAGGTAGATCTTCCTTGTCCTCAATTGATGAGTTCTTTAGCTTTTTGGACAGTTCATTTACATCATCATTATCACTATCTTCTTCCTTTCTCAAGGAAGGGTTAGTTTCATCAAAGATAATGTGCACTGATTGCTCAATTAATAAAGTACGCTTATTAAATACCCTATAGCCTTTAGGTTTAGATGCATACCCCATGAAGATGCCTTCATTTAATTTTGCATCTAGCTTACCAATGTCTCTTTTGCCATTGTTGTGGATGAAATATGGACATCCGAATGTCCTGAAGTGACTGATCTTCGGCTTCTTTCCTTTGTACAATTCATATGTTGTTTTCTTTAGAATTGGCCTGATCATCACCCGGTTGATTATGTAACAAGCTGTGTTAACTGCTTTAGCTCAAAAGTACCTTGGCAGATCATATTCTGACAACATCGTTCTTGCCATATCCAGTAGGGTTATGTTCTTTCTCATAGCAACTCCATTCTGCTGTGGTGTTCTTGGTGCTGAGAAATTGTGCCCTATCCCTTGGTCATCACAGAACTTGGCAAATTTCTCATTTTAGAATTCTCCTCCACTATCTGATCGGATTCCAACAATGCTGAACTTTTTGTCTTTCTGAACCTTTTTGCTGAAGCTTACAAAACTTTCGAATGTATCATCTTTGTGCTCCAAGAAGGATACCCAAGTTAATCTGGAGTAGTCATCTACTATAACAAATCCAAAATTCTTTCCTCCAAGGCTTGTGGTCCTCATTGGCCAAATAAGTCCATATGAAGGAGTTCTAAGGGTTTAGAGGTGGTTACCACAGACTTTGACTTGAATGAAGACTTTGTGTGCTTCCCTTTTGCACAAGGTCCGTAGACACCATCCATTTTTGTGCTAACCTTTGGTAGACCTTCCACCAGGCTTCTCTTGATCAGCTTTCTCATGCCATCCAAACTACAGTGGCCTAGTCTTCTGTGCCACAGCTCAGTTGACTACACTTTGCTTGCTGCTAGACAAATATCTTGATCTTTCAGTTCTTCAAGGTGGAGTACGTACAGGTTCTTTTCTCTGTTAGCTTCGAAAATCACTGCTCCATCCTTCATGATACTGCACTTAGACTCTTGGAACTTGATTTGATGCCGTCTGTCACATAGCTGGCTTATGCTGATGAGATTATGCTTCAAACCTTTAACACGTACAGTACATCTTGAATAAATATTTTCTCTTTATTTCCAACAGATCTGCATCCTATCACTATTCCTTTTCCATTATCTCCATATGTAACTGTGCCTTCTTCAGCTTCAAGGTGAGAGAACAGCTTTCTGTTACCTGACATATGCCTTGAGCACCCACTGTCCAAGTACCATTTCGATGCTCGAAGGCTTCCCTGAAATATAGACACTAAGCTTTAGGTACCCAAGTTCTTTTGGGTCCTTGTTGGTTAGTGTCATCAATTTTCTTTTTGATTATCCACATTTTGTGTTTGGTTGGACATGATATTTTAATGTGTCCTAATTTATTACAATAACTACAGCAAGACATTTTTGTTACTTTTTCAATTTTAATATATTTAGAGTTTTCTTTGTATGTTACGTCTTGTTCAGGTATAAATTTTGGAGTTGGATATGTTTTAGGATATGTTATTTCTTCCTCATTATCGGGTGGAGTATAACCTAATCCATGCTTCTTTCTACCTGATCGTCTAGCACCTTTTAGTATTAATCTAGTTTTGCCATTAGTAAAATTTTCTAACGTACTTGATAGTCTTTCATTTTCTTCTGTTAATATTTTAATTTCTCCTTTTAATTCGTCTGAGGTTTCTTGTTTCTCTAGTTTTATTATCTATTTATTTTTATCCTTCAGATCTTCGCATAATAACTCATTTCTTCTTTTAAGTTCATTGATTTGCTTCTCTAGTTGTTCATTTTCAGATTTTAAATCTGAATTCGTGTTTTCTAGGCAAGTAAGATTTTTCTTTGTCATTTTTAGTGATTTACATACATCCTTATATTTATCATATAGTTCGTTAAATGCATCCTTCAAATTATCTGAATCGGATTCAGTACATGAAGTGAAGGAACACTACAAGAAAAATCGGAAATAGAGACCGAAATATTCGGTCTCTATTCGGTCTCTATTCGGTCCCTAAACAGCTCAGAGACCGAATAGGGACCGAATAGGGACCAAATTTGTCAGTCAAAAATTTCTGGTCACAATCTGTGACCGACTAAATTCGGTCCCTATTCGTCACTAAATAGGGACCGAATAAGATCGGTCCCTATTTAGGGACCAAACGTATTCGGTCCCAGTTCGGTCCCTATTTAGGGACTGAACTGAGCCGGTCACTATTCGGTCCCTATTTAGGGACGAATAGGGACCGAATTTTCGGTCCCTATTTAGGGACCGAACTGAGTTGGTCCCAATTCAGTCCCTACAAATAGGGACTGAATTAGGACCGAATCATTTCGTCACTATTAGGGACCGAAATAATTCGGTCCCTATTCGGTCCCTATTTAGGGACCGAACTAGGACTGAATAAATTTGGTCCCTAAATAGGGACCAACCTTATTCGGTCCCTATTGGTCCCTATTTTTAGGGACTAAATTGGGACCAACTCAGTTCGGTCCCTATTTAGGGACCGAATATTCGGTCCCTATTCAGTCCCTAAAAATAGGGACCGAATTATTTGGTCCCTAATCGGTCTCTATTTTTTAAATATATTTTTTTAAAATATATACATTTTTAGGAAAATAACCTGCGTAAAATAAATAATATCCACAACAATATAATTGTCCACAATAAAAATGTCTACAACACAAAAATAATAAAAATATCCACAACAAAACAATAATAAAATGTCGACAACATCAACAATAATAAAAATATCCACAACACAACAATAATAAAATGTCCACAACATCAGAATAATAAAATGTCCACAATAAGAATAAAAATATCCACAACATCACAATAATATAATGCCAACAACAATAATAAAAATATCTACAACAATATAATAATGAAATGAAAATCATGATGCCTCGTCTTCGTCTTCATCCTTGTGCTCGTGTCCTCCCACTCCACCCGATGAAGGAACCTACAATACATATATAACAATAATAAGTTAAAATTAATACTATTATAAGCAATAACTTATTTTAGAAGCATAAATTAAATAAAACTATAAGCAATGGAGGTCAATTAGATGAGTATTTCTAATTTTGGACCCTCAAACCGAAGTTCTTCATCTTTTAACTAAACTAACTTGGTTAAGACGACTTGGCGCGTCGCGGTCAAACCGGGAGTCCGAATTGAACTATGTCAGTTTCCACAAGTCACACTCATCGGCTCGACTGTGCTGGAACAAACCGGAGGCCAATCGGAAGAGTATTTCTAACATTGGACCCTCAAACCGAAGTTTTTCATTTTTTAACTAAACTAACTTGGTTATGACGACTTGGAGCGTCGCAGTCAAACCGGGAGTCCGAATTAAACTCCATCAGTTTCCACAAGTCACACTCATCGGCCCGACCGTGCTGGAACAAACCGGAGGCCAATCGGATGAGTATTTCTAATTTTGGTCCCTCAAATCGAAGTTTTTCATTTTTTAACTAAACTAACTTGGTTAAGATGACTTGGAGCGTCGAGGTCAAACCGGGAGTCCGAATTGAACTCCGTCAGTTTCCACAAGTCCACTCATCGACCCGACCGTGCTGGAACAACCGGAGGCCAATTGGAAGAGTATTTCTAATTTTGGTCCCTCAAATCGAAGTTTTTTATTTTTTAACTAAACTAACTTGGTTAAGACGACTTGGAGCGTCGCAGTCAAACCGGGAGTCCGAATTGAACTCCGTCAGTTTCCACAAGTCACACTTATCGCCCGACCGTTCTGGAACAAACCGGAGGCCAATCGGATGAGTATTCTAATTTTGTCCCTCAAATCGAAGTTTTTCATTTTTTAACTAAACTAACTTGGTTAAGACGACTTGGACCGTCGAGGTCAAACCGGGAGTCCGAATTGAACTCCGTCAGTTTCCACAAGTCACACTCATCGACCCGACCGTGTTGGAACAAACCGGAGGCCAATTGGAAGAGTATTTCTAATTTTGGTCCCTCAAATCAAAGTTTTTCATTTTTTAACTAAACTAACTTGGTTAAGACGACTTGGCGCGTCGCGGTCAAACCGAGAGTTCGAATTGAACTATGTCAGTTTCCACAAGTCACACTCATCGGCTCGACCGCGTTGGAACAAACCGGAGGCCAATCGGATGAGTATTTCTAATTTTGGTCCCTCAAACCGAAGTTTTTCATTTTTTAACTAAACTAACTTGGTTAAGACGACTTGGAGCGTCGCGGTCAAACCGGGAGTCCGAATTTAACTCCGTCAGTTTTCACAAGTCCCACTCATCGGTCCGACCGTGTTGGAACAAACCGGAGGCCAATCGGATGAGTATTTCTAATTTTGGTCTCTCAAACCGAAGTTTTTCATTTTTTAACTAAACTAACTTGGTTAAGACGACTTGGAGCGTCGATGTCAAACCAGGAGTCCGAATTGAACTCCGTCAGTTTCCACAAGTCACACTCATCGACCCGACCGTGCTGGAACAAACCGGAGGCCAATTGGAAGAGTATTTCTAATTTTGGTCCCTCAAATCGAAGTTTTTCATTTTTTAACTAAACTATCTTGGTTAAGACGACTTGGCGCGTCGCAGTCAAACCGGGAGTCCAAATTGAACTCCGTCAGTTTCCACAAGTCACACTCATCGGCCCGACCGTGCTGGAACAAACTGGTGACTTCCCTGTTTCTGTGTTTCTCTACTCTTTTTCACTGTTTTGCCCCATCATGGTATTAATATAAGTGTTTAATTTCATTAACTTGCCTCTAATTATGACAGCTGCAAGAGGTGGGTCCAGAAAATCCCCTTCAACTATCCTGGGGAAACAATGGTGCTGGTTCAAGCACCCCCTACAACCGCCAACTTGCTCATTCAGAGGCATTACTTCAGCCCTTGGGGTTTGTCCCTGCTCTTCAGATTGGGTAATAACATTCACAACAGATCTACAAGAACTCATGGATCATCTCAGAGGGTCTTGGCATCTAAATGTGTCTCCTCCTCATGCACCTGGCCTTGTAGGTACACAACAGTTCATGTTGAACAGATGAACCCAGATTCACTTGCTCTGAATGTTCATGGAGGGTTTGTCAATGGGTGGATGTGACATGTTCCCGGGTATTCAGTCCAGAAGCTGGACCAGTATTACACTTGAAAGAAAACAACTAACAGAAGTTAAAAACTTACAAGTCCACCAGTGCAAGATGTGACAGCACGTTCATCCCAGGGTAAGTTTATTCCATCATAGCGATTGTATGATCCACCTTTTCCTTTGGTTGTCCCAACGCGGTGATTAATGACTATGTCTGCCATTGGCCTAATGTTTTGCTGCTGCATCTTCTGTTGTAGAGCTTTTAAGAGGTGCAGGGAGCCATAGGCAGAGTAAAGGGAATAGAGGTCCTGGGGTAGGTAACCTTCAAAAATTAATGTGAAAGAGAACCATCAATCAACTTACTGAATTCACAAAAGGATATTATACAGTCAATTTAACAAGGAAAACAAGATAGTATAGGCTATAGCAGTTAGAAAGCAGACCTTCTGGAGCAAAAGAGTGAGTTGCAGGTGGCAACCAAACTGATGTAAACCCAGAGTTTGCCATATCTGGAACTTTCATTTCCAAGTTTCTCCACCAATCATGTTTGTGAGATTCCCAATTGAAAGCCTGATTGAATGGGTTTTGGTTAAAAACAAGAGACTATGAAGCAGGGGAATATGCAAAAGAGACACAGTTTCCTTTAGAAGAAGGGGAGGAAGAAGAGGACCAGAAGAATAAGATTGAGAAAAATTCAATAATGAGGTTGAACAGTATGAATTAGATCTAATGATAACTAGGTGTCTGATTAACCATAAGGAAAAGTAAATAGAAAGAATGCATCAGGGTAGTACTTCTTTAGGAACTCACATGCTTTCTGTGATAGTGACAAGCAATTATCATTAAACACAGATCAAGCTGTAAGAGGGCAGATGCGCCCTGTATAGAAGACAGTAACATTCACACTAAAGATTTTGGCGTATGTAGTCCCAGAATGAGAGGAGGATGCAAAGCATACTAATAATAAGCAGTGGGTGGCAATGGACAATATCGATTCATCAAGTATCACCAACAGGAAATTTAAGGCATGAACCATTTCTCTTTACCTGGAGGAGTATATCTCTTCCACTGCGAATTGATCCATCTGTTACAAAATAAATTGCACATGAACAATATTATAAATTTGTTGATTTAAATAACATCTACAAAATAAGCATTAAATGCAGAAAATCAAGAGATTTCAGTCCATCAAAGAAGGCGAAAGAGGAGGAATCTAAATAGTATGAACTTCCATCATCTTGGAGATATGAAAGAACATTCTCATAGCAAAAAATAAGTCTTTAAGTTCCGCATAAAGGAAGTTCCTGAAATTCACATGGTGATTAAAAATCTCTGTATTTTTAATATATGTGGGTATTTTTGTGTTTTTTACAAAAAAAAAATATATATAGCCTCTGTGATCTCCTACAATTAGCTTAGTCCTCATAACTTGACTATTTAGCCCTGTACCCAAGAATCTTAACTTTCTCTAGAAGCAGCTCCTTTCGGGGACTAAAAACTAAACACAGAAATTATAAGGTCCCTGAAAAGGACTTGTTTCTGAGGAAAGCTAAGCTTCCTGGGTCCAAGGCTACATAGACAATTATGGAGGCTAAAACAAATTGCAAAAGGCTACAGGGATAAAAAAAACTAAAAAGCCCATTTTTTCCAGCACAATACTGTAGGATAAAATTAAGTTATAACACCCCAAACCTCCATTAAGATCGCATTAAAGTCAACTATTAGAAAAGTTGGAAACATATGAAAAAATAATGACCTTGACCTTTGGTTAAAGTTAGGTATGTTTGATCCTCATGTAAACATAGAAAGTCAATGACTGCAGAACAGAACAGGCTGCACTACCAAGAAAAAGGAAGAATTTAGGTTATTTATATTGCAAAAGTGGATACCTTTTGGGGACTTTTTTTATTTATCTTATTCATTTAATCCATTTACTGGTTCTTCAAGAGGTTGAGAAAACACATCATTTCCCACTCCTGATCCTCTCTGGCATCTTCATTCATGTCTTCTTTTGCCCTTTTTTCTTCCCTTTTTTTTTCCTTTAGAAATAGGATGCTGCAGCCTACTGGTAGTATTGACCACCTACAATCCTTGGTCTAAATGTATCCTTGTCCAGAACTCAAATGCATGGCTTTCAGACCATCAAAAGCAAATGACCCTGATTCCTGAGGTATTTAGGTTGCATATAGAATATCCCTATATCCTGTCACACATTGGTAACAAGTGTTTTCCTGGAGCCACAGGACTCTCTTCAATCTTCATATTTTTTACTTGATTCCTTTACATCCTCATTTCCCACTAGTCTTTCTCTCAATGAACTGTTCTCAACCATGGTTTCTACTCATGTTCACACATGTTTTTTGGACACTGGACATGGCGAGGATGTAACTAGCGGAACCATGCAGGGGGAAAAAAATGTTTTCTACAGGCATAAAGAAACATAAAAACTTCTTACCTTGTGAAGCCTCATGTGCGCCCTGCATATCCAAGGAAATGGAAAATGGTTAGTTCTCAAATCAAAGATCTCATAGAAAGCAAATAATGAGCACAAAGCCTATATGTTTGTCACTCAAATAATGAGCAGCTTCTGGACTTGTAAGTTTTTAACTTCTATTAGTTGTTTTCTTTCAATTTGTTGGATATATAATAAGCATCAGATCCCTACAGGTAACAGAATGATTGCAATGCAGAGAGAATAGCTCATATATCTAAATTTAACTTCTTGGGTTAAATATGAGCCACGTTATCAGGAGTTATATATTTTAGACTGTCATATTCTATTGCTTCAATAGTGACAACAGTTTCTCTAGAAGATAAATAAGCTATAGCATTTTCCCCCAAAAAAGTAAGCAACAAGTGTAACATAGATTTTAAAAATAAAGAAAAACCTCCAAAAATTACACAAATTAGAAGGTCTCAGAGAGAATGAGCATTCACAAAAAAGAGGGTGAACTTGATGGATTAACTTAAGTCTTTGGCCACCAAAACACAAAATTACATGACAAAGCAATGAGTGCAGGAAAAAATTGACAAGAACAACATGGTAGGGATCAAATTCTGACTCTGAATAATCACTTCATCTATGGCACAGATAATATTACATGCCTTGCTAAGCCCTCCGAGTCAGAATGTCTCTACACAGTTATGCAAATAGTGTCAAACTCTCCTGCACAATCAAATGTCTTTTCTAGGCTTTGATGCTATTGAGCCTAATGGCTGACCTTATAAAGGATATAGATCAAGGATATGATAGGCTACAAGAGCCTCCAAACAGAGGAAATTAGATATGCCCGATAAGACTAACAAAACAGTAAATAGAATGGGGGGAAGATGCCCGGAATTGAACTTCAGCAAGATGGTTTTTGCCTATCCACTTGAAGGATGCTGTGTTACAGTAGAGTCCTCAAAAAGAAAAGAAGGGGATTAGGGAAAAGAGATTCATAACCTTCTGATATTGTTCAAGTTTGAAGAAATTGCATATACAAAGCAATTCAATTGCAAAGTGTATCCTAGATGCTATGACAAAACACTCCATGTGCAACTATGTCCTGCTCCACTGGACCACCGCCATTCCTATAGGATGACAAATGTACGTACCATAAGCTTATAAGGAACATGTAAGAGGTATAAAATAATGTTATTACCATATGCAATGGTCACATAAAAAAGAATAATCTCCAACATATGAAAAATAAAGAGAGGGAATTTTAGAATTCAATGGATAGCGAAAAATCACATTTTTGTATTAGCTTGCCTGGAGTTTTGACAACCTGCCTTCTCGTTAGCACAACTTATACAATACATTTAGAAGGATTCCAACTCACCTAACTCTCATCGAAAGGAATTGACATCTTTGTCTAGAGTGTCGAGAAGAAATATGGCTTGGATAACCATATTATCCACTCGGTTGACATTAAACTTGACTTTTGCACGGCTATAGCTGTGCCCTAAACCCAGCTGGGCCTTCTCCAAGTCATGTGGCTACAAGAACAAGCCAGCAAGAAAAAGCAGATAACATAAGCACACTGCTATTCCAGGTAGAACATAGACAATAGAAAGAGGGAATGGGTATGCAAACCTTCAAACTCTCGATGAACCTGTCGAAGTGTAATCGAACACCGCGGAGTAGCTCAAGAATGAACTCATTACTCTGGCAAGGAATCTTCGTCACTTCAGAAATATGGGAACCAATCTTCGGTTCCGCCACTCCCAGACTGTACTTGGCCTTCTTCCCTTCCTTGCCCTTTGGGAGGCTCGATTCCAGGAAGTTCCTCAGCTCATCAGTCAGAATACCTGAATCCCAACGACAAACAGGAAATCGACAAAATGCTCAAGCCCCGGAAAAGAGAACCCAAGAACACGAAGTCCAACCCCGTTCCTTCCTCGTGTGGCCTCACCCCTGATGCTGAACCCTTCCCCCTCCCCTGCGCAACACCCAGACCACCCCCCAACCATCAGCCTACTCACGGGTGGGAGGAGCAGAACTTGATCGGCGGCTGGGAGGGAGGAGGAGCACTTGATCTTAGCGAGGTAGACATTGCCGATGTCGCCACTCCCAAGGTGGCGGAGGGAGGAGGCCGGGTGGGGGTGTTGGCAGAGTGGGGAGGTGCGCAGGGAGGGAGGGAGGTGGATGAGGTGGGGTTGTGTAGGGAGGGAGGGGGCCGGGGTGGGGGTGGGGGTGTTGGCGCACAGAGGGAAGGGACCGAGATGGGGGTGCGTGATAGAAAGAACCTGTGATTACGTTCTCCAGGAAGATTTTGGGCACCCCGTGTGTCTCCTCGTAGATGATCCCGCTGATGCGCTTCACGCCGCCTCGCCAAGCCAGGCGGTGAATCGCCGGCTTCGTGATCCCCTAGATGTTGTCTCGCAGCACCTTCCGATGGCGCTTCGCCCCGCCCTTCCCCAGCCCCTTCCCTCCCTTACCTCTCCCCGGCATCGCCTCCTCCTCAGCCTCCTCTCTCTCTCTTTCTTTCTCTCTCTCTCTCTCTCTCTGAAAGCGAGCGCTGCGTTCTTTGTTGAGGCAGGCGGGTGGGGGGTGTTGGCCGGTGGAGGGGGTGGTGGCATGGTGCGCAGGGAGGGAGGGATGTCCGGGATGCGGGTGGGCGCAGAGAGGGAGTCGAGGTGGGGGTGATGGCGCGGCGGAGGGGGCCGGGGTGGGGATGTTGGCGGGGGAAGGGGGAAATTTTTTGGGGATTTGGCACCTAGGGGAGGGGGATTAGTTTGGAAATGTAGGGGTTTTAGATTTAGTATTTAAAATATGTTTTAAGTAAATATATTATTATTATTATTTATAATATTAAGATATATTATTAGTTAAATATTATATTTATATTATTAACATTTAAAATATTAAGATCTTAACTATTACATTTAAAATATTAATTAAAATGAAAGATAAATTAAAATAAAATATATTATAAATTATATATATATATATATTGCAGACAATATATATATTACTCTATGCAAATATAGAGAGATATAGATTATAGATACATCTATATCCTAACAAAATTTCGTAACTAAATGTATTATTCTTGTAGTGAGAGGGAAAGAAAGAGAGAGAGAGAGAGAGAGCACAGTTGTTCGTATGAAACGAAGAAAGGGGGATAGGATGAGCGGCAACGGGCGGTGGATCGGTACACTCACCTCTCGATAGGTTGACTGGAAGAATGCCCTGCTGAGATCATCGATCACCACCGCCGTCCCCAAGACGGCGCGGTCGAGGCCGACGAAGCTGTCCTCACCCCCGAGCATTGACGCGCGGTCGAGGCCGACAATAGATGGATGAAATATATATTGAGCATGTTTTAAGTTTAAATTACATACTAATATAGTTATTTTTTTATTTCTATAGTATTTTAATTATTATTGGGACCGAATAGGGACCGAAATTTTCGGTCTCTAAATCGGTCTCTATAAGCATTTTTTCTTGTAGTGATCGACGTCGTCTCCCTGCCCCTGGTGTGTCGTCCGCGATGTCTCCCTCAATCCCACCAAAAATGGCCACCAAACCATCACAGCAGAAGAGAACGGCCGAACAGGAAGCCAAGCAAGACTGGAAGAATTGGGGCTGGGGGCAGCTTGTGTGCGTGGGTATCTTTAAGGTGGTCTTTTAGGTGTTTAATCGCAGCCGTTGGATGAAAGGATGAGATCCATTGGATGACCATACCCTACACAATGTGTATATTTGCATATATATATATATATATATATATATGTATATATTAAACAGACCTGAATACGTATGTATAAATTTAAAATATATTATTAAAATTCAGTTTTATCTGTTTAGTTCGGTTGATAAGATCTGTAAATCGAACTGAATTAACAAATTCGGTTTAGTTTGAAACCGAACCAATTTTTTTTTCACTTTCAAACCAAACCAAACCAAATTGATCGATTTGGTTTGGTTTTTCGGTTTGAACCGAATAGTGAACACCCCTAGTGGGGAGGAACTAGGAAGGGTTAACGTAGGTTTTTTTATATTTTCATTAATTTTTAATTAATCAGAAATCGGTTTCCAAAATAAGTGGTTCCAAATCCGATACTGATATATTATCAAAAAACCCGATACCCATTCCAATAAGAAATCAGTATCATCTTTTAATTCCGAACCCATTAATTTTTATCGGTATCAGGTCGAAAAATCAGAATTTCGGGTTCCATTTACAGCCCTAATTTCGATAGATAACAACACAGACGATTAAAGTGTGAGTTCGTTGTGTGTGTAGACCTGAGAATTCAGATTAATTATTTAAAATTTTGAGAAAGGTTCATATTGTTCTCCATATTCTGGAAGAAAAAAAAGAGCTTTTTATTCGACTTAGAATATGGGTGTGTCGACCTAATTAAGTCACTAGAGACATGAGTTATAAGTTGATTTGAAAATTAACAGAGTGTGTCAACCTGAATAGAAGAGAGTGTTGACACTCTGAAGGAAAGTGTCAACTCTCTACAAGGTATTGGTCGATACTATGAAGGGATAGGTCGACGCTATAAGGGATAAATCGGTCAACACTACTGGATAGATAATGGTGACAGTACTACTGGATAGATAGTGTTGACACATGAGTACGGATAGGTCAACACTAGTACTGCATAGATAGTGTTGACACTACTGGATAGATAGTGTTAACTGACACTACTAGATAGATAGGTCAACACTACTGGATAGATGTGTTGACACTACCAGTACTATTTTCAAAACACTGTCAGAAGAAAAGAAGAAGAATAAGAATCCTTCAATTCACAAGAACACTTGCCTAGCTAAGACTGAGTATTAGCTAAAACACGTAAGTATACCTAATAATCTTTTTGACATTATTTTATCTTTTCTTTTATTAACACACACACACAAACACATATAATATATATATATATATATACTAATAATATATACACTTTTACACATACCTACCACTACCTACACATGTTCACATTTAGATGCAGGTTAAATCTTACGTAAATAAGTTACGTAACTAGATTACTGTTCATTTAGGTATCTTTGGAACCTTAATTTAATATGTAAAAGACATCCAAAGAAAATAAAATTTCAACCACTGTCTAATTACAATGTGATAAGTTTATGGTAATTTTTATTTAAAATTTTCCTGAAAAAATATTTATCAAGTATAAATTGTCCTAAAAATAGATAAATCATATTTACCTCATTAACCGTGCATCAAAAATTCTCAATATCCACATTTTTGGTATAAACATATTTTTATGATAATTATGGTAATTTCGAACTAAATTTTATTACCAAAATCCAGTGACACCTTGTTAGTGTACATATGTGCAGAAATGGTGCCGACATGAAACAATATAAATCTGTAAATAATTTTCTGCTGCAAATATGCTAGGGGCTATACCTGGTATTAATTAGAGACGTCACAAAATCGGTCACAAATCTTTCTCACGTTATTGAGAATTTGTGACTAAAATAAAATTAGTCATCATTCGGTCTGTAAAATAGAGACTAATTTACTATTCGATCACTATTTAGGGATCGAATTGTGACTGAATTTAATCAATCTCAAAATATGGAGACCGAAAAATTTAGGGACCGAATAGGGACCGAAATAATTCAGTCCCAAATATAGAGACCGAATTATTTCGGTCTCAATTCGGTCCCTATTTAGGGACCGAATTGGGACCGAAATTATTCGGTCCCATATATAGAGACCGAAAGATTTCAGTCTCAATTCGTCTCTATATTTAGGGACCGAATAGGGACCGAAATAATTCGGTCTCTATATTTGGGACCGAATAATTTTGGTCCCTAGAATTGAGACTGAAATCTTTCGTCTCTATATTTGGGACCGAATAATTTCGGTCCCTATTCAGTCCCTAAATAGGGACCGAATTGAGACTGAAATAATTCGGTCTCTATATTTGGGACTGAAATTTTCAGTCTCTATTCGGTCCCTAATTAGGGACCGAATAGGGACCGAAAATTTCGGTCTCTAAATCGGTCTCTATATGCACTTTTTCTTGTAGTGGAATCAGATGTTACCTTTTCGTCGATGTTTGCCATAAAGGCCAAGTTGGCCTTTTCTTCCTCTTCTTCACTTGAGGTAGACTCGCTGTCAGAGTCGCTGCTATTGCTCCAAGCTGCTGCCATCGTTTTCTTTTTATATCTTCTGAATTTCCTAGAACTATCTTTCCTTTTGAATTCAGATTTCTTGAGTTTCGGACATTCTGCTCTGATATGTCCGGGCTTCTTACATTCATAGCATATAGGCTCAGCTTTCTTTGGATCCTTTACTTCTGGCTTCTTAAAGTCCTTATTTTTCTTTAAATATCTTCTACCAGATTGATACTTCTTCTTTTTGGCTAAGATTCGTTGTGGCCTCCTAGACAACATTGCTTCTTCATCTTCGCTGTCTTCATTGCTTTCATTATTATCTGAAAATTCTTCTGATGAGTTCTCTTCAGCTTTGACAGCATTTGAGTGTTTCTTCCTGCTCGAAGACTCTCCCAGTCTCTCCATGTTGATTTCATAGGCCATAAGGGACCCAATGAGTTTCTCTAATGACATTCTCTTCAAGTCATTAGCTTCTTCTATCGCTATTACTTTGGGAGTTCAAAATGATGGTAGAGATCTTAGAATTTTTCTTACCATATCTCCCATTTCATAGTTTTTGCCAAGACCTGCCAGACCATTTTGTAATGTCGGTGAATCTACTGAACATTTGTGTAATTGTTTCCCCTGACTGCATCTGGAACCTCTCGTACTGAGTCACCAAGATATCTATTCTGGTTTCTTTTACTTTGTCTGTGCCTTCATATGTGATCCTTAACTTCTCCCACATTTCCATCGCAGATTTGCTGGCTGAAACTCTGTTAAATTCCTTCTTGCTGAGAGCACATCATAGAATGCTCTTGGCTTTGCAGTTTAGGGAGATCTTCTTCTTGTCATCTTCAGTCCACTTATCTCTTTCATTAGTAACCAACAAATCTCCTTCTTCAACTATCAACCAGATTTGATAGTCGAGTCCTTGAAGGAAGTACTTCATTCTTGTGTTCTAGTATGTGTAATCTTCTCCACCGAATAGAGGTGGCCAGTTGATAGACTGACCTTCTGAGTGACCTTGGGCTGCCATTTGATCTTTACTCTTCAGATCGTTGGATCTTCTTCTTTGTCGAAGAGACTAGCTCTGATACCACTTGTTGCCCAGCTAGCCAGCCCAGAGGGGGGTGAATGGGATATTTTATAATTTTTGAGTACTTTGGAACCTGTTCACAAAGTAGTCACACAAGCACACTTCGATAGTTGTTAGTGTTAGTGAAGATAAAATCAAACTCACAAATGTAATCACACAACACAAGGAATTATCCTGGTTCGGATCTCCTCTCCTCAGGAGTCCTACGTCTAGTCCCTGAGCAATATCTCAGGATTTCACTGCCCAAGGGTACTGTCCCCTTATGGACCCTTACACACCCAGCCGCAGCTAGTCTTCTCTTCACAACCCGAAGAGGAAAAACTACAACACTCTGGATACCACTAGGTCTTCCTTCTACACAAAGGGAAACACACACCCTGGATCCCACCAGGTCTTCCTTCTGCACGAAGGGAACAAACACAAGAAAGTGTTCAGGGAATGACGCCCCTAGATCAAGCTTATAGAACAGTGCTTGATCTGAAGCTGGAACTGATAAGGAAAGATCTACAGATGATGAACTCTTCTCAGTACACAAGGGCTCTCTCACAGATCTACACTATGTTTAGAGAGCAAGAGCAAGAACTAATGGGAATGAGGCTTGGCTCTTCAGAAAGCTCGCAGAAGGCTTGTTAAAGATTGAAGTTGGTATTCTCAATCTCGAAGTTGTTTTCTTCTAGAGCTTCAGTCTTCTTTATATATCTTCTATTTGAAATTTGAACGTTGAAGTGCCCTTTGTCTCTAAGATTTTGTTTACGTTAGACTGCATGGTCTTGTAGAGCTTCCCGTTCAACGGTCTTCATGCACACACAGAGAGAAGATCTTCTGTAATATCCTTTGGCTTCTATTTTGTCCAACGTTGTATGACGAGTGCTGTCAGAGACCTACACGCATTACAAGCTTAAACAATAGACAGCTAAGCTGTCTCTTGTTGTCAGTCAACGTTAGATTGATTTTATACGGAAATAGAAGTTCCATTCTGTTCTTCTAAAAAGATGTTTACAGAATAATCATGAGAATAGAAGATATCATTTGCATGCACTATAGTGATACGTTCAGTCATAATAAATGCATGGTTGTCATAAAGATATACGTGAAGACTTTGACTTTTCAACATTTTCAAAAATGAGCTCGAAAATCAAATCATTACATGAAATCATTATACGTATGACTTATGAAATCATTATGCAAATGAGTTGATATTCATGTAAATCGTTGTGCACTCATAAGCAAACCGATGCACATACAAATCGTTATGCATTAAAAACCAAATCGTTGTAGAGACAAATCGTTGTGACTCCATAAGCAAATCGTTATGCTCAAGTTGTTATAATCAAATCGTTAAAGACAATGTGAATGAATCATTGTTTGCCATATCGAATCGTTACAGCGACCAAGTCGTTATGTAACTTGACGAATTGTTACAGTAACAGAGTCGTTATGTAACTTATCAAATCGTTACAGAGATCAAATCATTTTGAAACTTGATGAGTTGTTGTGACACTGAAATCGTTGTTCTCACTTATCAAATCGATGTGAGAGCAAATCGTTGTTATGAAATCGATGTGATCACTTATCGAATCGTTATGGTAGCAACTCATTATGAATACTTAACGAATCGTTATGAAAGCAAATCGTTATGAATACTTAGCAAATCGTTGCGATCACTTAATAAATCGTTACGAAAGCTAGTCATTATGAATACTTAGAAAATCGTTGCGATCACTTACCGAATCGTTGTGAGGGCAAACCGTTGCGATCACTTAATCAATCGTTACGAAAGTAAGTTGTTATGAATGCTTAGAAAATTGTTGCGATTACTTACCGAATCGTTGTGAGGGAAAATCGTTGTGATCACTTAATAAATCGTTACGAAAGCAAGTTGTTATGAATACTTAGCAAATCATTGCGATCACTTACCGAATCGTTGTGAGGGCAAATCATTGCGATCACTTAACGAATCATTGAAAACACATAGCGAATCCTTATAAGTATGAAATCATTATGAGGGTAAGGAAATCGTTGTAACTTTTTTGAAATCGTTATGACATACAGAAAATCGATGTGTTCATAGATAAATTTTAAAGCTTTCAACTTACATTGTTGCAGTGTGAAGAATACTTACCCTTTTGGCTTGTTTTTTCTTTGTTTTATTTTCTGCGCTCAATTTTCATAGAAAATATGTTAGTAAACATTATCATGGTTTTGTTAATCACTAAAATAAATATTTAAGTAATTTAAATTTCATGGGGATAGATTGATCATCACCATGTTTAGTGGTTTACGCTCTGCGGGTTCTCTCAGGGTGCCTTGTGCAGGCACCCAACTGCTGTTTCAGTAACCCGTTCCTTGGTGCCGTTCGTGGTGGCACTGGTAGGTGTAGTTCCCTGACCTCGTGGAGTGTTCGAGGTGCAGGTTGGTTCTGCTTGTGAACCCTCGACCTTGTGGAGGTCTGAGGTGGTCGTGCATGTGGTGAGACGCTGCTTCTCACATGGTTGTTCGGAGTCTCTCGTGGTGACACCTGGTTGTTCCTTCCCGACCTCGTGGAGGTCCGAGATGTTGGTGCTTGTGTTGTGAGACTCTGGTCTCACGTGGTCACTCCGGTTTTCCGTGAGCTTCTTTGTCTCGGCGGGTGTGTGCTGAGGGCTTGCTTCCGCATTGTGTTGCTCTGGCCCAACCCTGGTTGCGGGTCGTGGCGTTGCTCTAGTTGCTTCTGCATGTGTTTGACTCCGCTGGTTCTGCGGGAGTCGTCTTTGGCCTGACCCGGGTTGTGGTCGAGGCGTTTACTCTTTTTCCATTGCTTTGTAGTACTCTGCAGTAGGTGTTTCTCACTTTACTGCTTTGTAGAGTAGTTTTGCTTCCGCTTTGTTTGAGTTCCTACTGCTCTGGCTGGTAAGAGATTGGTAATCCCTACTGAGCCTTGTTCGTGAGGCTCACCCCCCTACTCTCTTTAGGTAGGGACTTGCTGTCGTAGGAGTTCGTTGTCGGACGGTCATAGTGGTGGCTTGTTTGCCATGCGTTGCCAGCAGTGTGAGTTGTGAGTGTGAGTGCTCCTTGTACCGTGAGTTGAGAGTGTCCTTTTTGCATGTCCTCGGGGTATGCCCATAAAGGACTGCACCTTTCTTTCTGTACTTGTACTTTTATTTGGGACATGTTGTATATAATTTCCTTATTAATGTACGAACTTTCTTGTTATAGTTATTTGAATTCATTGCTTATCTCACTGGACTAAATTCTAACCCTTCCGGGTCTTCGGATCCGTGGGTGGCGGCGCGACCTTTGGGGATCCCTGGAGGGGGTCTGGGAGGTCGGGTCGTTACATAGACACACACGGGGGTGTGTTTGTCGAACCACTATAAATCTTGCGTGCATGTGTGGTTTGATCTATCTTTTCTACCTCCGTTCTATACACGCTAGGATAGTTGGTTTCGTTTATATACTTGTTTTATTCCGCTGTGCATATCAAATAATATGTTTGATTAATTTAGTCTAATCTATTATGTGTAAAATAATTTTTTATTGGGCGATAACCAATTCACCCCTCCCCTCTTGGTTGTTCATCGCATTCCTACACATTAGAAATATGTCATACTTGAGAGTTATGTTAACCATTATATGTTGTAGGAAATCCATGTGTAGTTAGTGTGTTAAAGCATGTTTACATAGTACTTTCTAATAGCCATGTGAACCATGTGATAGTTTACTTAATGCATTATACTTGTGTATAGTGTATGCGATAAGTGTATGGATGTCGCCAGTGACTTGCTTTCTGAGTCTATTGCATAGAGTCATTCTTGCTTAAACATACATGTGAGACAGGTATTATAGAGCTTGAGGAGGAGATAGTGAGGAGCGACTCCGAGTGTGAGGAGTAGTTGTGACGTGGAGAGCTTTGCTATAGCTTGTACTTTTCTTTTTACTTAGTACGTGAGACATTATTGTATTATGGAGTTGGTTATTGTTATATTTATGTCACTACTATATAGACTATGATATGTGTGCGGTGATGATGGAATAAGAATTACATTTCTTGCTGCTATACTTTTCTTTGTTATTTATGTACATCTCTACCTACTTTGTTGTGTTGGGTATATGTTCCACTGTAACGGCACGCTTTATATCGACGCAGATTGATATAATCGTACCGATATAAAGAGGGTTGTTACAATTGGATATTTTGACTATGATTTTGCTGGATGCCAAGATAATAGGAGATCCACATCAGGCTATATCTACCTGCTAGCTGGAGGAGCTATTTCCTAAAGGAGTGCCAAGCAAACACTCCACAATGGCAGCAAATTTTATAACATGTTATGAGGTGTCCAATAATGGATTTTGACTGCAAATTTTTGTCACAGGGCTACAGATTGTGGAAGGTATTGAAAGACCATTAAAGTTATTTTGTGACAGTAAATCAGTAGTGATGTATTCCAACAACAATAGGAGCTCATTGAAGTCAAAGCATATAGACATAAAGTTCCTTGTTGTTAAGGAAAGAGTTCAGGGTGGTCAATATCTATAGCGCATATTGGCACAAACTCCATGATTGTAGACCCACTTACTAAGAGACTTCCACCCAAAGTCTTTCATGAACATATGGTAATCATATCACTTGTTGATATGTTAGTTTAGTGGGAGTTTGTGTTTAGATGTTATTCATTTTGGATACATTTTGTATTTGTGAATATTTTCTGCAGAAATAGAGAACTCAATTTATTTCCACTCTATTTTGTTTAAGTTGATCTCATTAAAGAATAAAGTTGGACCAATTGAAAAGAGACATGTTTAGATCACATTGCATGTACTTTCCATGGTACACATCCATACTTGATCTATGTCATTTGGTTATATTGATATTAGTGACCATTGATAGATTTAGTTACAATATATGTAACGAAGATTCCTTTGATCCAATATTGATACAATCAATGGACAAGATTGTTCAGAAATGCTCTTGTTTACGATACCAAAGGTTTTGAGCTCATAAAGTTAAACACAATTTGTGATGTAACATATGTAGCTCAAGTGGGAGATTGTTGGATAATAATTGATTATGTGGGCAAACATATGTAATTAAATATGTTTGGGCTATCTTAAAATTAAACTCATTTAAAGTGATCTAATTGAGGTTACAGTTATTGACTTTTGAGTGTTAAATTTGGTATGTGTTAATTATTTGCAGAGAACATATTTCATATTTCAAATTTTATGATGGCCAAATGGAAATATGACAAACATAATTGAAGGAAGTTATGTATTGGGTTGTGGTTCGCAATCCATACGTAGGGGTTTTTTCTGCCCCCCTTCTTCTTGGCATCCCATCGCCAAGAAGAACACAAGGGAAACATGTTGGATTGGAAGAACAACAACCATCAGACATCTCCTACAAGATTCTTCTCCCATAGGTCAAGGTATTCTCCATGATCATTAATCTGTAGAGATCTCCCTTCCATGGACAAAACTTGCTTTCGCTTTCAATCTCATGGCATTGTGGCATGAAGAATCTTGGATCAAAAACTAGTGCAATTAGTTTCGGTACTCTCTATTTTGAATCTTACAAGAACCATTACCAACACGGACTTGATCAATATCTTTGTAGTCATTAACAATGGAAAGGCGAGAAAGGTTTGTAGTGACATGGTGAGAAGTACCAGTATCAGGATACCAGTCATCAAAGAAATGCATCGAAGTTGCAGTTAGAGTTATGATGTTTGCAGTCGATTGATAAGTTGTTGGAGCAAACATTCCTCCTTGAGCCAGTGCACTAGGCTGTGGATGGTAGTAGTAGTGATCTTTAGTATGATTTGTCTTCTGACAGTAAGGACATGGAGGAAAACGACCATACCTAGGACCACAAGATTGTCCACGAGACTACTGTCGATTTGTGTTGCTACTAGGCTTGGAAGAGTGTTTGAGTAACATTGATAGTAGGTGAGACATCTTTAGTGACAATGGGAGTGGCAACAAATAGATTGATTTCCATGGTTGTAGGTAGGGGTGTCAATGGGTCGGGTTGTCCATAGGCCCAATGGACAACCCATTTTGGGCTCAATTGGGGCCGAAATAGATTGACCCATTGATCTCTATTAAAGCTCATTTGATATGCCCATTAATCAATGGGTTGGGTTTGGATATGCCCGCCAGGCCCTGATACTACCATCTCCCTGATCCGCAACAACTTTCCTCGCTCCCCCGCATCCGCCTCTCTATCTGACGATGCCACCTCCCTCCTACTCCACCACCACCCTCTGCCCCACCTTTGCCCCACCGCCTTTGCCATCCCCCAAAATCTCATGCCCCTGCCTCATCACGTACAGAGCTGACAGACATGTATGGGATTCCTTTGGACGACAAGCCTGGTGTCAATGCATGGACTGCCACCCCTTCAGCAGCACCTCCACTAGCTCGTCGCTGCCGATCTCAATGAAGAAATCTCTCACGTTGGATGACAAGAGTGTATGGAGGTTCTAAAGCCATCACCCGCCAACCTCACCACTGCGTCCACGCTCCGCAGCATGGAGGTTCCAGTGCATGGAGGTTCTACATGCATGTACGAGAGTGTATGATGTTTCCTCTTGAAAGACGACATTCTCTGTTCGCATGGTACTACACACTTGGGAGCCGGGATCATGTAAGTGCCCATGTCTTCTATGCGGCAGAGTTCACATTTTGATAAACCCTTCTGCAATGTTTTCTCAGATAGGTTTCTCCCCCAATTCTTATCTTCTTTTGATCTATTCCTTGGATCCTTCACCTAGGAGAAATCTAAAGGAAAAAAAAAACAATGGAGTTGCTTCATTAGCTGCCATAAATGGCTTCTGGGTGTCTCTATGGTTTTTCTACTTCTCCTGTTAACCCCTGCTCATATAAGTGAACTGCCACATACGGAGCCCTGAAATTCTCGAGCACCCACCCCACATCCTAAATCCTCCCCGACTCCGCTCCACATCGGCTATGGCCCCCAGGTACAGACCAGGGAACAGCTCCTCTAGTAGTTCCTTAGCGACCTCTAGACCTCCGTCGACTGCGGGACAGCATCAGACCCCGCGAGTTCTCCTCACTCCTCGAGATGTGTTTACAATTAGGCTCCCTCGACCACGGCATCCGCATCTGCCACCTCATCCCCCCGGCTATCCTTAGCAAGAACGTCGCCCTCTCGTTGAGGCTTCTCAGGTTGTATGCCTCCTACAGCCTCGTCGAGCAAGCCCACCACCTATTTGATGAAATGTTGCTAGCTATGACTCTACAACAGAGTTGTGGGGGAGGGGAGGAGGACGAGTGGAGTGAATAGTTTGTTGGGCTGGAACGGGCTCCATTGGGTTCATGTGAATTTTATTTATTTTGATTCATTATATTTGATTTGGGTTTTGGTTGGGCCATCTTCATTTTGGACTGAGCTGCATTTAGACTGGGTCAGTCCAAACCCACTCATTGACATCCCTAGTTGTAAGTAGATTGTGAAGCTCATGGAATGTGGGTGCTTTGTCTCGAACAGCAACAGCAAATAGAATATTGCTATAGTCGGGGGCAAGGTTACGGGAAATAATTACCGTGAACTGTGCACATGCTGTGCAGCTGCTGCTAACTAATCGGACAAAAAAATTGGAATTGTTGCGGAATTGTGTAATGGAAAGTGAACCTTTTTGTAGATTTTGGAGTTGGAGGATGTGCGCTTGAGAGAAGGAGCCGAAGGCTGTGGAGAGAGCATCGCAATCTTCTTTTGAGTGTTTCACACCGACAATGAGAGAGAAGCAACTGCAGAGGAGAGAGAGGATCGAGTTGATCCAGCTTAGAAGAAGTTGATCCCGAAGAAACCAGGCTTCATAAGCAGGATTGGATAACTTCTCGATCGTTGGGCTCCTTTCCTTGAAGAAATTTTGAGGGTGCAGAATCCGTTCCATCGATGAGGCCCATGAGCTTTTGACTATGAAGGAAAAGGATGAACTAGGTTTTCCAAATGACATAGATGGTAGGTGTTAACTTGATGGAAAGAAAGTGATTGACATTAGGCGGTGAAAAGGGAACAGCAGTAGAAGAAGATGAGGTGGTGGGGATAGCATTGGAGGAGGACGCCATGGTTGCAACACCGAGCTCTGATACCATGAAAACGCCGTCGAGGAAAGGGTTATGTCACCTTGATCGTGTGAGATACCGATGCATTCTTTTCATAGAGTGAGGTGTTTGTTAAGGATTACAACAGCAGCGAGATATAGTAGGGTAAGGATACATGAGAGAGTCGGGCATTTGTTACCGGAGATAACAATAATGCGTTGGGTTTGTTACATTAAGAGGATAATTATGTATGTGTATATATACCTAACGTGCTTGTTGTCAATGTCTACAATATTAACTACAGTTGAATCAATGTCTCAGACAACCATGAAATTAACCTGAAATAGTAATCATAGACGCGAGAGAGAGAGAGAGAGAGAGAGAGAGAGAGAGAGAGAGAGAGAGGAGAGAGAGAGAGAGAGAGAGCAAGAATTTTAATTTTTTTTTTAACATTTCATGGGAAACCGAAAACTATAATTTACTATTTTTTGTTGTTTCTAGTAGAGAACACTCTTTGGACATCGTCAACTGAGAAGTATGACTGAGATTTCGTCAAAATTTCGGGGGAATAAGCTAAGTATGTAACATTTTAGAGGGATGTAAACCAAAGGCTGAAGTTTTATAGACATGGATCATTGCCCATCTTATATTCTCTGTTCTCTTGACGTACTCGTCTTTGGTGTCGTGATGCAGTCAGTTAGAAAATGTACACCCATGTTTGTATTTCCAAGGCTCACGTCATCCTTATATTTAAATAATATTTTGAATGAAACAACGAAAAAGACATCGATTTTCGACATATTAAACCTGCAAACAGATGATCCCGGGGAAAAGAAAAGCAAGCAAGAAGAAACTTAGCATGTTCGATATTAAGATAGGTCGGAAATAGAGCTAATCTTCAAAATTTTAAAGATAAGATATCTTCACTCTATCTCGAATCTATCTTAATACTAAACATAACTTAATTGTTTAGCGAGACAACATCAGGAAAGCCAATCCCCTTGCAGGAATCCAAAGAAGAGAGAGTACATAGTGAAGAGAAATTTATTGAAATATATTTTTTACAATAATATTGATGTAAATTATTTGACAATTAATTTTATTGGTTAAGAGAGAGAAAAGTTTTGTAAGATTTTCAACTAATAAATTTATTTTTCAAGAAATTTATGTTAATTTTATTATAAAATATAATTTATAAAAATATCTTGTAATAAATATTTCTCAAAGGAAGTATATAACCCTAGAAATTTCCTCGTCAACGTGTTGACTAGACCCGAAGAAAACCACAGTGCCTGACTTGCCAGAGGAAGCAGGGCGGTAAGAAGCGGACAAAGTATCTTTCGGCAACTTGATTCGAGTTTTACGTTTGATATGACCCCATTAAATCGCACGAGGGTGAACATTCTAGAACCAAAATTAAGTCACACCACGACGATGGTCCCTCATTGCCGTGAACGTGGCCGCGGATTTAATTAGAAGGGATAGATATCCAAGTGGTTGCAGGGAGAGAGCCAGCTCGATCGCAGCAAGGACCTCCTATGCCTGTTTCCTGCGGTATCCCCTGGTCTGCTTTCTCCTATATATCTTTTTTGTTCACGTTTCATGCATGTCGGTGATGTTTGAACTGCCTTCCTCCATATATCTCCTACGCAACTTGCTGCTGCCCATGCTTGCACATTTTGCAGTCTGAATCGTATACACCATTAATTTAAATGCAGGGAAGCCCATCTGTGAATCTGTGGTCGTCAGATCTTTTGTTTTGTCAATTGTTCTTGTTGTTTCGTCTGTGGGCTCGATCGGCGTATATCCTGATATGGTTCCATTGATGGTTTGGGAATGGTGGGGGGGGAGAAGAGGTAGCAGCCTTGGGGAGAGGAAAACGTGAGGATCAGGGAATTCAGTGGGTATTCACTCTTGTGGGCATTTTTTTGTTTGGTTGTACAAGGGGAGCCAACGGCTCCCAAAAAGGAATAGAAACCCATCTCTTACACTAGCCGAAAAATAACAAAATCTAACACCTGCATAGATGTTAACCAACAAAATATGATATTATCATGACTGGGCTCAAAGTGGTACCCTCTCACTATAATTATCTGTTGTGGCTTTCTGAAGATAAATATCATGTAACTCCTTCCATATATTTGTTGTCCATGTGATAGAAAATTTGGCTTGTCTAGTTTGTTTCGCCAACCAATCCGCTGCAACATTAACAGATCTGTGAATATGAGTAATTCTGTGTTCTTTCCACTTGCACAACAAGCTCTTAGTGACTTTTGCTAACCCTCTGATATCCATCCAAGGGTGCCTTCTTCGGATCTTTAATGGAACTATAATGACTACCAGATTATCCCTTTCTGATTATATACCCTACTCTTGAGTGGGTCAGATCCTCAGACACCTTGCTAGCTCCATCAAAACTTCCTTTAATCCATCCTGTTTCAGGTTTATGCCACCCCACAAGACTACTTACAAGCTGTCACCCTATCGTTTCCCAACTTTCCTGCTGTCCTTGTTGGCAGCCATGTATTTGGTTGCTGCTTCAATTGCATCCCTTGATTTGAGAGTTTTGACACATTTCTCTCCTGCAAATTAACAAAGTGTTATTCCATATGGCTTCCAGAGTGTACCCTACCACAGATTTTATGAACAAGTTTTGAAGTTTATTACTTTTGCCTTCCATGTAGAAATCACAAAGTTCACTCATGTTAACAAACACTCTTGACAATTTTAGATGTTGTGCTATCTCTACTCACATGGTTCTTACCCCTTTACAGTTGATGAACAGGTGTTGTTGGTCTTATAGTTCCTCCTTGCATTTCTGACAAATAGGATTGATCATCATGTTGCAACTCCTCAAGTAAGCACCCGTAGGTAATCTTCCCCATGCTGATGTTCAAAGAAGATTTCTTATTCCTAATGATGCCAGCCACTTCCAAATATCAGACCAACAAGTGTCTCTGATTGATAGTGCTTCAATTTTGTCCCTTCTCATATGCTCATAAACTTCTTTAGTGATAAATTTTCCATGTTTGTTAGGTAGCCACAGACATGTATCTTCTTCCACATCTGTTGCAATAGGGAATTGGAGGATGCATTTGACTAAGGTATCCGAGAACACTCAGTTAAGAAAGAATCCAACTTGTCCCCTTCACCCACTTCCTCAGTCTTAAACTCAAATGGCCATTATTCAAACCTCTACCCCAAAACCAATTATCCTGGTTGATTCTGATATTTTTCTCATTCAATGGTACCCACCCAAACTTAGATTTATGTTTTTTAAAATTCTCGAGCTATCCTCGTCCAAGTATCCGACATGGGGACTGAACTAAAATTGTTTACCATCTTTGTCTTTCTCATGTATTTGACTCTGACTAATTCTGTCCAAGAGTTACTCTGTCCTAAGTGCAGTTTGTTCACTAGTTTGAGCATCATGTCCAAGAGTTACTCTTGTGGGTATTGATGTGCAGTAAATTGGTCTTCTTTATAATATGCAGGATAGATTATAGAATTTGACCTATATTGGTGTATATATATTCTGCATTTGTTCCATCAGGAATCTGACGTCTGGTGGCAGAGGAACCAGCCAACCAACCCCCACTTGTTGCTTGTTTTGGCGCAAGCCAATGTTAAAGACGTCCCAACTTGGCAGTCTCAGTTGGCGATCAGATCCCAGTCGGTCTATTGCACCCCAGTGGTCTCAAGTCTATGTCGTAAAAGGCTTTTTCCCGAATGTGCAGAGACCATATTATATGAACGGTAAGAGTAGGGGTGTTTGATGATCCAAGTCTAAGACTAATACTACACTCCTAGATGATCTCATTCTTTGAACTATCCTAGCATTTTCTTTTAATTAGGAGGGTACGTAGATCGGGATGCTTTTTGAGAAAGTTGACGAGGGATTATTCTTTATGTATAGGATGATCTCAAAGTATTCTCGGTGGGTAGTGTACATGGCAGATCCAAGGACTGGATAAGTTTCAAGTTAAGAGTACTTGTGGGGATGGATTTTGATCCAGTCGACGCATCCAATTTGCAGTTTGATCTCATCTTCACTTGATGCAGCATTATCCTGGGTTCAAGTCAAGACTGGTTCTTCGCACCTCCCCTACACATAATGGGCTGATCTATGGGCCTAGATGGGGGCCGTCCAGAGTTGCTCAGTGATCAGCCAAGACCTGATACCTGAAACGGACCATAACTATTAGAATTGTTATGACTCCGGCACTTTAATAGAGGGAAGCCTATGGATCTTGATTCACACAACAAGAAGTGAGAGAGAAGAGAGATCAATGACACAAGGACAAGAGAGAGGAGCTCTGGGAAATTAGGGCTTGCCCTGCTTTCGTCTCCTCCCGGAGAGGAGGGGGATCCGCCCCCTCCCCATCCGTCTCCGTCTTGGCGTCGCTGTTGCTCCAGTCCGGGTGGAGCCTCTCCCCTCGCCCCATCACCATCGTGGTCGCCCCCTTTTGGTGGGCCGGTTTTGTTACTCCTACCTTGGTGGGAGACTTTTGTCTCTGCAGTGAAGGGTTTCCCTTCCTTTGGAGGGCTTCTTTTCCGGCACAGTTGGTAGCTCCACCGGCAACCAGGAGTTTCGGCAGCGGTTTGCTTTATCCCCTTTGTGCTCTTTTCTATTCTAGGTTATTAGAGATGGTGTCTTTCATTTCCCCTTTGGTTCGGGTCAAGTTCTTGACCCTTCTGCACGAAGATTGCTGCCTTGGCCGTCGCGATGTTGTTGTTCAGAAGTTCTTCGATGGAGCAGGTCTCCTTTGTTCCCGTGATGCCCCTGACGACGACGGCACTCGCCGCTCTTGCTTTTCCCTTTCGTATTGGTGGAGTCCTCGGCGTTCTCAGATTCACGGTGATGGAGCTCTCAAGATTGCTCAAGTTATGGCTGTTCTGAAAGCCAGTGATGAAGGTATCCAGATTGCTCAGGTGTTGAACCGCCTTTTCACTCCCTCCCCTCATCCCTCAAAGTGGGGTGTAGGTGATGTTGGTTCTGCTCGAGATTTGGGGTTAATCCGCATAGCTTGTCTAGGTGTGTGTCTACCGAGCACCTTATATGACTGCCCAGTGGATTTGCAGTCTTGTCTGTTGCAGTGGAGGATTGTTGCAGTCTGGATTGTGTTCATCTCTAGTTGCTTCTCTTCTGGCTTGCTCCCTATGACTACTTTCGATCTTCCTGGAGCTCGTGTGGCAGTTGTTTTTTCTGTTTCCTCTGTTAGGCTCGCTCTGTACGCTGGGGAGTATGCCATTGGGTATAGGAGTGGGTTTCCACTCTCACCTCCACGTAACCGCATGCGTGTGTTGGCTTGGGAAGGGTGCAGCACCCACTACATGACAATTTCTCCTCTTTGCTCAACTTCACAAGTCGCATCCAATTCTAAGCTCGACCACATCATCAATACTGCTAATGCCCCTAATCTGTGCACCATACGTGCTTCGCAAGTCAATCGAGTCTAGGCTTTGTTAGTATGTCTACTAAGTTTCTCTACTATAGAAATCTTTGAAGCAATCATTGTACCTTGTCTTCGTGACATCACTATGGATCAATTTGGTCTAGCCCACATTTGCATTTGATTATTGGGGTGGGTAGTACCTTTTTTTCACATGTCTTGTACACACTCCAGGGATCAAGCGAGAAGTTCCCCTATGTATCTTCATTCTTTTTAATGCTATAAAATAAAAAGGGCTGACCTGGGGTCCTAGACAAGTTCCGTGCAAAAAAAAATCATTGTACTTTGTAGGATATATCATGAAAGAAGTGATGAATCTGATTTTTTGTCAAATGTATGACATTTTTCGCTATCACATTATAGTAGATTGATCTCCAGCGCATGTCCTAGATTGCCAACCAAACCTCTCAACAGTAAGGCTTGTTTCACTCCCAAATTTCCAACCAAAGTCATGTCAGATTGCAAAACAACCTTGCAATTGATACCACTACACGAGAAAGAAAAGACATAGCTTGTTAGGGATCTCCTCTTACCCAGATCATCAACATAATCTAAACTAACAATAATTGATTAGCTATTTGTCATCATTGTTTCCTATCTAAAACACTAGGGTCGCAACAAAAGCACCTTTGAGGTAATGATGGATCCACTTCACAACCTCCTACTAGATTTTCTTTGTATTGGTGACCACACTAACAACATGAGAAATATATAGTCGAGTACACAACATAGCAAATATAATACTATCGACTGTACTCATGTAAGAAATTTTAGCTATTAGTTCAATTTCCTTCTCTAGTTTTTATGAACATTCTTTAGATAATCAAAAGTAGGCTGCAATAGTGCACTCACAGTCTTGCAATCTTTCATGCCAAAATGCTCCAACACCTTCTCCACATACTTTTTTTTGTGACAAGTACAATCTTTGAGAGCCAAACTCTATGAATTTCCATGCCCAAAATCTTCTTTGCTGCTCCAAGATTATTCATCTCGAATGCACTAATCAACTGACTTTAAATGATTATTTTTTGACATGTTCTTGGCACCTATTATCATGTCATCTATGTACAACAAGTAAATAAATGAACCATCTAGAAGCCTTTTATGATGGACACAACTATACATAATCACTTTTGGAGTTACCATTATAGACACCTGCTTTCGGCCCATAAGTCGAGCCTTTTTCTTGTTCATATCGTTGATGCACCAAGGTTGGTCGTCACCTTTGAGCTTTCCTTTGGCTTATTAGGAGACCATTCAACCAAAAATGGCTCCAAAGCCAAAACCCACGTCAAAACCATATTCATGCACTCGTTCATGCTTTCAGTTCATGGCTGCTAGCGGCAAGATACATGGCTTTAGTTCCTAAACATAGTCTATTATATGGCAGTGTTTAGAATGTGGTTGTCCAATAGACCACGTTCTCGCCCCCTCTCATGCAGAGCCATGCACGATCACATCTCTCCCAGTCAATCTTCAATTATTCAAAGTTTTGAGGTATTTTAAATTTGAAAAAAACCTTAAACAGCTCATACTTATCCTTGGCAAGACCTTGAGCCAATCAAATCAACAAACTACCCCCAAACCCAAGAAAAAACCATGGCAATTTATGGAAATCAATTTTTGAACCCTCTCTCTATAAATACACCTTGTTAGGGTTCAAAACGAAGAGGAGATGTTGTTGGCGACTAGCTGGGGCTTCATTGGTCCCTATTCCTCTTCCCCATTGTCCCAGAACCTAGAAAAAGGTTGTTCTGCTATTCTTTGGAGCGTCCATATTGCTTTCTCTCTTATATCCTCTACAAGCTAGTCTACTAAAGGCTATGATTTTAAGGAGGAAGTAGGGGCCAATTGCTCAGGGAGTTCTCTTCCTCACGTTCTCCTCTACATCCACAAATAGGAAGTACCCTGAATGGGGCTTGATTTCTCTCTTTTTCATTTATACATTCTTTTCTCCATTTTTCTCTATGCATGCATGTTAGATAGGTTTTCTATCTTCTTATTCATCTACATGACATCACAACACATCATACATGCCCAACTTTAACCTAAAAGGGTTTAAAGCTCTCCTCGGTAAGTTTTTCCCCATATTTCGCCCATATTCATTCAATGGGGGCAGATAACTATGCAAACACATTTTTAATTGGGTTTTTCTTATTTTTTGTGTCTTCGACAGTTGAATATCAAGCATGTAACATGAGGCCGACATCCTCTGGGTGTCCAGAGAGTGTGATAGGAAGAACAAACATCTCCTTGATCGAGAACTTGAACGTGATCGAAGGAGAGATTGCAACCTGAATGCATCTACAGTGGCAACCGCATTTTAAACGTGGCTAGGTGTACAACCACATTTTCAGGTCAATGTGTTTCTTCCTTCTTTTGTATATTTTCTCTAAGTAATTAGCCATATTGTGATATCCTAAAATTTCTTAGTAGTCTTTAAATTTCAATTGGTATTTATTTTATTGTGCATTTAGAAATTTCTGTGCATGTATGTGCATGGTTTTGTGGCTTGTAGTATAGAATGGTCTGTTCTCAGGTGGATGTAGGTTAACCTGTGTTTCTGACGGCAACATCAACTGTCATCAACAGCAGGTTAACGACAACATCTTTGCCGTCAACTTCAGGTAAATGTCCATATTGATTAACGTTTACTCGGTGTAAACGATAGTAAACCTTGACGTCTAATTCTTCCAAAACTGACAGCGAGATTCTCACAGTCTAGCTCGGGTAGAGTTATGGAAAGGGCTAAATTTTTGGTAACGTCGGAGGTTACGGATCTGAGCTCGAGGGCTAGGTTTGGAGAGGCCATCCCTTTTATAAAAAGGGAGGGTTAACCTCTTAGAACCAGTTTTGGGGAGTCTTCTCCAAGCTTCTGAGAAAGCGGAAGGAAGAACCGGCGATTTGATCTTCGTGGAGGCTTTGACCGAGTTTCTGCAAGTTGAGGTTTGGTGCTTTTGAAGGCTTGAAGCGTGTCCAAGGTGTGTCTACCATCGGGGACCGATAGATCTAGGGTTTCAGCTCAGGAGGAGGACTGTCTTGGTTGGCCAAGGCGGGCTTCATCAGTTGGATCCATGAATTTCTTGGTGTTTTAGAGGCAAGTAGCCTAGGGATCGGGTTCCCAACCCTATATTTTACCCTTTTACAATTTTATAGAATTTTAAAAGTTACAAACAATCGGATTTTGGGATTTACATGAGCCCGAATGAGTTCAATTTTTCTGTCAGGTTAACGTCCACCTTAACTGCCATCAATGATGAACTTAACATCAACCTTATTGCCATCTACTGACGTTAGCAGCAATAGGCTTGCCGTCTAGTTCTTATGTTCACTATTTTGACCTGTTTTGATATTTAGATTTATAGTTTCATGCTTAGACTTCAAATGGACTTTCTGTAAAAGGTGTAGTACTCAGTAGAACAAATTTTTGATACACTGTAAATTTGGGTAATTTCTGTAGACACCATGATTTAGGGTAAATTTCTGAATTCTGAAATTAAGCTTAGATTTAATAGAAAATTTCACATGTGATGCATGCTCGTGATAAAATTTTGATTTCTATGTAGTAATACATGATAGGGATGTACCCAGACTGTGTTAAATCTAAAATCTGGAATTGACTATTTTCTATGATTTCCATGACTAAAGTACGTAAATCAGTAGCACTTTTTTAAATTGATAAATAGTTTATGGATTCCAAAAATGATGAGATTTTGAACAATGGTTTGTATGGTTATAATATGTGCGCAGTAAATATATTGAAACATGTTGATAGATAGTTTCATTATAGTGGATTTTTCTCTATTTGTAGCATTGATTTGAATACTGTGGAAATTAGATTATATGCCAGAAAATCATGAATAATTCTTGATTTGATTTATGATAGCATAGGCACATTCTAGAAAAATTCAATGAATTTTAGATGACTGTAACTATTTATGTTTGATTATTACTATGAGAATTGTGTTCTTTTGAAATAAATTGTGGAAAAATGTTCAAAATTGCAGCATGTGATAAATCTGAAATCAGTCTCTGTCAGTATCTGATCATATGTATATGATTTGGCAACATGGTATGTTGCATTTGAAATTGAAGAAATTCGTATATGAATGTGTACATGGTCAATAAGACACTGTCATCATAGAAGTAATCTGGAACAGGACCATAGTAATGCCCCTATGGAAATGTTCAATATGTTATATGTTTCCGAGGGCACGGGAAGAAATCCTGGAGGTGGACAAGTACCACTGGTTAAGGTGGGGAGGGCTTCCCCCAGTATTGCGCAATAACCAAGACTCTATCACTAATTGCCTAGCTAATGAGTATATGTCTTATGTGTATCTGACTTCTAATGGGTGGTTTGGGTTGTGTCTTGGCAAAAGAAAATTTGTACATATGCATATGCTATGAACAAAGTTTGTTTTCAGCTCTATAAAGATTTCACATAATACTTGTTTGTTTCCCATTCAAGTGAATGATATGTAATCATGCTTAATATGCAATTTCTTAGAACCATGTTTGTTAATTGTACCATGTTATATCTTGAATCCATATCATCATGTTCAGATCTGAAATCTTTTAGTAAGAATAAACATTGTGTAGTTAAGATCATGTCTTGGAATCATGTTTTATTCTAGTAGCAATTGTACTCACTTGTGGTTTAAAATGTAAATGATAAATGTACATATTGCAAGTAGTATGGTTGCTGAATTCTATATGTAATAAAATGTTTTGAAACCATTATGTATATGTTAGATTGGTAATCCATTTTGGGTTGCTTGTTGAGTTTTCGTTGTAGACTCATACTTGCTAACATTTCAGGTGTGACAGTAGATCCCAAGGCTTTGATAGCGGGATTGGATTCGGAGCGCGATTGACTTAGAGTGTGTGTGTTGAGAGATAATTGCATGTGAGAATTTGATTATGTTATGGACATTGTGATTAAACTACTTATAGCATTGTGGACTTAATTGATGGACTATGGACTTGATTATTAAAGTTGATGAGTTGTGCTTTATTTCCGCTAAATTACTCTTTATTTGTGAATGAATCAACCTACATTTGATATATGTTGGGGTGTGTTCCCCATGTAACACGTCTCTTAGGCTCGATGAGAGTTGGTATAACTGGACTGGGTCTAAGTGGGGGTTACATATATATTCATGTTACACTCTTAGGGCCACCGTTTTGGTGGCGATTATGGTCAGATTTTTAGTGTTTTTACCCATGTATACATTCAAGATGAATTCCATGATTGCACCTTTTGGCAATCACTATGGATCCATTGTGTTGTGTGCTTATTATGTCCTACTTGTGTGCATATTTTACATTTTAAGGTGTATAAATTTTAGGTTTTCTACTTAATTTTGTGTTTCTTTAAGATTTGTGTATGAATGCGGTATCATGGAGGGCTGCATTATATATGAATGCTACAGCGTGATAGGCAGTGTTCAAGGTAGGGACTGTGTTCTGTTGTCTAGTCCCTTTTTTAAGACTTTTGCATGATCATTGCTTCGTGATTAAGCTTGTTTGTCTATATTAGTCTATTTTGGAGTGCCATACACATGTTTGATGACTTGTTTAACTACGTAGTGCATGTCATCTTATTGTCTCATAGACAATAAGAATGCTTTACAACTACTTTTTGAATGTGGCCACCTAGGGCAATGCATTCTCATCGTGAGGACTTGTTCTATGTAGTATTTTGTTAGATCTTTAGGCTAAGATTTACATGCACTCTTATGTACACAGGTCATTGTTCCTAATTATCTATCCTTCTTGCTGAGTGTTACCCTTTAGTTACATATTATTGATAGTCGGCAAGGGTGCTCATCTGAGGACCTCTGTAAGTCTTTGCTAGCCATAGATTTCCACACAATCACTAATCGAAATTGTCCCAAGCATCCCCTTTAGATAGGTTCATGCATGTGTGAGTGTATGTACCGTTAATCCACCCATAGATTGACCTTATATAGGAACCCCATCACATGAAGTAATTGATATTAACTAATGTCCAACTCTTAAAAGATGAACATCATGTCAATTTGTGTGTTTTATGTGAGATTATCCCTCATCATCGCCTTTCTTGGTGGTTGGATTGTTAGGACTTATTGTTGTTGGATCGACGACGGTAATGCTTTCCACCTAAAGGGGGGGTGAATATGTGTATTCTTTGCAGAAGCTAAATCTTAAAATAAGTAGACACAATTTTTCATAAGTATGTTAGTAATAAAAATGTTAGTATCAACAACCCAATCAAACCCAAAATAAGGTAAGAGAATTTCATCCTGCTTCGGATTGTCCTCCAACGGAAGTCTTATGTCCAGTCCCTAAGCCAACTAGCTTGAGCTTTCATTATCTTAGTCAAAGGTACAACATCTGATTTAACTGGTCTTCCTTTCTACACAAGTGGAAACTCATTGTTAGCCTCAACTAGCCTTCCCTCTTATAGGAGGGGAACAAATGCCAAACACTTTGGCCTTCCCTCATACAAAGGGGTACACACCCTGCTCAACAGATCTTTCTTTCTACAAGGGTAATTAGCTGTGAAGGACTTACGTTGTTTGTGCAATGCACAACAAGACTTCAGACCAAAAATATGTACATGAATCTTATAGTCTAAAGTAGAACCTAGATCTGAGGGGAATGATATTTCAAGGATGGCTCTCCTCATACAGGTTCACACAGGTAGACTCAATAGAGAAAACTTCCTGCAGCAGGTCCACACGATGTTGAGAATAGAAGCTTGTGTTGGTCTCTTGTGTTTCTTATATTTATTGTGTATATTTGTGTTGTTATAGCTTCCCTTCTTTTATAGGCTCTTTGAGTTGTCCATTGCTTTAGAGTCATTTGTATGTAGCCGTTGGAGTAGTGAATGTTGCATGGCTTCTATAGAGGACAACATGCATGTTCCATCTTTCTACTAGATACATATGTTCAGATTGTCGCCAACTTTTCTGGGTCTATAAATCTTGTGATTTAATTTCTTGTCTTTTCTAAAACAAGACACGTTTCAAAAACTATACTAGACTAGGTCTAGTTGATTAGCAATGACATGTCATAGGTACTTGTGACATTATTCAAATATTGGCATCTACCTACTTAACATGATGTCAATAAATGTTCAGAAGTCTACACAAGGGCATATGTATAAGATAAACTATGTAGTTGGTAGAAACATGTAGTGTTATTCTGATAATTTAGTCAAAAACGTTTCTCGATGTGTGTCAAAGGTTTTTCTTTAATGTCAGACTGAAGATCATGTTTCATACTTTATAAATGTCCGAGATTTCTGCAATGGCCAACCTCTTATAATACAATGCTTATATGAAACCTAATTTATCATAAGTGAACGTGTGAGACCCCGAATTTTCTTTCATTTTATACTGTCCATGCGATATTCACCTATCATAAATATAGTGTACGTATAAAACCTTTGCATATTATAATTATTAAATTGTTCATGTGCATATGCGTGTACATATATTATTCTTCGTGAACATAAGTAATTAGCTAATTTAGTATATGATGCACTTATTTAAATACTATGCATGTTGTATTTAAGTAATGCTGCGCATATAATATGAAGTACAACCATGCATCATGTAAGTACATGTGAGTTTACTTTTGTACATATAATATATTTAAATGTGTATGTATTATCTAATGGTTGAGGTGCATATTGTATTTATATATATTCCATGCATATTTACGTAACTATGATGCATAAAGGTATACATATACATATATCCATCTTGTGCAAATGATATTTGTCTATTCTAGACATTTCTAATTGTTTATAGTGTATATGATACTTAAATAATAATGAGCATATTGTGCTTATATATATGCATGCATAATGCATGTAACTATGTTGTGTATATATATGAATGAATGTTATTTCATGCATATTATCTTTAACTAAGATTAGTACAATTTATATTTAAGAAAATAGGGTGTAATGCATGTAGTTTATGTGGTGAATGTATATTTATTTATTTCAGAGCACATTTAGTTGATTGTGATGTAATCTTACATTTATTTTAATGCATGCTGATTGCTAGCCGAGGGAGACAGTTGGCGGCCACACAGTGTGCCGCTGACTGCATGCCCTGGTTGGCGTCCAGATCGATGGACGCCAACCACACTATGGGCGGCAATAGATTTGGACGCCAACTACATGTTGACTACACCAGATGTTGACGTCAATATCCCTCATGTGTAACAGTTTCAGATTTGGTAATGCTTGCGTTTTGCCCGGTTCCAGTTTAGGAAACCCTTCTAAAGTCATAGGGAACCTACCCGAAAGCGTACCGAATCCATCCAACTCTATAAAAACACATTTTTCTGGCCGCACCAAGTCTTTTGGTCATGGTGAAACCCTAGAACTCCCTATGAGAAAAGCTGAACTTTGGAGACTTCGATCTGGCGACAGGAGGAATTTCCTAGAGATCTACAGCGACTGGAAGATAGTTCAACTATCAAGGAAGCATCCCCAACCCCGAGGATCAACCTACAATGACTAAAGGACTAGATTTAAGGAATTTCTTAGCACCTTCTTGGCAGGGCCGAGGAGGGCTTCATCAGCGATATTTGATCTTCTAGGATTTATTTTGAGGCAAGTAACCTATGTATATCAATCCTATACATGTTCCCTTAGGTCCCAACATTTTTCTGGATTTTTCCTCGTGTCCTAGACCATCCAATTTCCCCGTGCATGTGAGTGTTGTCTGGGTAGTCTACTGTCTGGAGGTCGGCGGCAACATACTGTGCCGCCAAGATCATGTGTTGGCGGCAGGGGATGGTGCAGTTGACTCAGTAGGCGGCCAGCACTGTGCCGCCAAGTTCCTAAGTGTTATGAAAATCGTTGTTTGATCTTCTTTAAGACATTTGATTGACTTTTGGGTATGTGTGCATGATGTAGATTTTATGTGGGGTCAAAGGTGATCAGTAGGTCATGTCATGAGGTTTTAGTGAATTTTCATGATTTGTGTTAATTATTAAATTTTGATAATTGGACTATGAGCATGAAATAACCATGTTTAATCTGTGTAAATAAGTCAGTTGTGAGTTAGGGTTTCATGAATTTTCTGCAATCATGTGATGACTATATCTACGCATTGGCACTGTTAGATTTGATTGCTATACTGTGATTCCTACTTAGAGAAATTAGTGAGAAATGCACCTGTAATTTGCTTATTATAAATATATTTCCTATTCAGAAAAATCTGTAAAATTGAGTATGTGTTATGTTTACTATTTTTAACCTGTGATAAAAATTTCATGATGTTTTGATGACAGTAGGTACTGTTATGGTTTTAAATGAGAAAATAGCCATGTTGAGTATGTAGAGTTAATTATGTATGAATCAAGGGTTAGCAGCATGTTAATATCTTATTTAGTTGTTTATCACTGCTAAATAGTAATAGTGGATTCTGTAAACTAAAATGTAGATGTTATGAAAAGTGTATGTAAAATGGATGAAAGTGTGTATATAAGCATGAGTAAAATGTGACAAGTATGATAATATGATTAATCTATAAAATTGGGCCGAGATTGACACTACTACAATAGGGGTCTGAGAGCTGTACCATAGAAAAGTCCCTATGGAAGGCTCAACGTCGTGTAATAAATCCTAAGGGCATTAGGATGAAATCCTGAAGGTGGACAAGTACCACTGGTTAAGGTGGAAAGGGCTTCTCCCGATCTGCGCAATATCCAAGGTTTGTCACTAGCTTGCCCAGGTGACAAATATGTGCAAGTGTAGTGCTAAGTGCTTTGTGATAAGCACTAAGTGCTAAAGTGAGTGTTTTTCCTCTACTTGGTAGTTAGGACTATGTGTCACAAAACTTAAGAGATTAAATGTGAATAAAAAGTGCAAAGTGATAAGTGAATGTGGCACGTGGTAAGTGTAATTGTTGTGATATGTGATAAATGTGAATGTAAGAGTAAATCAAATGGAAGGAGTGTAAATTGATATGTAAGGGAAATTAAATAATAATGAGAGTACAATTGTGAAAACCAATGTAAAATGCATGTATATATGTATATTTACTCATGTTATTCATGTGTTAACATCATAATTGTAATATCATGTCTAATATTATGTTATATAGTTTAATAACCTTCATATGGTAGTGTATATGAATGTGTATGTAAACGTGTAAAGTAATGCAATGTGGAAAAATGAGCATGTAGAATTGTCAAATGAATAAGATGGCATGTGAACAAGTGTAAATCCATATAATTTTGTTTAATTCATGTCAAAATAGCAAGCAAAATAAGATTATGATTATGATAAATATATGAAATAGTGTTTAAGTTCCATGATAGAATATACTACTCATTTAGTATATAGTTTGATGCTTAAATTGCATATAATTGCCAACCGATTTGAATATGTTTTAGATCTTCAATCCATGTTTAATAAAGATGATATCATTGTGATTTATTCATATCCAAACAGCAAATGAAATGTGTAAATAAATGAGATAAATGCATGTGAATTATGATTAGATATCATGTAGATTGTTATCTACTTTATGCTTAATTCCATGTTCTAGTTGATAGAGTTGTTCTAGGATATGGATAATGTTTAGACTAATAAATCATGTTACATGATAGGTGTTTAAGAGTGCATGTGTTCATGTCATGTATGCACTAATATGATTATGCCTAATTATGATAGAATGTTTAGTATCATGTTATGTAGTTATTAAAAAGCATGTGCAAATGTCATGAGAGTATGATAATTTATACATTAAAACAGCAAGTTAAATGTGTGATGAAATGATATATTTGCATGAGAAATTGGCTAGATACCATGCTAGGAGTGTTCATTATCTTGTACATAACCTTGTGTCTTAAATTGGTAAAAATTGTGCAATGCTATGATAAAGATTTGAACCATGTATCATAGGACATTCTATGTGTAGAGAACTTGTGTAGGCTTATGTTATCTTCCATGTTTTAATATGAGCATGTGTTAATTAGAAATGTGTTTGGGTGAATTATGTGTAATTGAACATAAGAAACATGTGCCATGTAAATTGTTATGGTTAGAATGATAGCATGTGTTCATTATTGTTAGCAGCTTATTGTGTATGTGATATGTATAAGGTTGATGTTTTAGATTACTTGCTGAGTCTTGTAAGACTCATACTTGTTTCGGCGTATAGGTGTGACAGGTTTTCCGTAGTTGAGGAGAGAATAGTGAAGGTCGATGCCGCATTCAAGGAGTAGTTACTTGTGGAGATTTTCTTTTGTAGTTACTTTATTTCATAGTTGAATAATGCTATTCATATGGACAATGTAATGGACAATGTAATTCTTTTAAAGTTGTAATAATGTGGACTCTAGCATTTTCTTTTACTATATAGACTGTGGAATGCGTGATGATGATGGAATGAAGTTTATTATTTCTTTTATTCCGTTGCACTCAATTAATATTCATGGACATATCAACCTTATCGTTTAGTGTTGGGTTACTATCCCACTGTGACGACGCTCTTTGTATCGATGGGGATTGGTATAATCGTACCGGTATGAGGAGGGTCATTACAGAACGTGCATGTGATTTCAGAAATAATCATTTTGTACATGATATTGTCTGTACTCTTTATATAATGGAATTTATTTAAAGATTATTTCAAACTGAAATTAGATCATGAATCAAGGCAATATATCATGAATTACTTTGAATGGAATCTAGGTAATATGATTATTAAATCATTAACAAAATATTTAAATTATTTACTCATAAGAATAACATGATGTGGTGCACAAATGTTTAATGACTTGTTTTATCTGAGGACATATCGTATGATGAAGTACTTGATCATATATGACGAAATGAGAGTTCGCATATGACGAAGTGTCCCTTCACATATGACGAAGTGAGCTTCATATATGATGAAGTGACATTCGTATATGACGAAGTGAGCTTTATGTATGACGAAGTATTTTGATCATATATGACGAAGTGTCTATTCATAGGCAGTGAATTGTGCAGTGTCTGAAATTTTATGTGATGAATAGATAATGGTAGTGATTAAGCAATTTATCATATTTTTTGTAATCATTAAAACTTTGAAATCTTTATTTTCATTTAGCATTATTATTTTGTCATAATCAAGACTATTTAAATATGAGTACATGTGCATTCTCATTCTTATTTTATTAGTCAACATGAGTTTCTACTTATATAATCTTTTGATGATGACAAAACACTATACGTCAATATGCTTATGCTATTCTTGTTTCTACTACATGTGCATTATTGTTTAAGTATAACAAAATCCATTAGAATCTGAGAAAGTTTTTCATGAATAAATCTTGTTAACAAAAACACTATGTATATATCTGGATAAGTCTCAGAAAGTATGAAAAATTGATAGTGTATGATCAACTTGTTCTACTCTGTGAGGTCGAAATCATGACATAAGTCAAAGTTCTACATAGACTTCAATATAAGCCTTTCACCAGTCGAAGTGCAACTCCGACTTAGGTCTTGTTGAAGTCTTACATCGACTGCTATATAAGTTTCTCACTAGTAGAAGTCCAACTCCGGCTTATGACATATTTATACAAAAGTCAAAGTCTCACTCCAACTGATGACCAACTGAAGTATAGCTACAACTTATCTTCAAGTCAAAGTTTCACTCCGAATGACTTCATTTTTTACTTAAGTCGAAGTCTCACTCAGACTACTATAGAAGTATGTAGGAGTCGAAGGCCTCTCTATCCTAACTCCGATTCATACTGCAATTGTTGTCTACAGTCATTAAATCAAAGAAGTCATTTCTTAAGATAATCACTCTCTTTGTTCAGCACATATTTAATCAAATCCATCTGAACATATTATTTTCTAGAAACACTATTGTAACAAGCAATCTCTCATCAATTAAAGTATCTTGAAGTGAACGTTTATTGCTGCTCTCTTAGCTAATCCTCAAATAAACTTGTCATTTCAGAATCCAGGTCATTTAAATCAAAAGAAATCTGCAAAATGTCTTTTTAACCAGACATGCTTTTATCATTTTAAGAAAGACATATGTAGCCAGTTTTGTGCACCGAATGAACGTCCATTCCACTTAACACGTATCAGCTCTTGTACAATTTAGGATATGTACCTTCTCTCGGACAGAAAAGATTCATAAATGCCTTACCTAACATTCCTTTTGTGTATTGTATAAAATCTAACCCAATATAACTCTTGGAGAAGAAGTTATCACATTGCACATTTTCGTTGTAGGTATTTATTGCGACTTTCTACAAGAACATGCAAACTAACCTCTTTTAGTAAACTAGCTGATTGTTACACAAAAGGTCAAAGATGTTACACTCCAAGAAGACTCTCTCAGTCAAAAGTCTATATTCAAACGGTCAGAAAAGTTCAAATGATTAGCAAAAAGAAGGCTATGAAGGCTCTATATAAAGAAGTTGAAGCCTTTTTGAATGGACAGATAGGAAATGCATACATAGAGGTGAAAAGAAAAAGGAAACATCAGATCATCTCTCTTGGTTGTGTGCTCAAGCCTTCTAGCTCTCAAGTCTTCTTCGTTGTGTGGACAAACTTCAAAGGGAAGATTATGTAGTCCACTTTGAATAAGGGAGAGAATAGTGTATCTTGCTCATATTCTTGTATCTCTCTCCCTCTATCTATGTTTGCTCATTCTTGAGAAGCACCTGTGTAGCATCTACAACTTATACAACCTGCAAGGAGTTTGTACCTTGTATGTTGTAAGGCCCCGAATTTTCTTTGTCCCACTTGTATTTTATGTATATGATGTTTGCTCGTTCTTGCATAAATGGCGTGCATGAAAATTGTGCATATTATAATTATAAATTTCGCATGTGTATATGCGGGGATGTATATTACTATCATGCATACAAGTAATTGGCCAATTTTGTATAAGGTATCTATTTAAATATTATACATGTACAATCTAAATATTGAAGAATATCCTATACTGCCTATTTCATGGATATTGTGTGAGAGTGTATGAAGTGCATATGTGTATGTACATATGTATGTTATCTTATGCGTGTGATAATTGTATACCTAATTCTACATACATAACACCTTGGTATACTTATGTATGCATGTGTGTGTTTAGTTGTAAACGTTGTTCATTTGTATGTTGTAGTTAATGTGTACATTGTACTTCGTACATGCATGTACATATGGAGTTCAAGTATGGTGGGTGTTATTTAGTAATGTGTATCGTAATTCTATATTCCTCATGAATAACATGCATGTATTCTTAGGAAATTTTGGGTGAGATAGGCAATTAGCTAAATTGTGCATATTGTGTATATTAAGAATTCCACGCATATAGTATTTAAGTAATGGTGTGCAAGTTTAATCTAGTTACCGGTGTGCATGTTGTATCTATCTATTTCATGCATAATGTACCTATGTATGTACGGGTATGATTAGTTGTAAAGATTGGATGTTGCATGGTATAGCGGTGTATACGCTATACTACATAGGTTTCATGTACATATAGGTATGGATTAAGCATGGTTCTGCATGATTTTAAGTTCTGGCAGAAGGGCCAATTGGCGTCAACATGGGTGGACGCCCATGAGATGTCGGCGTCCATATCGATGGACGCCCAGCCTTAAGTAGCCGTCCATATAGGTGGACGTTTATTTCTCTGACCTGCATGCGTTGCAGACCCCGAAATCCTGGAAGAAGGAAGCTCAACCATTGGGGAGCTGTCCCCAACGGCTTTGAGCCTTTCCCATCACCTCTGCGGGAAGGAGAGACCCCTCTCCTTTAAACCAGCTCCTCCTGCCCAGAAAGAGCTCTCTTGGGGCTCTTTGCAAAGAGGAGAGAAAACCTAGCAAGCTGTGAGGAAGTTGGACTTTGCATGCCTTGATCTGACGATTTGGAGCTTCATCTGGTGTTCTATTGCAACTGGGGCTAGAGGGGACCAAGGAGAAGGCTTCCCCACCACTGGTTTAGCATCTGCATCGACCAAGAACCCGGAGGAGTGGTGTTTTGGAGGCTTCTTGGGACTGCCCATGAGAGCTTCAATAACAACATAGATCCCTTTGGAGGTTTTTAAAAAGGCAAGTAACCTATAGATCTCAATCCTATACATGTGCCCTAGGTCCCAGCATTTTTCTGGATTTTTCCTCGCGTCCTGGATTCCCCCATTCTTCTTGTATTTGGAGCTCGGGTCTGTGTTTTGCACAGACCTGAACTTAACGGCATGATCCATGGCCGCCAAGATCTTCGATTAGCGGCCAACGATATTGCCGTTAAAGTGCCATTAACGTCCAGACGATGCCGTTAAGTTCTTCAGGGCAGAACAGTGAGCTGTTCTCCCTTCTATATGATTAATTTCCGAAGTGTTTTCGAATGAGGATATAATGTAGTCATATATGTTATGTAAAATAGACCATGGGATGCATGTGATACTTTCTGTGCTTTTTGGTGAATGGCATGGATTGTTAAACTTATTGAAATACATGTTGGAAAATGGATTTTTGCATGTTCTCCCATAGTTTACATGATCCTTGAAGAATGGATGCCCTAAGTTTTTCTAAACCATGTATCTACGAATCAGTCCTGGCCCTGAAATTTTGAGAATTTCTCCATGACTGTGGGATTTACTGTAATTTCTGTTTTGGAAATAGAAGACATGCGTAGGAATTTGTAAAATTTACAGTAAATTGGCTGTTGTGCAATAAATCCGGGGAAAATTCCTGTGATAATGAGTATGTTAGGTTCAGGGCCGTGAACTGTCAAATTGGATATTCATGTTATGTTCCGTGTTAAATCGAATTATGAACGGTATGAGATTGCATTTTTAATTCCTGTAAATGTAATATGATTCAGAAAAATATGAAAATTTGCATGTGTGATTATAAACCTGAAATTGTCTGTGGTTAAAATCTCATGTTATTTTGATAACAGTAAGTATTGTTATGGATTTTTAATGAGAAAAAAACTATGTAAGCATGTTAATTGTGATTCGATGTGATTCAGTATGATTAAATCTGTATTATGATTATTTGGCAGTTGCCATAGTAAGTTTAAAATCAGTAAATGAAAGCTTATGTGTGTATGAATTATGTAGAAGGTTGTGCAAGCATGAGAAGTGTGAGAACAAGTTATATATGTGTATAAAATGGTTAAATGTGACAAGAGAAACAATGGTGCCCATAAGACACTGCCACCTTAGATGCTTGGAGCTGTACTGTAGTAGTGCCCCTACGGGAAAGCTCAATATGATATGTGATACCCTAGAGAAGGTCTTGATAAAGTGTTATACCCTGGCAAAGGGTCTTGTGAAATCCTGGAGGTGGACAAGTTCCACTGGTAATGGTGGGAAGGCTTTCCCCGGTTTCTACAGGAACTAAGACTTATCACTGTGCCGGTGATTAAGTACGTGAATGTGAATGTGTGGTGTTATGTGATCGTCTAATGGTGGTTTGGGCTGTGTCTTGGCATTATGTGAAAATAGCATAAGTGTGATGTGAAAAGTGATATGTGTTCATAGCACAAGGTATGTGCGAGATATGTGTAAATGTGGCACATGTTATGTGCAAAAGTGAAATGATAAGTATGTGAATGTGAAAGAGGAAATAGTGGGAAATGTGTATAAGTATTGTGTGATAGAACCAAAGTGAGTATATGTGAAAGCCAAGGTTAATCATAGGGTTGTATGTAACGAGAGAATAGTATAAGTGTAAATTACAATAGTGTTAATTGATATTTTGTTTATTGATGTGTATAAATGTGTGCATGAATGTGTTGATGTATTAATTGTCAAATGCTAAAAGTGATGTTACTATTAGTACCAAAATGTAAGTATATACTTTTATATTCATGGAATTGAATTATTGGATGTACATGTGTTTAGTACTATGTTGTGTAGTTAAAAGTGATCCCTATGCAAAGGTAATATGAATGTGATAAAATTTGTATAAAATCAGCAAGCTAAATGTGGAGTAATTGTTATGATTGCATGCAAAGTGAGTTAGAAATCATGCTAGGAGTGCTACCTATCTTGAATATGTTTCAATGGTTTAGTTGTGCAAACATTACAATGACTTGACTTGGGTAAAGTATAAAATGTGTGAGTGTACATTTTACTCGTGTTAATGACACCATGATGTTAGTGATTTTGTTAGATTCTAGATTTACATGTGTTAGGATAATCGTTTAATGAAATTCCCTGTGCAATTGTTTAGGTTAGAGCGTGATCATGTATGATGTTAACTGCTGAATTTTATTGTGTTAATTGATAAAAAGCATGTATGTATTGAATCTTAAGTTACTTGCTGAGTCTATTGTGTAGACTCACTCTTGCTAAACATTTCAGGAAATTAGCAGCGGAGGAGCTAGCAAGATTTGAAGTGGAGTTGGACTAAGTGATTGAAGAATTGTAATTTATCTTTCATAGTACGAAATGCTACAATTGAAATTTGAATGTTGATCAAATGTACTTGGAGTCGGCTATGTATTTGGAAAATATTGCGCTTATGTTATCTTTTGTTGAACTATACAGATTGTGGTATGTGGATTTAAAAGTTGATGGAATAAGATTCATTTAAATTCCGTTGCATTTATTCGATTCTATTTGTGTATATCTCAGCTCACTTGTTACTTGTTGGGGTATTCTCCCCTGTAGCGGCTTGCTCTCATCCGATGTGGGTTGGTATAACCGTACCGGGTGGAAGTGGGTCGTTGCATATGTAGTTCCCCTTTTGAAGAAGGGAAAGTCTACATGGGTAGATGGGTTGGTTACCTCTCTATAAAGGGAAGACATGTTTGGGAGCAAGTGTTGTATGCCCCTTGGCAAAGGGAAGACCAAGTGTACTTGGTGTTCTAGTAGAAAATCTCAAGAGATTGCTTGGGGACTGGACGTAAGACTTCTATGGAGAGGAGATGCAAACCAGGATAAATTTCTTGTCTCTTGTGTATATTTGCTTCCACTTGCTTATATCTCTCTCACACACTACACTAACTTCTAACTGTGATTTTAGTAGTCTTAAGTTATTTGCATTTTCAGCTCCTACAATTCACTACAAAAGAGGTGCAAGAAAGTCATATTCACCCCCTCTAGGATATCTTAGTTCCATTTCGATCGAACAAGTGGTATATTAGCTGGTTCTTTTCCAAAGAATCCAACGATTTGAGAAGAAATGACAGCTGAGATACACAACTTTAAAGGTCAGTCTATAACAAGACTACTATTCTTTGATGGTGAAGACTACTAATACTGGAAGATGCATATGGAATGCTTCATCTAAGGCACAAACTTTGATCCGTGGCAGGTAATAAAACAAGGTGACCTTACTGCTCTTGCTGTAAAATCCATCTGATTGGCCTTTAATTGATGAAAGAAATGTGTCCTTGACTATAAAGCAAAAAAACTATTTTTTTTTTGTTTTATTTAAGAAAGAGTTTAATTGAGTTTCTACTTATAAAATGACTAAAGAAATATAGGATAAACTACAAATAACTTATGAAGGTACTGATAAAGTAAAATAAACTAGGATATGTTGAGCATTTGTTTATACAAAAGCATTATTTACTTTTTTGAGTATGATAAACTCATTTTTCCAATGTTCATAAAATAAAAAATTCATATGAATGCATGTAATAAAACTTACTTGAAGATAAAATTCCATGTGTATGTTAAAGGTATGTTTTTATATATGTCAACTTATAAACAGACTATGTCGACACATGATTGAACACATGTCAACACATGAAGGCCTATGTCGACACATGTTAACCACATGTCGACACTTCATGCACAGATGTTTTCTTCCTTCTGAAGGTGTGTCGACTTGTGACAACCCTGTGTCGACACATGATTTACTTCAAGCTATAATTTTTTCTTAGTCCACTCCAACTATAGTATATCTATCATGAGCAGTTGAAGTGAGACATCAATTAGTGAACAGGTATGAAAGTCGAAGTCCAACTCTGAGTCCTAGGTAGTCGAAGTGAGACATCATTGAGGAACAAAAATCATCAGTTGAAGTGTCACTCTGACTCTTGGACAATCGATGTGAGATATCGATTGTTGAACAAATCTCACCAATTGAAGTGCCACTTCGACTTCGGACCAATCAAAGTTTTAGTAGCAGTTTATAATCGATTACTGAAGATTTTCATACCAATTGGTGAAGTCTCATTCCGATTGATGTTAAAATGCATAGTTTAATCTTTTGTGTTCTGATTGGTGAACAAGTCAAGTCGTATTGAACACTTGTTCACTTTCCCTATCATTTAGTGTTATTTTATTCAGTCAGTAAATAAGAAATTTATTTTTCTAGTTACTGAACATCAATTTACATATTATTTCAATTATTCTATAAATGATTCAATTGCTATTATTTACTCTTCAACTTCTTTAAGATCTTAAGAGTCAAACTTCAGTTTATATTATTACTCATCTTGTACTTATGTTCTCTGCACTTCAATTTATTATTTGAATGAGAACATACATTGAGTTACTATATCTTAGAATGTTCTTTCACAGTTGTTTGATTTTCAAGATATCTGCCAGTGTCCTTTATTGTGTTGAGTGTGTATTGGAATTTCTTAAAGATGAATTTTTAATGATGACCAATTGACTTTACTCATACTTTGATTTTGATGATGACATATTGAACATATTGTACATATTGAATATATTACAATAATGTTCAAACAACATGTTCTTGATAGTTAATATTTCATATCTTACTGTTAATGACATGTTTTGATGGTCCACTCTTCATTCATACAGGTTTACAAAGTTCTTGTCAAAGTAGGTCGACTCTAGTTGACAGACAGGTCAGCTCTAGTTCACAAATAGGTCGACTCACACTGTCTGCCTAGCAAGTTTCTGAAGAGCAAATGTCAGTTGTGTCGACTCTATTTGGAGATGAGGTCGACACTAGCATCCATTCAGTGAACCAACCTTGGAGGAGCACACAACAGGTCGACTCTAATAGTTGAACAGGTCGACTCTAACTGTTGAGCAGGTCGACACTAGTGGTATGTTAGGTCGACACTAGTGTTCTGCCAGTGAGATGCTTTTTGGAGATTGGTCAGTATTGTCGACTCTCTTGGAGACTAGAGTCGACTCACTTTGGTGTACAACCCAGAATCGCATAGAGCATCATATCCAATGGTTGTGATCTCTCTTTGAGAACTTTCTGGGAGATTCCATAATTACCAAAATGCCATCTCATCCAAGTGGCAATATGGTAAGGGACCTTTTGGACACGTGGCAGCCCAGGGTGCAGTCAAGGTTTTGTGCACATCCTCTTCACGTATATGGACTGCGTAGTGGCTATATAAGCCTTGATCTCATTTGTAGCAGAGGAGATGAAGAGTAGAGCGGCAGAAAAAGTGGCAAGGATGAGTTCCATCTGCAGAGCACGGGAAAAGGTTTGCGCCCAAAGAAGAAGCAGAGTAGAGCAGGAAAAAGGCATCTGCATCTAGAAGGGGAGTAGAGCAACGTCGCCAGGATGAAGAAGAAGGAGAAGAAGAGGAGGAGTTCGTGATTGGAGGAGTTCATGATGAAGACAAATCTAAAAAGCTTGGAAACATCTCGGAGTCTGTAATTCATCTAGTTAACAATTTAATTGGGTGATCTGTGTATGCATTCGACACAGATCATTAAATTTTGTTTGTTCTATTTTCTTCATTGAACTGAGATATATCGCGCAAGAGGATCTAATCTCTAATCGAGCTTGTTCTAGAAGAACTTGGATCCATCGTGTTCCAAAGGTTTTGAGCACAGTGTGATCAAGTTTTGGAGCCGTAGTGCTCTGGTGTTTGAGCCATCGTGCTCAATTGCTTGTGAGTTGTTGAACTCACAAGTGGTCTGTGGAGTAGGTCGTCATGCATTTCTCCTAGGTGTTTCTTTGAGTCATCGTACTCAAAGGGTTTGGAGTCTTTGTGCTTCAGTTTGTACATACTTGAGTTAGTGGTTCCTCCATCGTGGGGAGGTAGACATAGAAGACACAAATTGTGTTCCCGAACCACCTTAAAATTCTCTGTGTACTGTGGTTTGCTTGTGGTTTGTTGTCTCGTTTCACTCTATACTCACACACCACAACTTGATCTAATTGAATTGTGTGTGTCACTCGTTTTAATTCAACTTCCATACACACATATTCGCAATTAACATTGATTCAGTCACCTATCTGATCCCAACAATTGGTATCAGAGCAAGTCAGAGTCTATACTTTGAGGTGTTCTGTTGAATCATCTATGTTTTTGGTTTTGATTTACTCAATCACTTGCTTAATTTGTGCTGCTAGTTTCATCTAATTATTTTGATCATGGATTCCAGAGATTTCGTTGCTGAAGGTCATTCAATCGATAGACCTCCATTTTTAGATGGTACTGATTACCCTTACTGGAAGAACAAAATGATGGTATTTCTTCAAGCGTAGAACTATGGAGTCAGAAGGATTGTTGAGAAATGACCAATAGAAATCACTGGGGATGAATACACATGGACAAGGGAGCAAATCAGAAAGGCTACCCTGAACTACAGTGCCATGAACATGCTACAATGTGCCATCCATCTGAAGGAGTACTCCAGAATTTCTCTATGTAAGTCTGCTAAGAAGATGTGGGATACATTAGAATTGTTGTATGAGGGCACATCTCAAGTTAGGGAAACTAAAGCAAACATGCTAGTTTCTGATTATGAATTGTTTGTCACATCCTTTTTAACACGCCGGGAACTTGCTACCACCGATGCTGGCCGCCTCACACGCTGCACCTTCATGGCGGTTCTGTGGGAGATATGGTGTAGTCGGAACAGGGCCAGATTCCAAGATCAAAAAATGTCGGCCAAGCACATCCTCCATAGAAGCATGCTCTCTATCCGAGCAATCTGCATATCCTTTAACTTTCATAAAATTCCGCAACCTTGGTTAACTACACTTCGTCAGAACATAAGGGGGAAGGAAAATCTGAAAGCTAGAAGTCCAAGTGTTGTTCGATGGCTCACTCCACCGCCGGGGAGATTAAAGCTAAACATTGATGGTGCATTTAAGGTGACTTCGGGTGATGTTGGAGGAGGTGGCATCATCCGTGATCACGAGGGTAACATGTGTTGTGCCTTTGCTAAGGCCTACCATGGATTAAACTCTAGTATTGCTGTAGAGGCTCTTGCACTTAGGGATGACATTTCCATGTGCTGCAGAACGGGTGCTTCTGAAGTGATGGTGGAGACAGACTCAATTAACCTCTTACAGATTGTCACAAGGCAGCTATATAGGCCATGGGATCTTGCTCAAGTCTTGCAAGATATTGCTGCCATGACCCATAACATTAAGGCAGAAATTATACATGCTCTTCGGGAAACAAACAAAGTGGCGGACTGCTTGGCTGGTTTTGCACTTTCTTGTACTCATCTTGTCACATGGGACTCTTACGCCGATCTCCCCATTGATGTAAAGGAACTCCACCACCTTGATAAGGTAGGGTGCCCTTCCATTAGGCCCTAGCCCGCTTATGTACTTTCCCCTCCCCCCCCCCCCCCCCCCCCCACACTTTCTTCACCACATATATGGAAAACACACTCTTAGCCGCTTGGGGAAGGTAGTGACCCTCTCACACTTGTGAGGATGCCCCTACCTACTCCTTTTGGTCTGGCTATATTCAAAAAAAAAAAAAAGGTTTGTCATGAAAGCTGATGAAACCATATCTGAGATGTTTGCTAGGTTTATGGTTATCATCAATGGACTTCAAGCTTTGGGTAAGGAATACTCAAATGAAGAATTGGTAAGGAAGATCTTGCATTCTTTATCTCTTGTGTGGCGCACTAAAGCTACAATCATTGAGGACTCAAAAGATTTATCCAAAATAACATTGGATGAACTCATTGGATCCTTAATGACTTATGAGCTAAATCTTAAGAGATCTGAAGAACACATGTTGAAAACAAAATCCATTGCTCTTAAAGCTTCCTCAAGTAGTAAAGGGAAATCTAAAGAGATTTCTGAATCTGAAAAATCTGACTCTGAGGATGATAATCTACTTTGATAAAAGACAATTTAGGGCATTTTTGAAATCCACAAGAAGAACTTTGGTAATAAGTAAAATGTCATGTCTAGTAAAAAGAAATACTCCTTCTCACATGTTGATCACAAGAAAAATGATGAACTTCCTGTGTGTTACAGGTGCAACAAATCTGGACACATGAAGGCTGAATGTCCAGAGAACAAGAAGGATAAGCTCAACAGACACAAGAAGGAGTTCCACAGAAAGAAGAACAAGGCCATGGTAGCTACATGGTCAGATGAGGATCAAAGCTCGGATAGCAATGAAGAATCCTCTAGTTCAGAAGAAGATGAAGTCTGCTTCATGGCTGGAAGCAGTGAAGAACAGGTAGATATATCTTTTGAACTATTTACCATTGAAGATTGGCAAGAAGCATATGGTAATTTAGTTGAAAATCTTTCTGAAGTAAGAAAAGAAAATAAATATCTGAAAAGAAAAATTGACAGCATTCTTCATGACACATCATCATCTGGAAAATTTTGTATTGGAAGCTCAAATTTCAGACCAATCAAAGAAAATGATGAGTTGTTAATTTTGTTGATGATCTGAAATTAAGGATTCAAAATTGAACAAAGAGCTTATGAATTCTATCAAGAAATTGAAGACAAAGAGAAGGAAAATCAAGAAATTTGACTCAAATTGAAAAACTCAATCATTGCCTTAAATAAAAAGAAGAGATTATCAAGAACTTCACACAAGGCAAAGAAAATCTGAATGCTCTACTGGGAATGAATATGAATTCAAATAAACATGGTTTAGGTTTTGAACCACAAAATTCAAAGAAAACTGAATCATCTGAAAAGAAAACAAAATCAGCAAAAACTCCTCTAATAAAATTTGTCAAGGCAGGTCTATCTGAGAACAAAGGTAAAATGCTAAAACAAAAAGAACCTGTGAGGTCGACACACACACTATCCAGGTCGACCTACCCCATGCATAGGTCGACACACACTCTGCATAGGTCGACCTATCCCTCTTATAAAAATCAGAAAAACTTCAAAGCAATAAAGAATCATTTTTATCATGGAAATTGGAATGTTTACACATATTACAATTCAAGATGGAATAATCCTTGGAACCAAAGGTACAATGGTAACCAATGGTTCAATCCTACTTTTTATCACTCATATTTTCCTACTCATCAACAACATTACATGCCAAAATTTTCACAGTGGAATAAATCAGCTAAGAGGTATAATTTTCAGATATTTGAAAAATAAAAAGTTGAATCTTCTGTTCCGAAGAACAATGTGAAGAAAAATGTTCAAATATAAGTTAGAAAGGTTTGATTTCTCTTTTGACTCAGAATTTTGGTACCAATCACATCTGGGTACCAAAAACTTTTCTTGTCTAATTTGTTGTGTGTAGGAAAGCCATGCATCCAATTCAAACATCTGGATTCTTGACTGTGGATGCTCACGACATATGACGGAAGACAGAAATAAAATTTCCTGCTTATTTGAAAAGGAAGGTGGATCAGTCACCTTCGGAGGTAAGAATAAGGGTAAAATAATCGGCAAAGGAAAGATTGGTAAGTCTTGCATAATGTAACGGCACAATCGTTCGAATCCGGTTTAACGGGTTGTAAGTGTGGTGCTCATGACCAATGTAGGGTCATAGAGCCTTGTTCGTGGCCTTTGTGCCTTGCGTGGGCGTTGTGGGCTTTAGCTCTCACCCCATTTAGCCCGCAAGTTTTTTGGTGAAGAAAGCGACGGGGTGTGTCGTCGCGTTTTGAATGCGACGACTTCCTACGTCGTGATTTACCAACCGCCTTTCCGGTGCACGACGCGATTGGCGACGGTCAGGTATGTCGCATTTAAGGTGTTTTAAACGTGACTTCTGCCTCCGTCGCGATTTTGACTGAGTGTTTAATTAATCGGTTTTGGCCAGACAGAGAAGAGGAGCTCTGTCTGACATGAGGCAGAGGTTGTTGTGTGGCATTTTTGTGATTTTGACTTCTAGGTGGTTCGTGCGGCGCGCTTTCCACGCAAGGAGGGTGGCCGGAGCGTGGGTGCACCGGTGGTGTGGTGTTCTTCACATTTTGCGGGATCTCTGAGTTGGAGGGA
>CM024763.1:112298496-112359617 GCA_014218235.1 Colocasia esculenta
CCTAGAGAGGCCATGCGTGGGACCGTAGTCCGGCCAGACTACGGCGGTTACTGTTGTGTACTTAGTTTTCCTGCCTCACTCTTACGAGACGTGGAGGTTTGGACATGGGTGCGAGGATAAGATGTCAGTGACGCACCTAACCAGTTTTACTAGTGGTAGTGTTTTTCGTAGCTAGTGTCTCTTGTCAAGCGGGTTCTCCCTGTCTGCGTAGCCATCCATGTGGTGGTCACGACGTGCAGGTTCTACGGAGTTTCCGACCGTGGTGTTCTTCGTACCGTTGGTAGTTAGTAGCTTTGCTTCCGCACTTCCGTTCGTAGGTAGAAAAATAATAACTGTTGTCCTTTAATTAAGTACATAGTTTTGACTACCTTTTATAGCCATTAGGAGATTAGTAGTCCCTACTGAGCTTCTTGTGAATCTCAGCCTTTCTTTTCTAGGTGAGACTTCTCAGTAGCGGCAGGGCACGCGCCGGGGCAGAGGAGACGGGGCGGTATCATGGTCCCCATAGCTAGCAGTGGTTCCCCTCTCGGTTGTACGTCACCCTCGGGTATGCCCCTAAGGACTTGTTCCCTCTATTTTTACTTGTACTAGTTGTGTGTGTGGGACTGTACCTAGAGCGATACGCAGCGTCTCACTCTTCTTCTACTTCCGCGGTGTGCTCCTAGTTAGCAGTTGACGTTTATTTCCCTTACAGATTCTGTTAGATTTGGCTTTATAGCCCTTCCAGATCTCCGATCCGTGGGCGGCGACCGCGGAAATCGGGTCCTCGGCGTGGGCCGAGGGTCGGGTTCTCTTGGTCGTTACACATATAATCACATGCTTACAATTCTTACTTCACATAAACTAGCACATGGCTTACATTAAATTATAACATGGTACTACTAACATGTTTCAAGTAATCACTAACTCATGGACATAATTAAGCATATTTCTACACATGGTACTAATATGATATTGCAATTATCATTTAACATGGATCATATTACACATGCACTTACCTTCTCATGAGATGTTCACATGACTTTTACCTTCACATTCGCATACACTTATTCTCACATATATCACATTCACTCACACTTGTTTTCACATAGCTTTCACATAGTTTTCACTTTTCACAATCACGATCACGTGTCACATCACTTACACATATCAAGTGTCACGTTCACAAATCACTTTACACATTATTCACATATTCACTTTTACACAAGTCGAGACCACCCCAACCACCACTAGAAAGATCACACAATCACTACACATACTTATCGCTAGGCAAAATGATCATCCTTAAGTCTTTTTTTTTTAGATGTCGTTAAGCCTATTTTTTTGTGACACTTAATGTCATCCGTAAGTCTGTTTAATTTCATAGATTTTTGTATTTTTCCATCTTGATGACATAATCGACTACCATTAGTCCAGTCTCAGCGACAACCTATTTCGTCATCAACTTGCTTGCCATGTTTTACAATCGAGGTTTTCGCAACGATAATGGCGAATGGTTTCGATCAAGTTTACAGCTGTTAGATTGGGGGGTTGAATCCTGTGGCTTGGATTAAATTTTGGAGCATGTAGGCATCTTTATAAACCCCTAGATCCATCGTTGGGAGGTTCTCTTGTGAGAGTTACACTTCTAGTGAGAGTGATTTGATCCATCCAAGAGCTTTTTCATGCTGGTTGCGGCATGGAGGAGGTCCTATTGATCATGAGGATGATCGTCGTTCGTGTTGTTCCCATCTAGGAGGTGCTCGTGACATGGTTTGATTGAGGAAAGAGGATCCGTTAGGTTGCCAAGGCGGGCTTCATCAATCAACTTGCCAATCTATAGGAGGTTTCATAGGCAAGTGATCGAGGGTTTCAATACGTGATTCTATGTTCTTCAATATTTTATTTTCTTTGATTTTCCTATACATGGTTGCGGCTTTGATTTCAAAATTTATTCCATGCATTTCTACAAATTCCTACCTCCAAGAACTTGACGATAGCATCAACTGTTGCCAAGATCTATGTTGGCGCAACTAATCCCATTGTCAAGTTGAACTTAATGTCAACCGATCCCATCGTCAAGTCTCTAGGCCTCCTGAACTTCATGTCTATGTCCTAAGATTTATCTATTGGTTTAAGGCATGAATATGGGTTTGGATCATTCTCATATGATAGGCTATCTTCTGTCGTGACAAAAAATAGCTCTAGTTGATTTTTATATGCCTTAAATATTATTTAGATTTTCTATTAGTTTAAATACTGATAGTCAATGCTAGAATAATTCTTATATATGAAAATGCATCGTATGAAATCATCATGTTAATGTGTAGTTATTGGTTACAGATCTGGGTTTTCTATGTTTTTTTGACAACATGTTTTATAATATCTGATTTACTACATGGTTTAAACATTTTTTCTTGAACACTTTTAAAATTAAGAAAAAAGAGTTTTTAGTAGTCTAAAATTCTTAAACATGAGGTTATGTTTCGGCATAAATATTCTATAGTAAAAAATGAGCATGATATCAATACTGTAGAATTAGTTATGAATTGTTGAACCCTCTGACATGTTTATGTGAATCAATTTTATTTTTGATTTAAATAGAATGGTTTAGTACCATTATAGGCTCTAAAATTACGGATTATCACCTGTTATAGTAAACCATGAGATTCTAAATGTCATTAGACAAATGTACCATTGTAATATGGAGTTGTGCATATAGTGGACATGTGAATATATAAACTAGATGTATGCATGATTTATTGCATCGACAATATTACTGTTATTTGAGCCAATTGAGACACTACCACCATAAAGGGAACTAGAGGTGTCTTGTAGTAAGCCTCAATAGGAAGGCTCAACATTGCTTATTGACCCAAGAGCAACAGGGTGAAATCCTAGGGTGGACAAGTATCACTGTTAGGGGGGGAGGGCTTCCCCCAATTATACATAGTTAGCCAAGATTTATTCACCATACCCAGGTGATGAGTACATAATGATTGAATGGCCTTCTAGTGGTGGTTAGGCTATGTCTTACCATACGATACCACCAATATTGTCACCGCTACTGAAACTGCAAATGAAACTATATTTGAAACTAAATGGAATGTTATGATACTGTTATTGATGATATTGATTGATATTGATTACCACCACTATTTCATTATTGTTTACATTAAGTTTCATTAATGTAATGGACAATATATTGCATGTTATATTAATGATACTATGGTCACATAGCATGTTAAGATTCTAGCTTTCTCATACATGCTTGATTGATTCTATGGTATAAAGATTATCCACGTGCATCAATTTGAGTTATTGTGCATGATCACATGTTAGTGGATAGAAATGTTATGGAATGCGGTTTGCGGGCCAGGTTTGCCGTGCCACCGCGAACCGTGGCGGCACGGTCGACCCATACGTGCTTGGCGCGGGCGAGCCCCAGGCACGGTCGGGTCACCCCCAAGGGCCGCCGCGGCACACAGCGGACCGGTACGGTCTGGTCCGCTACCTTTGGTTTTTTTTTTCATACTTCTTTCATATTGGGTGCATTTAAGTGATTTAAATGATGTCTAATTGAGATGAAATTTTAAACGTAAACTAATTAAGAGATTATACAAATTATAGTAATTTTATTTTAATTTTTTAAATTATTTTTTGTCAAGTAAAAATTGTCCCAAAAATCATTAGGTCGAGTTAATCTCAACATTTATGCATCAGTGACTCTTGATATTTATATTTTTAGAATCAATATATTTTCTAGTAATTATGATGACTTCAGATTTGACTTTATTTTTAGAACCATGTCGTCCAATTGAATTTCACACAATCAAAAATAGCACCAGAATTATATTAATAATATAAAAATATTCTAAATTTAAAGATAATTATGTTTTATATAAGTGATCTTGTCTTATGTATAATTTACTGTCTCTTTTAATTTCTTAGTGTCATATAATATTTTATTATAAATTTTAAGACGTTACAGTTTTGTTTCTGTTTTCGGATTATTGTTGTTGATCTAATGGAATACATGGGTCATATTATGAACAACTTTCATGAAGATCCCAAAGACTGGATCACCCTCGTTCAGGCTGTTGAGAGGTCACACTCATTGCTAGTTTGGATCGTGATATGAGAGAGAATGTCAAGAATAATTCATTGTATCTTTAACACATACCTTCATTTGATATGATTATATTTGGAGCTCGTAGAGGAAGTCGTAGGGACAACTTTCATGAAGAAACTTTGAAGAGATATGCCCTCGTTGAGATGTGTAAGACATGATAATCTTGTATATGTAGATCATGATATGAGAGAGAATGTGAAGATAATCTGCTATAACTTTAGGCACAGACCACAATTGAGGTGATTCCACTTCGAAGACGAAGCTGAAGAAGATAGAACACTTTGATGAAGACTCATGAGCATATCAGCCCTTTTTCAAACTGTAGAAGACATGACATCCCTGATAGTTCTGGAGGATATGAGAGAGAAAGGGGAGAGAGAAATGGTGCAACGTTGAGAATGACTTCTCCTCTGGCTTCGGGGCAATAGGACTTAGTGAGCAGAGCTTCCATGGGTCTCTTCACATGGTGGTTGTCTTTTCCTATCCTATAGAGTCCTAGGATGTGTTTAAGAGAGAGAGAGAGTAAAATCTGAGTTAGAGAGAGAGTCCATGCATGAGAAGAGATGGAGAGTCTATCTTAAGTTTGGATGGAGAGTCTTCTTTTGAAGTTTGCTCATTTAAATATTCACCAAGTCACAAAATTAAAAAAACAATCAAATAAACTATTTTCCCACCGTACCTCAACGGTACGGTACCTTTCCACGGAGAATCGGCACGGTCGATCCGAATGGTACGGCGAACCTTGTTTGAGGCTATCCAAGAAATGTCATCTTTAGAATGTATAAAATCTTGGAGTATCTATAATTTACCATGAATGTGATTATGATAGTATATGAGTTAGCATGTTGAAGTTAAGGTTTAGTAGATATGAATGTTATCCTTAGTTACTTGTTGGGTCTATATTATAGACTCATACTTGCTAACCCTTATAGGAGAAGCTAAAGATGTTATGGTAGTATATCGGTTAGCATGCTTGAAGTTAAGGTATATGCAGATCATGAATGCTATCCTTAGTTACTTGTAGATCTAATGTAGACTCATACTTGCTAACCTTAAAGGAGAAGCTGAAGATCCCGATATTGAGGGGATAGCGCATTCGGATTCTGAGAGCAAGGGACTAGTTTGATTGAGCATTTGAGGGTATTGAGCATTGTATGTGAGAGAAATAGATGTTTTTTGGACAATTGTTATGTTTTTATTGTGATAAGGTTACTGGGGACTTTTTATAGACTTGTGGTATATGATTAATGAAAGTTGATGGACAAATTTGTTTCATTGTCATTATTTATGTATGTCTCAACCAGGTACTACTAATGTTGGGTAATTCTCACTGTACACGTCCCCTCTCGATCTGAAGGGGTCAGTATGGCTATAGTAGGTCGAATTGGGCTTTCAAAGGCTGAGAAAAGGAAGTGGGGCCACATTGGCGGTCTAGCACCTCCTGCTGCTCCTTCCACTTTATCCTTGGACAAATATTTAACCATAAAGAAGTCTAAATATGCTTGTGGTGAGTTTGCTTCTCACTTCCATTTTCTTCTAATGTGCATAGAGCATTGACCTCATGTTGGCTATATTTCAGTTTCTGTAAGTGGTTCTTCTGACCAACCCCCACAGAATACCCCTGAAGCAAGGGTATTGTCCCTTCTCCCAGGTACGCTTCTATTGTATTCGCTAGCCCCACTGATATATGCCATCAAGTTGATGCTCAATCTACATGCATTGGCATTTTCAATGATATCAAGACCTTCCCCAGCAACGACTCCTCACGTGGATGTTGCTTCAGTAGAGAAGACCTCGACCAGGAAGCTCCTTTGGCCATGAAGCAGAAAATGGCGGCTGTGAAGATAAAAGCCGGTTTGGAGAACATCTGGGCATTTAGCATCTATGGGTGCTAGGAAGAGTTTAGCCAAGTCTTCGCTTGGGGTAGATTTGCTATGGAATCTATTGTAACGGAGATGACTCCAGTTGAGGTGCTTCCAAAAGGGATCACTAAGGATGAGAAAGGTATAACCCCACCGCTTGTGGAATCTCCAGATAGAAAGGATCCACATATCGAGATGGCCCCTATTTTAGCCGAGGGAGGAAACCTCGGGGGATGTGCACTTGGCATGCTGGCTCCTCTATCTACCCCTCAGAGCTTTCAACAGGGAGTGCTCATAAAACACCAGCACAGCTGACGGGTCCCAAGGCCATTATGTCAAGGCCCAACTATCAGATGTAGACACAATTTTACAGGGCATGGGGCTTTTAGATGATAGGGAGCTCTCTCATTCTCCAACTGTTACATCTGCTGATCTCAATCATAGTTGTTTTGACATGTTGTCGTAAGTGTGATAGGTTCTATATCATGACTCCTCATGTTTTAGCTATCATAAGTTTACTGACTTAGCTTTTATCTGGCTAGGAGTTAGTCATTTCCAAGAGCATTTTTACTTTAACAATTGCAGCGGTCAAGCACCACAATCCTAGATCTTGAATTTTTGTATTCAACGGCAATATCAGAGGGGACCCACACCCATGTACTACGACCTTCCACCATACATTTGCCATATGTATTTCATCCCCTTCTCCAGAGCCTTAACACACCTATTGACGCTCGGCTCTTAATAATATACTCAGTAGGTACTCTCCCCAGCGATCTTAGTAGACATTGAAGGCCGAAGCAAAGATTTGGCCAGGGAATCGGCCAGCTCGGCTTCTATGGCCGCAGTCATTACCGCGGGGGGCATCTATATCTCATTATTGGAACTTCTTACCCCTGTGCTCAAATGAAAGCTGTGCTTCCTCTTCTTCTTCTGTAGCTGTATTTGTTGTCCCTACTAATAGCATTGCGGTTACATCCACGGCCCTTTAGTCCACCTAAAGTAGTGGAGGAAGATATCTAGGCCGAGATCAATAGTGTTGTGGAGTTTCAACTAATTCCTGCTATGTCCTCCTCTATTTACATTCCAAGATCAACAACGCTGTGGAGTTTCAACTTCTCACTCTAACGATTTAAAGGTTGTTGTAGACAAGATGACTGATTTCTTGCGATATATGGATAACCCACTGAGCAACTAGGCCTAGCGTGTTTCGTCACTACAAAAATATGTAAATTGCCAAGACCACTGCGTGCCCATCTACCTGATTAGCTAACGGCTATCAAACTGTAGCCATGCTGAGCATAAACACTACCTTCAGTCAATAGAGGAGAAGCTCGATAAGCACCACAGGATTGTAGACATGCCAAATTTGACATCACATTGAGCAAATCTTATGTTACACTTAGTCCCCAAGTGGCCCTATATTTTGCACTTCGTGAGTGCTTTTTCCCATCACTTTAGGTCTATACCCATTTCCCTAATTTCATCCGGCTTTCCCTTAATTATCCTTGGCTTGATGGATCATTGTTTGGCCCATTTTGAAATCACGTCATCCCTAGTGGACACGATTATGCTTTCAAGAACACGTCAAGCCACCTGGAAGCCTTTTTCTCCTTAACGCATCAGCCACCTGATGTGATTTCCAAAGAATCAAGTATTTCTATACTTGGCTTCGTCTATGACGAAGCGAGCATTTTGAAACGCGTCAGTCAGGGCAAATGCGATTTTGGACTTCCATATTTCTAAGCAATTTTCTTTTCTTGTTTTAGGAAATATTTGTTGTCTTATCTGAAATGCATCTGCTCTCCCCGACGCAATTTAACTTGCTATTTTTTTGGCAACTTTTCATAAATCATTTTAAAAAATTCCTAAATGCGTCAGCCGTTCTCAACGTGATTTAACTTGATATTTTTATCAAAATCCAAAGTATTTTGGAAGTTCATTAACGCTTCTGGTTGGTCTGACACATTTAAACTACGTGTTCACTAAGACTGAAGTGATTTAGGGTCATATTCCACCTCGGACTTTGAGCGTCGGATCCCTATAAATACCCCATTGGTCCGTTGTTTCCAAAGGTTGGCCAGTGCGAGGTTCCCTCTCCCAGTGAGTTGAGAGGGTTATTTTCAAGGGGAGATGCTGCCGAATCTCCACCTCGAGTGTTGAAGTATCGCCCTCCTTTCCACAGCAACCACACCTTCAGGAGCAGTAGCACCGGAGGGCTCACCTCCTTCCACTCAAGCTGCTCCATGCATCCATCATAAGGGGAAGCCAACCTCTCTCCCTCTTCTACTCAATTTGTTTATTATTTTAACATCTCCATATTGCTCCCAGGTAAACACACCTCCATTTTTCTCCCACAAGAGTGTCTTTCTTTAGATCAATCACGACACACACTTTTTATTCAATTCTTCATGCATACACACACACCTATCTCATAGCGGTTTAAAAGCCACAAACAAGGTTGTCCAATTTCATGCTATCTTGTTTATCCTTATGTAAGAATTTGATTCTACACAACTTGTCATGTAATCCCTATTTTCTTTGTTGTGTTCTTGGAAGGGTAATCAAAGAAGCCTTCTGCCTTGGCTAGCCGATGTTGTAGAAGAGGGAGCAAACTCACACTCCACCCAATCTCCCTGCTTTAAAGGTATTTTTTGTGATCACTCCTTTGTCATTTGTTTTACTCCTTTGAGGCCCACGTGTCTCTTGAGATCATTCTCCTTCCTAGCGTTGTGTGATCTCTCATATTTATTTTATTCTTCTTTTTATCCCTTCTTATCTCTTCTTTGTGGGACGAAAGTCTAAATCTACAAATTGGCGATCACGGTGGGGCTCCTTTTGCTATTCTTTCATTACCCTCCTTTCGTGAGCCACACGGCACCCTCCTTTCGTGAGCCACACGGCACCCTCCTTTCGGTGCCTACAGTACCTAGAGGTGTAAACGAGCCGATACGTTCGACGAGTAGTTCAAAGCTCGACTCGCTAAAAGCTCAGTTCGGCTCACTTATTTAATTAACAAGTCGAGCTTGAACAAAAAAAGAAGCTTGATTCATAAACGAGCCGAGTTTGAACACATGTGAGCTCGGCTCGATTATATTCGTGAACATCTCATTTAAGAGCTCGTTAAGAGCTCGATTAAATACTCATTAAGAGCTTGTCTAAGTACTCACTAACACTTCGTTTAAATATTTCTTTAAATATAATAAGTATATATTGATATAAAAATATTTATTTGTTTTTATACAGTTATTATTACAATATAAAATATTTATGAGGGCTTAATGTCATAGACTAAATCCACAATGTATATACACAAATTATGCAAATGAGGGTATATACACAAATCATGTAAATAGGGGCATGAACACAAAATTTAGTGTTGCAAGGTCCCCCAGCATATCAAGCATCTTCTTTCTCCCAAGACTCACCTGCGTAGTAGGTGAGCCCCCCAGTGGGGTCGAGGGGCTCGTTGTCAGCCATTGGCATCTTCGGCGACCACTGTGGACCATCTGTCAGTGGCAGATGAGGGTATACACATAAATCATGTAAATAGGGGCATGAACACAAAGATTAGTGTCGCAAGGTCCCCCAGCATATCAAGCATCTTCTTTCTCCCAAGACTGACTTGCACAGTAGGTGAGCCCCCGGTGGGCCCGAGGGGCGCGTTGTCGGCCACTGGCATCTCTGGCGACCACTGTGGACCATCCCTCAGTGGCAGACGGTGCTCTCGGCGGCCGAAATACCATCACCGATGGTGTAGAAATGGGGCTCTGGGCGGTGTGCGAAGAGGAGTTGCAGCACCGCCCCTACTAGGGCTGCCAATGGACCTCCGAATTCCGTTTAGCCGACCCATTTTCGCATTTTTTATAAGATGCGGAACTCCGAAAAGAACTTTCCGATAGCTTAGCGGAAGCGGAAATGGATATCTGAATTCTTATAGGATGCAGAAGCGGAAACACCCAATTCCGCATCCGTTTTTCCGTTTCCGTTTCTAATAACTTTTAATATATATTATATAATATTTTTATAATAAAATCTCCTCAAACTCGAAGCTTTGGCTCTTAATTTTTTAACTCATTGTGTCTCACCTCCCATCTATATGTAAATATCATCTATTCTAGTCCCAATTATTGACAGCTTTTTCCTCTAATGATATTTATATCTACATATATTGATTATCTATTACTCAACCATTATATATCACTATATGATTTTACCATACTAATTTGATCTTGTTATACTTCATTTAGTAAGGGTCATTATAATGTACATGATGAAGAAGATATGGTAGAAAAGATTATTAAATTTATATTTAAAATTATTAAAAAATTTAATAATAATATACTTGTAAATTTATAAATTAATTCTAATTTATAAATGTTGTTACATCCGAAGTTTCCGTTTTGTTTCCTTTTCCGTTTCCGATTTTCCGATAGAAAGCGGAAATGGATGCGGAAGCGGAAACACCTTTTCCGTTTCCATTTTCGACTCCGAAATTCTTATAGGAAGCGGAAGCGGAAACACCCATTTCTGATTCTGACTCCGACCTGTTGGCAGCCCTAGCCCCTACCTTGTCGCGCATCAACCCCCTCCCTTGAGGTGTCTATCTATTAATCTCATATTACTTGTGACAAATTATGAATATATTTCAAACATTAAATTAAAATAGTTAAATTAAGTATCTTATCAAAACTATTGAGATATGAGCTTCAAATAAGATAAATTTAGGTCTTATGAACTATCAGTTTTTTACTTGTAGATTGGATTGAACTTACTTATATATACGAACTCGCAAATTCAATTAAGCTCGTTAAGATACTCATTAAGGGCTCGAGCTCGAGAGTATTTAAACGAGCCAAGTTTGAACAGGCATTTCAATACTCGATATAGCTCGAGCTCGGCTCGAACTTGATTAAAAATTAACGAACAAAATTGAGCAGCATACTACTCGACTCGACTCAGCTCGTTTACACCGTCAGTACCCCTCCACTTGTGCCCCACGTGGCACCCTCCTTTGCTTCCTCTCATCCCCCTCTCTTCCTCTGTTATTTGCAAAGTTGTGGTTCTACAAGGAAATTTGAAAAGACATAAAAGAAGGGGGGTGATTTGATCTATCTTTTGCCTCTTGCTCGGAGATTTACATGTTTGTTTTGCTCCTACAATTATACCATATAAGTAGCATGATGTGTGTGTATTGATTCCTTTTATATACTGCTTGTTTTTTGGTTTATTTTTTTATTCTTGGGTTGCCTCGTGAAATCGCATCTGACACAGAGGATGTGTTTCTGTCTGGTTGTCGCATCAGTCTGACCTAACGCGATTCTTTTGTTTCACGTCAACCAAGTCTGACGTGATTCTATGTATTTCACATCGACATAGGGTGATGCATTTTACTGTCTCACAGTTCATTGCTAAGGGACTAGACGCGGCTCTGACAGTCTCCTGGACTCTTAGATCCACGTCTGAGTGAAGGGACACTATTTACTTCATATACGCGTCCATTGTAGTGGACACAATTTTGACTGTGGACATAAGCGCTCATTTTTGTTGTTTGGGGATTCTTCACATTAGTTCTTTGCATCCAGGGCATATTTTGGTCGGGGAGACCTCCTCCCTTCATATCCTAGGCTCCACATACTTTCTTGGTAAGGGCGACCTCTCCATCGGGCACTCCGTCTCGTTGGACTAGGGGACCCTCATCCAAGACCTCTGTAAGTCTCCATACCTTGTGGATTCCCTCACGATGACCGAGCTAGTTGTACCCTTGAAGACCCAATAGTTGGCCCAATGACATGGTGAGTTAAATCCTAGTTGTCCCTTAAGTGAAATCCAAGCCAAACTAGTATTCTTCCCTTAAGTGGAACTTAACTTTCCAAATCCATCTAATCCACAAAAGGAAACTCCTAAAACAAGGTGTTAACATCACAACTTGATTGCTTAAACTTTGCAAGGTTTCTGCTTATTATTTGATATTTGTTACCTTGAGTTATTATTATTGCCTTGCTTTGAAATGGACATGTCATATAATCATGCTTACACTAATGGTGACTATGAGGATAGTTTAATTAGTCAAACTCACCATCCTCAAGTCCATCTTTCTCACCACCGTGAGGGGTATCCTTCCACATCTTATGGTTATGCCTCACCTCGGGCATTAACCATCCATATACTCCCTCAATCTCATCTCAAGCCACTACCCCCAAAGAGCTTTTGTCTCCCCACAAGTCTGATTTGGCTAATGTCTTGGATGCCTTGGACCAACCTACCCCTCATCAACTTCATGTTATCCAATCTTTAGTTGAGGACGTTTCTCCTTCTCCGGCGGCTATGCCATCTCCTTCCCCTCGACACCAGAGTCTCAATATTCTAGCGGCCATGCCACCTCCTCCTCCTCGTTATTCTTCCCAGCCTCGTCCTATGCAGTCACCACCATCCAGTCCGTCCAAGCCATTCAATGGGCAGGCCCGTTCCGTCTCGGCCTCCCTCATGTACCTCTCCCTGAGCCGATGGCACATTACCCACTACAATAGGCTTTTCTCAATAAGTTGAATCTGTTGACTCCTTTATCTCCATGACTATATATTTTGGTAATAACAAAACTAATCAGAATATTTTTATATTTATCTAAATCATGTGTTTTTACCTTAGTATCATTTTGGTTAAGTATGTCAACAAGAGACTCAAAAGAAATAAATGATACTTCAGGATCACCATTGTAAGTATTCCAAGTATTTCTAAGCTCACTAGATGGTGCTCAATTGCTTGTAAGTCTTTGTTGTCATTCATAGTTTCATTCATAAGTTCATGTTTTTTTTTCATCACTGATAATCTTTTCACAGTCTCAATCGAAGTCAAGTTTCATCTTATATAGCTTTACATTTCAGGATCTGAAGTCCACTTCGTCATATCCGAAGCTAGCACTTCGTCATGCATGTTTTTAGTCGTGATCAGTTGAAGCTCTACTTCGTCATATCTGAAGTCCACTTCATCGTATCTGAAGCTGGCACTTCGTCATGCATTTTTTTGGTCATGTTTAGTCGAAGTCCAACTTCATCATATACGAAGCTAATTTTGCCATATTTGAAGCGATATACGAAGTTCACTTCGACCGACTACGTGTTTCAGCTTCGACCGACAACATTGATTTATGTACATCCGATGTTACACTTCATCATATCCAAAGTTAACTTCGTCATATCCGAAATTTCAGCTTCGACCGACAACGTTGATTTTTGTACATCCGAAGTTACACTTCGTTATGTCCGAAGTTAAATTCATCATATCTGAAATTTCAACTTCTACTGACAACATTAATTTCTGTACATTTGAAGTTACATTTCATCATATCCGAAGTTTCAGCTTCGACCGACAACATTGATTTCTGTACATCCGAAATTACACTTCGTCATATCCGAAGTTAACTTCGTCATATTCGAAGCTTCACTTCGACCGACTATGTTGTTTTGATAAATACTACTGCTTAGTTAATGAGTGCATAAACATCTACATGAATAATCTTCAAATTCACTATAATAATATCACAGAAGAATATATTTTATAAACACTATGTTTGGATGGCGCATATGTTCTTCTGCTTGCTCGAAAATAAGTCCGCAACTAGTACATTTATATCATCATACTCCGACATCTCTACAGTCAAAGTCTTTATAGTCGGTCTCATATCGATTACTGTTATTTTGTTGATCGTACTCTGACTCCTTGAAACTCGAAGTAAGGTACCAACTTTTGCTATCAACTATACTTGATTTCTGTAATGACTGTTGTTATATTTGCAAAGTGATTAATGTATTATTATTCTGATTAACTTTTTAATCCTTATTAAATCATCTAATGAACAAGATTAAATATGTGATTTACACTGTGATATTCTCTTTTCTTTTATCTATTATCTGAATGATAATAAAGATTGTACTTCTCTATTCTTACTTAATTAATATTTCCTGTTATAAGCATATCTGAAGTTCAGATTCATTGTATATTTTCAGGATAGCTATGTGTCTTACAAAGACATCTGTAAGTGTCCTTCAGAATGTCCAGTTTTTATATTTTAAGAAAAAGCTCCTTTGCAGTTGTATTGTGTGCCAAGCAGGTGTCCATTCCCTTTTAAATGCCCACCTAACTCTATACTGTACAAAGGACATACTTTCTCTCTAGAACTGATAGATATCTGTTATAAACTACTTGTCTCCTACTTTCTATTATTATTATATATCTCACAAGTCTAACCCCGATATGGAGAAAAGACTTTGCATGGAATGGTGTTTGCAAATATCCAGGGAAGCTATCTAAATAGAACCATGCAGCTACCTCTATAGCCTAGAAGCCGTTGAGACTCAAAGACAATAGACAAGCAGTCTCAAGCTATCTGAAGTTTGATGATCTGATGATGGACATCTCAAGCAATCTCAAGTCTCAAGGCCCAACATTCAAATTCAAATGGCTACTTTCAAATAGAATGTTGAAGAACTCTGGTGATTATTTAGGGAGCTGAAGTTTGAAAGACAAAAGAATGAAGGAATGAGTAAACACGACCACATACAACACTCAGAAAGAAAAGAAAGAAGAGCTCACAATATCTCAAGAGAGCCATCTGTTCAAGTTGCGACTTCTAAGCTCTCTTGCTTTCAAAAGTTTTTGGGTGGTGTCCATCTGTTCTAGATATTTTCTCAATCCACCCTTTAGTCAGAAAGAGTTCTGATCTATCACTCTTATTTGTATATCTCTTTTTGATCTTCTGTGTTTGCTCATTCTCTGAGCAAACGCTCTAAGTTCATTTCAGTGTTGTAACCTGTAGAGGGTTTGTTCCCTATAGTTCCCCTTTTGTAGAAGGGAGGGCCTACTACGGTAGGAGGTTGTAATACCCCTATGTGAAGGGAAGACTTGCTTGGGAGCAAGTGGGTTGTAATACCTCTCGGTTGAGAGAAGGCCAAGTGTTCTTGGCAGTTAGTGAAAATCCCAAGGGGTGCTTGGGGACTGGATGTAGGACTCCTGATTGATAGAAGGTCCGAACTAGGATAAATTCTATGTGGCTTTGTGTGATTATTTCTGCCAAGTTTTCATTTGTTTGACACACACCACACTAAGTACTAACAATACTATCTAGTGTAATCTTATTTTTAGATAAATTTTTATAGTGCAAGAAGTTATATTCACCCCCCTCTAGGACATCTAAAGCTCTATCTCGATCCAACAAGTGGTAGCAGAGCGAGGTCTTCTCAGGAGAATCGAAAGATTTGAGAAGAGATAGCAGGTGAAGCTTACAACTATGAAGGACAGTCTATAACAAGACCACCATTCTTTGATGGTGAAGAATACCAATACTGGAAGATGCGAATGGAATGCTTCATTCGAGGCACAGACTTTGATCTGTGGCAGGTAATAGAGCAAGGTGACTACACTATACTTGCTGATGGTACCTCTGCCTTATCTATAGCTGATAAAAGAATTATGTCCCTAAACTATAAAGCTAAAAATTATTTATGTTGTTCATTATCTAAGAGAGAATTTAATAGATTATCTACATATAGAACTACAAAAGAAATGTGGGATAAATTACAAGTAACCTATGAAGGAACTGATAAAGTTAAGCAAACTAGAATAGATATTCTTGTCTCTCAATATGAACAGTTTAAGATGCTACCTAACGAAAACATTACTCAGATGTATAATAGATTTACTAATATAACAGTTGGTTTAAGTTCATTAGGTAAGAATCTTACAAACGAAGAGACAGTCAGAAAAATTCTTAGATCACTAACTCATTCTTGGACACCCAAAGTAACTACGATTGAAGAAGCACATAACCTTATAGAACTTTCTATTGATAAACTAATTGGCTCTCTCATAGCTCATGAGATTAACATGGAAAGATTTTCAGAGAGTTCTTCGAAGAAAAAATGTCAAATACTTTGAAAGTTGCATATTCTTCCTCCTCATCCTCTAAAGACTCCAAGGAAAAATCTGAAGACTGTGATGATGATGAATCCAAGAGATATTTCAAGAAGGACAAGAATATCAAAGAACCAACATGTTATGAATGCAAGCAGCAGGACATTTCAGATCTGAATGTCCAAAGCTCAAAAGAAAAGATCAAGCTGACATGCATGAGAAAAAGAAGGAGAAAGAAAAGAAATACAAAAGACACAAGAAGAAGGCAATGGTAGCAGCTTGGGATATTGAGGAAGTAACAAGTTCAGACACATCAATCTTAGAATCAGAACAAGAACAAGTAAATCTAGCCCTCATGGCAAGACTAGATCAGGTAACTTCTGAAACTTCATTTACTTCTTGTTTAGAATCTAATTCCAATAGTCTAGAAGATGCATTTAATGAATTGTATAATAAATATAAAATTGTAGTTAAACAAATGAAAGTGGTTAAGCTAAACCTAATAAACCAAGAAAAATTCAATACTTTTCTATAAACTGAAATGGAAAGATTAGGATAGTATATAGCTGAAACTAAAAGAACAAATGAATTGCTATGTGAAGATTTAAAGACTAAAAATGGTAAAATCATGGAACTCGAAACAAATCTAAATGAACTGAAAAATGAAGAAAATTTGAGAGAAGAAAATGATTACTTGAGAGCTTCCTTAGATAAATAACTAACTGCAAAACATCTCTAGTGGTAAAATTAAAAGGTGCTAGAATAGGGAAAAAGAAATATAGAGTAGGATACAAACCACCAATAAATGTAAAGGAAATTGTTTATCCTAAACAATACCCAACTCCTAAGTTTGTGAAACAAAAAAATCAAAAATCCTAAAAAGGTTAATCAATATGTTTACAAACTGAAACTTAAAACCAACAACACTACAAAGTCAAAGCATGCATATGATTTGTGTTGTAGTCATTGTACTCAATTAGGACGCACTGTTAGCACATGCACCACTAGACATTTGCGTTGGATTCCTAAAACTAACCTTCAAGGACCTAAGAAAGTTTAGGTATCAAAAGTCTCAACTTAATTCTATTTACAGAGGCGCCTGAGAGCATCTAAATGGTATTTGGATAGCGGGTGCTCAAGGCATATGACAGGAGACAAAATTATTTACAAATTTCAGAAGTGAAATAGGTCAAGTTACATATGGTGATAATGGAAAAATGATAGGATGTGGAACAATAGGGACAAAAGAAAAAGATTTAATAGATGATGTTATGTGTGTTGAGGGATTGAAGCATAACCTCAATAGTGTCAGTCAATTATGTGATAAAGGTCACTTAGTAAATTTTCAGAATGAAAAATGTATCATCTTAAAAGATGAGAAAGTAGTGTTTGAAGCTCTAAGAGTTAAAAATTTGTACACCTTACAACTTGCAGAATTGAAAGAAGTTAACTTGTGTCATGCAACTATAAAGAATGAAGAGACTGATTTATGGCATAGAAGACTAGGACATGCTAGCACCTCAGTGATCAAGAAATTAATTAAGCATGATCTAGTTGAAGGTCTTCCAAAGTTGAAATTGAAGAAATCTGGAATCTGTACAGCTTGTGCAAAGGGGAAGCAAATCAAGATATCATTTCAGTCCAAGACAATGATGACAACCTCTAAACCATTAGAACTCATTCACATGGATCTATTTGGACCTATAAGAACAGTAAGTCTTGGAGGAAAGGTTTATGACTATGTAATTGTGGATGATTATTCAAGATACATTTGGGTATCATTTTTGGAAGCCAAATTAGAAACCTTCTCAACTTTTCTAAAATTCAGTAGACTAGTACAGAAGAACCATAAATAGCAAATAATCAGTATCAGATCTGATCATGGTGGGGAATTCAAAAATAAAGAGTTTGTGAGATTCTGTGAAGAAAATGGCATAGAACATAACTTCTCTGCACCAAGAACACCTCAACAAAATGGAGTAGCAGAAAGAAAGAATAGAACACTGTTGGACATGGCCAGAACAATGCTTACAGAAGATAATCTACCAAGATACTTCTGGGCAGAAGCAATCAACACAGCCTGCTACATAATCAACAGGTTTATGATCAGACCAATATTAAAGAAGACACCTTATGAGCTGTATAAGGAGAAAAAGTCAAATGTTAGTCACCTTCGACCTTTTGGTTGTAAGTGTTTCATTTTGAATAATGGTAAAAATAATCTAGGAAAATTAGATGCTAAAAGTGATGAAGGATTTCTATTATGATACATTTCAAACCTAGAGGATATAGGGTGTTTAATAGAAAAACATTAGCAATTGAACAAACTATCCATGTTTTATTTGATGAAACTAACCCTTCTATTAAGAGAATAGAAGAAGAAGAAAATATCGTTGAAGAATTGTGAAGGGATCTGAAACAAGCTTCTCTTGAAGAAAAAGGTGAAGACAAGGAAGATCTTCAAATAGAAGAACTACAACAACAGGAAGAAGCACATGAAAAAATTCCTAGAGAATTGAGGTGTCACAGAGATCATCCAAAGGAAAATATCATAGGTGATCCTCATGATAGGATAAGAACTAGAGGTATGTCAATTCTTTGCAATTACACTGCATTTGTATTTCAGATTGAGCCTAGGACAATCAATGATGCACTAACTGATGAATCTTGGATTTTAGCCATGCAAGATGAATTGATTCAGTTCAAGAGAAACTAAGTTTGGTCCCTTGTGCCTAGGCCATCAGATCATCCTCTTATTGGCACCAAATGGGTGTTTAGAAACAAAATGGATGAAGCTGGTGTCATTACTAGAAACAAGGCTAGACTAGCAGCTCAAGGCTATTCCCAAGAGGAGGGCATAGATTTTGATGAAACCTATGCACTAGTAGCTAGACTTGAGGCTATTCGAATTTTACTAGCATAAGCATATGCATGTGATTTAAAATTGTTTCAAATGGATGTGAAATCTACATTTTTAAATAGTTTTATAAAAGAGGAAGTCTACGTTGAACAACCAAAAAGGGGGATATTGTTGACTCCTTTACCTCCATGACTATATATTTTGCTGATAACAAAACTTATCAGAATATTTTTATATTTATCTAAATCATGTGTTTTTACCTTAATATTATTTGGTTAAGTATGTCAACAGAAGACTCAAAGGAAATAAATAATACTTCAAGGATCACCATTGTAAGTATTCCAAGTATTTCTAAGTTCACCAGATGGTGCTCAATTGCTTGTAAGTCTTTGTTGTCATTCATAGTTTCATTCATAAATTCATTTTTTTTCATCACTGATAATCTTTTCATAGTCTCAATCGAAGTCAAGTTTCATCTTCTATAGCTTTACAATTCATTATCCGAAGTCCACTTCGTCAAATCCGAAGCTGGTACTTCGTCATGCATGTTTTTAGTCGTGATCAATCGAAGCTCTACTTCGTCATATACGAAGCTAGCTTCGTCATATCCGAAGTCCACTTCATCATATCCGAAGCTGGCACTTTGTCATGCATGTTTTTGGTCGTGTTCAGTTGAAGTCCAACTATATCATATATGAAGCTAACTTTGTCATATCCAAAGCTATATACGAAGTTCACTTCGACTGACTACGTGTTTCAGCTTCAATCGACAACGTTGTTTTCTGTACATCCGAAGTTACACTTCGTCGTATCTAAAGTTAACTTCGTCATATCCGAAGTTTCAGCTTTGACCGACAATGTTGATTTTTATACATCCGAAGTTACACTTCGTCATATCTAAAGTTAACTTTGTCATATCTGAAATTTCAACTTTGACAGACAACGTTGATTTCTGTACATCCGAAGTTACACTTCGGCATATCTGAAGTTAACTTTGTCATATCCGAAGTTTCAGCTTCGAGCGACAATGTTGATTTCTGTACATCCGAAATTACACTTCATCATATCTGAGGTTAACTTCGTCATATCTGAAGCTTCACTTCAACCGACTACATTGTTTTGATAAATACTACTGCTTAATTAATGAGTGCATAAACATCTGCATGAATAATCTTCAAATGCACTATTATAATATCACAGAAGAATATATTTTATAAACACTATGTTTGGATGGCGCATATGTTCTTCTGCTTGCTCGAAAATTTTCGAAGTCCACAACTAGTACATTTATATCATCATACTCTGACTTCTCTACAGTCGAAGTCTTTATAGTTGGTCTCATATTGATTATTGTTATTTTGTTGATCGTACTCTGACTCCTTGAAACTCGAAGTAAGGTACCAACTTTTGTTATCAACTATACTTGATTTCTGTAATGACTGTTGTTATATTTGCAAAGTGATTAATGTATTATTATTCTAATTAACTTTTTAATCCTTATTGAATCATCTAATGAACAAGATTAAATATGTGATTTACACTATGATATTCTCTTTTCTTTTATCTGTTATCTGAATGATAATAAGATTGTACTTCTCTATTCTTATTTATTTAATATTTCCTATTATAACCATATCTGAAGTTCAGATTCATAGTATATTTTAAAGACAGCTACGTGTCTTACAAAGACATCTATAAGCGTCCTTCAGAATGTCCAGTTTTCATATTTTAAGGAAAAGCTCCTTTGCAGCTGTATTGCGCACCAAGCAGGTGTCCATTCCCTTTTAAATGCTCATCTAACTCTATACTATACAAAGGACAGACTTTCTCTCTGGAACTGATAGATATTTGTTATAAACTACTTGTCTCCTACTTCCTATTATTATTATATATCTCACAAGTGTAACCCCGAGATGGAGAAAAGGCTTTGCATGGAATGGTGTTTGCAGATATCCAAGGTAGCTATCTGAATAGAACCATGCAGCTACCTCTATAGCCTGGAAGCCATTGAGACTCAAAGACAAAAGACAAGCAGTCTCTAGCTATCTGAAGGCCTGATGATCTGATGATGGACATCTCAAGCAGTCCCAAGTCTCAAGATCCAACGTTCAAATTCAAACGACTACTTTCAAACGAGAAGCTGAAGAACTCTGATGATTATTTAAGGAGTTGAAGTTTGAAAGACAAAAAGAATGAAGGAATGAGCATACACGACCACATACAACACTCAGAAAGAAAAGAGAGAAGAGATCACAAGATCTCAAGAGAGCCATTTGTTCAAGCTATAATTTCCAAGCTCTCTTGCTTTCAAAAGTTTTTGGGTGGTGTCCATCTGTTCTAGATATTTTCTCAGTCCACCCTTTAGTTAGAAAGAGTTCAGATCTGTCACTCTTATTTGTATACCTCTTTTTGATTTTTTGTGTTTGCTCATTCTCTGAGCAGACACTCTAAGCTCATTTCAATGTTGTAACCTGCAGGGGGTTTGTTCCATGTAGTTCCCCTTTTGTAGAAGGGAGGGCCTACTACGGTAGGAGGTTGTAATACCCCTCTGTGATGGGAAGACTTGCTTGGGAGCAAGTGGGTTGTAATACCTCTCGGTTAAGAGAAGGCCATGTGTTTTTGGCAGTTAGTGAAAATCCAAAGTGGTGCTTGGGGACTGGATGTAGGACTTCTGATTGATAGGAGGTCCAAACCAGGATAAATTTTGTGTGCCTTTGTGTGAATTTTTTGGCCAAATTTTCACTTGTTTGGCACACACCACACTAAGTACTAACAATACTATCTAGTGTAATCTTATTTTCAGATAAATTTTAAAGTGCAAGAAGTCCTATTCACCCCCCTCTAGGACATCTAAAGCTCCATCTAGATCCAACAGAATGAAATGGAGGAATAATTGAAACAAGTTTCCAATTCCAAGGGTAATCCTAATGTCGCCGCCCTTCATTTTATATACATCCTTCAGAGATGTTGATGTACCACCTTTGCAATGGCATGGGCAATCCCTACATTCACATCAAACATTTCCTATATGAGTCCTTCCAATGGCAACGTGAACCCCAAATTCTGGCATATCTCTTCCATAGATCTTTGGACTACCCAGCATTGGAGTGTTCCACTCACTAGAACCAAGAGAGTCCAAGGACATCAACATTGTATAGAGGAGATTCCTTTAGAAATACAAAGATCATGTTGACCCCTCTCTCTCAATCACGGATTTGGCATTCCAAAAGATGAGGCCAGATGAAGACTTTGTTCAATTTGCTGACTGATGGAGGGCAATGGCCACTAAGTTAAAGGATACACTCTCGAAGTCAGAGCAAGTCAAATTGCTTATCTCAAACTCCATTCTGAGGTTTAAGCAAATTTTGTCCATGAATATCTCGAGACAATGGAGGAATTATATGAGAGAGGTTGTTATATTCAAGCACATTTATTGGACTCTCCATTATAAACTTGTTCGAGCAAGATAGCGAAAGATGCAATGGACAAGTGGACGCCATCCACCATCCACCTCGCCACTTTAATAACCACTACACTACTGTTGAGTTATGGTTATCTGAATAACCATAATCATTGTTTTGATGATGATTGATGATTTGATTTGATGATGATTGATTGATCTATTTTGATGCTGACATAAATCATAATATCATTGGGTTTTTGATGAACTTAAGTATTTTCTTGCTGCAATTCATTTGATTCATGTTTATAGTTCGTAAATTGACTGGCCACTTTGAAATCCTGCTAAAATGAACATCGGATGTTCACTTTTGGTCTTAGTCAGCCGAAGCACAAACATCGGATGTATAGTTTTCGTCGCAGTCAGTCGAAGTAAAACATCGTCATATACGAAGCTAAACTTCGGATATGACGAAGTGGAACTTCATCATATACGAAGTTAAGCTTAGGATATGACGAAGTCGCTTCGACTGATTTAGACAAAATTTGACACTGACCTCGGATGTACTAAATTGTTCCTTATCAAACGAAGTGGAACTTCGTCATATGTGAAGCTAAGCTTCGGATATGACGAAGTCACTTCGTCCGATAATGATATATTTTACACTGTGACTTTGGATGTTCTATATTGCTTTTTGTCAGACGAAGTGTAACTTCATCATATACGAAACTAGACTTCAGATATGACGAAGTGTCGTCATATACAAAGCTAAGGTTTGGATATGACAAAGTCACTTCGACTGTTCAAGAGAAATTTCGGCCAACACTTCGGATGTTCACTTTTACACTTGGTCAGCCGAAGCTATGGCACTTCGTATATTCATGTTGTATTTCTGCCATTCGAAACACCTTGACTTCGGATGTCACGATTTACACTTGGTCAGTCGAAGTGCTGAGACTTCATATATTCATGTTATAATTTGACAGTCGATCAAACATCGATTACCTTATGTTTTACATCGATTATCATAACATGGATTGCTTTATTAATTAACTTAAACATTGATTACCTTTTCTCCTGAATACTTAAAGATGTTATCTGTGTAGGACATCATGTGATATGCACGCTTCACTTAAGGGCTCTGGGTACACGCAACCCTAAGTAAGAGGTTTGGACATTTGGATATAAATAGGCCCTTGTCCTTTGCGAAAGGTGTGCGGCCAAAAAGTGAAGTACAAAAAGAAGCGGGAAAAAGGGAGAGCTCAGACAGAGGAGAAGAATTGTGTCGCCAGGAAGAGAGGAAGCAGAGGAAGAAGCGCAGAGCTACCAGATCGAAGCAATTCATTGATCTTCTTCCTGATCTGGAGATCCAGCCTCAGAGGAAAGACATCAAGTTCGTCAAGCTTCATCGAAGTCCAATTGTTCTCTAATAGAGGAGAGCACCGGCAAAGGTTCTTGGTTTGTGTGTGTGTTTTCTTAGTGTTGATTGATTTGCACAAGTGTTCTATGCAGATTAATCTCTATCAGAGAGTGTGTTTGAGTGTCTGTGTTCTTTGAGTGTTTTTGTTCAAGTGTGTGGACTAAGCCGTTGTGCTGTGAGTGTGTATGGTTTGAGCCGTCGAGCTCTTGCGTGTGTTGTACTCAATTTCATTGAGTAGTGTGTGCCTCACTCTATGAGGGGTGGATGCAGGAATCACTGTGTGATTTCCGAACCACCTAAAAATCTCATGTGCAGTGGTTTGCTAATTGTCTCTTCGTTAGATGTATGCATAGGAATTTTGATCACACACTGTTTGTCTAATTATCTCACACATCAACTACACACACCCACATCAGATCAGTATGTTTTCACTGAATTGAGCTACAATCTGAAGCAATTTCTTTAAATTGCTTAAGCTTTCGCTGTGATTGGTAATAGATCTATTCAACCCCTCCTTCTAGATCTATTCCCCCTGCTCATTCGATCCTACAACTACAACTTCATATACACCTCACTACCACAATATGTCGCCACCCAAGCATCCATTTATCTGTCCTCGGACTAATCAATCTCCATTTGATCCCAACAATGCCCCTATTAGTGATGATTACCTTTGATGTTGCACCTGCTCCACCAGCACCACCTCTAATACAACAACCCCTGCCACCTCAGTCACTTGCTCAAGCTGACGCAAAAAAACCACTCCCTAAAACCACCTAGTGCTATGAAGAAGAACCTTTTGAGATCATATTTGTATGCCATTTAACTCCCACTCAACCCATACCTTCCACTTTTGTTAAACTCCCACCAACAACCAAATCCATTGTAAAACCAACCACTCCTATTATAACCTCCTATTTTCAAACCAACCTCCACCATCACTGTTCAACCTCTTCCACCAATCGTTACACCTCCCATTGTTGAGATTGTTATCCCAACACCTCCTCTACCACTGATAATTGAGCCTGAGCAAGATCCCCCTTCCATACCCATTGAGCCTCCACTGGCCATAAAGCCTTCTACTCCATTACCCATTACACCCACTATTATCCCCACTCCATTCACCATTATACATACCCCCATCCAATAAAGCGGATGCACATTTATGAAAAACCATGGGTAGGAACAACAAGACAAGCTGACGGAAAACCTGAGACTAGACATGTCACTCAAGTTGCAAGACTATATTCCACGCATGTCACTCATTGTCTCCATACTGGGCACATTTGAAGAGATCAAGTCCTCACCTCTATTATTGGACGTTAAGAGGCCTACTCAAGAGATTATGCCAATAATTCTAGTTGCTAAATGCACAAGAGTTCATATACTCATTGGGAAAATCTCCCTCCATGATCTTCTAACCCCTCACTCCTTTGTTGTCCACTTACCCACTCCCACTCAAGTGAAGGGGTCAAAAACCATCATTGTTTTTACACACTACAGGGTCACATCTTTGATAAATTTTATAACCCAAGGGCATGCACCCCTCTTACTACTGAATACTTCCAACCACCAGGGCATGATGCCATTATCTATGACTTCTACTTAGCTAATGGAACTCCCCACAATCTATATTGCTTACATTCTAAGGGAGTTATCACTCTTGAACAATTCACCCTCTGAAAACAATTCAATTTATGTGAGAAGAACTAGGTCATTTGCCCATTGGGCACCCTACATGAAAGGCTATTGAGGGTCAAAAGATCCTCGCCCAAGCGGAAGAAAAGGCACTAGGCAAGGCTAAGGGCCAGAGAGCCACCTCCTCCTTCCTCCTCTCCATTCCAATCATCTTTTGTTCACCTCAGTTCCTCTTCGTGGATTCTCCACATCCCCTCCCCACGGGAGCTCTTTTACTATCACCCTTTCTCCAACTTATCTCCCTATACTAGGCATCGCGCCCCTCCTTGTGCTTCTTCTCCAACTTTGCTAGGTTCTCACTCTCATACCTCACCTGGCACATTATCTTTTTTGCATTCTTCCTCCCCTACCCCGCATGGCACTACATTTGGTTTTCACTCTCCATTTCACACCCCACGCAGCACATCACCTACCTATGCCCCACATGGCACACCTCCATTTCGTGCCTCATGTGGCACATCTGCCACTCCTGCTCCCCGCGGCATGTCTCCTTTGCCTCTCACTCCTCTGAAACCTCCAGATTTCCTCCCTCTTATTGGGCTTCACGCTCATCTCCCTTTGCTTCTTTGAAACTCCATATTCTCCAAATTCTTTTCACCACTACCTTCTTTCCTTATTCGATCAGGGCATCTTCCCTTTATTCCACTATTTTGAGGATTTAGTCCTCATTTATCCTTTTACTATTTGTCTTATTATGTATATTGTTTGAGATCTCAGAGTCTCGCCCCCTCACAAGGTATTTGTCCTTACTTTTATCCTCCAAATTCTTATTTTGAAAGCTATTATATTGTTTATCAATATCATAGCAAAAGGCAAAAAAAAAAGAGGAATATCAATATTGTCTATGCTTCTACAGCACTCTGGGTATGAAAGCTCCATGCTAGGAGTCTAAAATTTCCACCCCAGTCATTAAAGGTTACTCTTAGCATGGGCACCCCACACACTTCACAACACAGTTAGCTGACTCTTTTGGAAGACATTGTTGCTGCACTGGCCATGCTTGAGGGCACGAAAGTCTATTCCTCCTCTTATTCAACCAAAGTATGGTAGTAGAGGTAGTTTAGGCAAGACAACCAACATAAGCACTCCTTGATGAGAGGAAGTCTCCAATACGAGCAGTCAATCAAAGGCCAAAAAGAACAAACAAAGATAAACATGTGTGTCAAGAGTGACAAAGTCTCGGTAGGCAAACCCTCTTCGTATGCATACAATGCAAAATCAAAATCAAAGTAATAGGGCATTGCCAATAGTGATAAAGTCCCCACGGGAGGCTATGAGCCCAGTCGTTAGCATGCACCTATCAAAACAAAATGGCCAAGACAAAATCACTCTAAAATCCCCAACACCAATGAAGACCGAATCTCTAAGGTTTGTGTCAAGGAAGGAAGTCAAACTCGATATCCCTGAATTTTCTTCTCTTCTCCCTCCTAGACCGAGTCACTATCATGGTATGGCTTTGGGAGCAACACCGTTAACCAAGGAAAGTCAACTATAGGGTACCATCCTAAATGCACGCTAAAGATTGCCAAAACTCCAAGTCAACTATAGGAAAGTCAACTATGTTGTTAGCATGAGAATATTTTCCAAAACTCCAAAAAAAAATAAATATTTTTCAAAACTCTAAAAAAGATGAATATTTTCCAAAACTCAAAAAAGATGAAAATTTTCCAAAACTCCAAAAAAAGATGATTTTTTTTCCAAAACTCCAAAAAAAGATAAAGATAAACCCCCAAAAAATTCAAATATTTTTCAAAACCTCATAAAAATTTATATATCTCCTAAGAAATCTTTAAACAAATGTTGATGGTGTTGCATAAGGGCAGACGCTATGCGTGTCTGGACGAACATGGATCAAACTCTCCTATGATTGCTGCTTCCCATTCAATATCATTGATTCATCCTACCTGGAACATCATTCCATTATTCAGCCAAGTTCTTTTGCCTCATGGTCTAAACAAAACAAATGATTGAACTTTGCATGATGCTTGTGTTATGTTGAATGTTATGAAGTCCATGTTATGCTTGTTATTCTCTTGGCTAAGGATCTTTGAGCGTAGGTTTGAAGAACACATTTTTCTGGTCCCATCATGAGCACCAGGTAGAGCTGCAAACGGGTTGGGTTCGGAACTGGAAACACAGATTCCGATTCCGATTCCGATAACCGAAATATGGTTCCGATTTCGATTCCGATAAAATCAGAATGGTTAATTCCGATTCCGTTCCGATTCTGATAACATTACCGGAACCGAAATTCCGATAAGTTAAGGTGTTTACCATAGTTTTTTCTTTTAAGTTTATGGATAATTTATCAAAATAACCGATACCGATTCTGATTCTGATTATTTTTCAATTCCGATTTCGATAGCTTGTCGGAATATCCGATTCTAATTTCGATAAGCTATCGGTATCATTTTTCAATTCCGAAACCGATAATTTTTATCGGAATCGGGTCAGAATATCGGGAGATCAGGTTCCGTTTACACCCCTAGCACCAGGCTACATTTTGCTGGCCCCACAATCACTTTTTCACCATCACATCATATATCTGTAATTATGGTATTACACTATTAGAGCATATGAAGGCCTTGTGGTTTTGAGGAATCTACAATATGAGTTCCCCTTCATCAAAAATAATGATAATTTCAAAGGATTCTTCACCGCACAGATAGATTGTTGCATCTATGTTAATTAGGGACGACAGACCCACTCCTCGAATGAACAGTGTCTTGACTTATCTCAGCAATATAACAATATTATCCTTGATTATTTTCTATTTTGATTTGTTTTATCCTTTTTCCCTTTAGCCCATCATGCATTTATGTAGGTCTTTGAATTCATTGTGGATAATCTATTTCTTAGTGCGATTTTGAGAGCCACCATCTTTATTTCATATATGAGATATTCCATTCTGAATTGAGTACTCAATTCCCTTTGCTGCCGCCTCCGGGTTGATTCCCTAAAAAAACTCCCTTGTTTGGACTTATCCTCCTACAATTCATCTTTTATTCCCTTAGATCCACCTTGGCTGCAGCATCTCATAAGTTGGTAACCACTCCCCAATGGTGAAACCTATAGGATTGTGTGTTGGAGTACTTCCACCATGTTGGAAGTTGATCTACTACTTTCCTTCGTGCCCACGCGCACATCTCCCTTTGTGTACTACATACGCACCCTTATTCTCTTCCAACCAAACAATTATTGTTTTCAAGGAACCCTTCCTGAGGTTGCTTCACTAAAGCTGACGAAAGATTCTTATCATGTGGTGATCTATTATTATAGCGTGCGTCTCGTCACATCTTGGCACCCACTTATCAATTCTTTCCACTTTGCTTCAGTTCATTCCGCTTCATTCCACATCATTCCATTTCATTACACTACGCTTCATTTCTTTCCACTTCATGTCACTCCCTTGCAAAACAGATGCCAAGGCGGGCCAACTGTGATATGCCAAATTTGACACCACATTGAGCAAATTTCATGTTACACTATAATACCCCAAGTGACCCTCTATTTCTCACTTCATGAGTTTTTCCCCATCTTTCTGGGTCTTTCCCCATTTCCTCATTTTCTTCTGGTTTTCCCTTAATTATCCTTGGCTCTATGAAGCACTGTTTGGCCCCTTTTGAAATCGCGACAGTCTGAGTGGATGTGATTATACTATCAAGAATGCGTCAGGCCACTTGGATGCCTTTTTCTCCTTAACGCGTCAGCCACCCCTAACGCGATTTCCAAGAATAGACTACTTCTATACTTGAATGAAGCGAGCATTTTGAAACACGTCACTTAGATCAGACGTGATTTTGGATTTCCATATTTCTAAGCAATTTCTTTTTATTGTTTTTGGAAATATTTATTGCCTTATCTGAAATACGTCCATCCTTATCGACATGATTTAACTTGCTAAATTTCTTTTTTGCAACTTTCCATAAATCATTTTCAGAAACTTTTAAATGCGTCAGCCATTCTTGACGCGATTCAACTTGCTATTTCTATCAAAATCTAAAGTATATTGAAAATTCATTAATGCGTCCAGTTGGTCTAACGCTTTTAAACTTTAACGCGTCCATAGAGGCTGACGTGATTTAGGGTCATATTCCACCTCAGACTATGAGCCCCAGATCCCTATAAATACCCCATTGGTTCGTCATTTCTATAGGTTGGTCAATGTGAGTTCCCCATCTCAATGATTTGGGAGTGTTCTTTCCAATCGAAGATGTTGTCGGATCTCCACCTCGAGCGTTGAAGCATCGCCCTCTCCTCCACAGCAGATGCCTTCAGGAGCAACAGCACTGTCTAAAAATAGTAACTAACGTACGCACCATTATCGTATATATGAAAACACATCGGAAAATTTTTAAAAATCATAGTTCAACTCTAAATAATATTTCTAAATCACTCACAAGATATTTGGAAGAAGAAAAATCCGATTAGCCAAGTTTAAAGCATTTTGCAACTTATTATCGTAATTATAAATAAGTCAGAAAAAGTATTATCACGTATACATGGATGAGTCAGAAAATTAAATAAAAATCATAGTTGGACTTCAAATAATATTCTCTAATGCCCACTAAGAAATTTGGTCCAAAAAAAATCGTTTGGAACCAAGTTTAAGAATTATTGTGACTTGTTATCATAATTGGGAAAGAAATCGGAAATCTATTATCACACGTATAAAAATAATTTCAAATTGTTATAAAAATTATGATGGACTCTCAACATCATTCCTTCACCATCCATCAAGATGATTGGGCCAAGAGTTGACTCTTGCACCATGACTAAATTCAAGATAGGAAAATAACCTGAAATTTGAAATTTCTAACTAATGGACCATAAAAGGGTTAATTATCACCCAAGACACACTTACTGGGTCCCAAACCAAGCCCAATTTGTGGATGCAACCTAAAACAAGTTTCCATATTGCTCCATCACGAATTTGGGAGAGAAATCTCCAATTTATGGTAGAATGTCCCAACTCGTACCTAAGGGTTTCCTAATCAAATTAGGAAACTAAATACCCCTCTTTCTATAAATAAAGCCTCTCCCTCCCATGGGATGACTCCTAGGGTTTCTAAGGATGTGCTTGGAGGCTTTGGAGGCTTGGGATTCATGCAGAGAAGGCTGGAGTAAGGAGAACTTGTGCACACCTTCAACATGGATCTGCAGCGACCTGCATACAAGATGAGTCTTGTTCATCACCAAAAGTTAGTAAAACCCGGACCAAACTTAGCAAAACCATATATCCTTGAAAAACCCTTCGAGTCTAGTTTCTTATGACACTATTTTTCCCCAATTTTTACTCAGTAGTTCGTGAGTATTAGGCATTCTTCTCTGACCTGTCGAACTAGGGTTTCTGGGAAGATGACTTTTCTTTCAACCCAAAGGTAGGTTGTCTTCAAGACAAACTCTAATTAATGTTGTACATGCTTGCATACATCTGTATAGATCATGTTCTTATTGTTTTCCCCAATTTCTATCATGTCGATTTCATGGATTAAATCTTGCATGTTTAGAGTGTTGTGTTGTTCTGTTAGAACCTTGATCTGTCTTATGAATTCTATATCTTTTATTTGAGTCATTTTTATATCCAGCACTCAACACAAAACTTGTTCGTCAATGGGTCTACTTTCAATTGACACCTTTTTCCCCAATTTTTATTGCTTGTATAGAGAGTGTTAGCATGAACATGAGTACTATGTCAGATTCACGTAGACAGTCAGGAATGTCTTACTACCCTGCTCATGACCACTGTTTCTCGATTACTTGTTCCTATATGTTAGTTAGGAAGTCTTCTAACTATGATTTGGATCACTACACCATTAGTTTAGATTTTTGAACACCTAAGTGATGATCAGTCCATCCCTATATAATTTCATTTATGCCTATTTTGGTGATTAACAAAACCATAATAAGTATTGTCTAACAAGTTTCCTTGAAGCTAAGTCCAGGAAATAAATCGGCGCAAAATCAAGCAAAAATCTGTAAGTATTCTTATACTGTATCATTTAGAGTTCACAACATGTAATTCTTCTAAGTACACATCGATTTCCTAAGTGATATAACGATTTCTTTATAAGCACAACGATTTGGTTCTCACAACGATTTGTTAAGTAAGAAACAACGATTTGGTTCTCACAACGATTTGTTAAGTGAGAAACAACGATTTGGTTCTCACAACTATTTGTTAAGTGAGAAACAATGATTTGGTTCTCACAACGATTTTTAAGTGAGAAACACGATTTGGTTCTCACAACGATTTGTTAAATGAAAAACAACGATTTGGTTCTCACAACGATTTGTTAAGTGAGAAACAACGATTTGATATATTACATACGGCTTGGTCGCCGTAATGATTCGATAAGTTACATAACGACTTGGTCGCTGTACGATACGATATGTTACATAACGACTTGGTCGCCGTAACGATTCGATAAGTTACATAACGACTTGGTCGTCGTAACAGTTCGATAAGTTACATAACGACTTGGTCACCGTAACAATTCGATAAGCAAACAACGATTTGGTCACTGCATCGATTTGTTTGTTTGAACACTATTTGGTTGCCGTAACGATTTGCTTTCACTTAAAGAACGATTTGATCATTGTATCAATTCGATAAGTGAAACAACGATTTGCTTATGTTTGAACAACGATTCACTTATGTTTGTATAACGATTTGCTTACTCGCATACAATAATTTGTATACACAACGATTTCATAAGTTGTACAATTATTTCTCTATCATAACGACTTCATGGATTACATCGAAATTCACACGATATTCAAATGTATTTTCAAGTATTGTGAAAGTCAAAGTATTCCCACCACATCTCTAGTATCCTTGCATTTATTATGACTGTTCACATCATCTGCACGTTGCTTTCTATTCCCATGCTCCTATAAAGTGCTTTTCAAATAGCAGAATGGCATTTCTATTTTGATGTATATTCTTTCTAACATTGACTGACAAGCATGGAGACAGTCTAGCTATCTATGCTTTAGCATTTAATGTGTGCAGGTCCCTGCCAGTACCATGTCATACAACGTTGGACAAAATAGAAGCTGAAGGAATCAAGATAGATCTTCTCCTTGCGTGCATGGGTCGTAAAGCATTAAATGACTGCAAGCACACCTGTCGTACTCGACGAACCATGCAGTCTAATGAGCATCCAACCTAGAGACAACGGACACTTCAACGGATATATTTTTCAAAGAGAATGATATATAGAAGACTGATGACTCCGTAAAGAACAACTTTTGAGCTTTCATCTTACAACCTGCGAGCATCAGAAAGAAGAGCCCTGAGCTTTACTCCCTAGCTTGTTGTAGCTCTTGCTCTCTATTTTTCATTATTTTTAGCCTTTGGAGAGCTAGTGTGTTCTAAGAGATTTTCTATTGTAGATCTTTCTCTCTCTAGTCACTGCCTCAGGTCGAGCATTTGTTGTAAGCTTGGTCTAGGGGCATTTCGCCTTCATTCACACTTGTGGTGAAGTTCCTCTTCGGGCTATGAAGAGAAGACCTATTGTGAACCGGTGGTTTGTATTCCCTTCGGTAAGGAAGGAAGACCTGTGTATCAGGGCGTTTGTACTCCTCTTCGGGGTTAGAAGAGAAGGCCAGTTGTGGCTGTGGTGTAAGGGTCCTTAAGGGGGACTAGACGTAGGACTCCTTAGTATAGGAGGGCCGAACTAGGATAAAAATCTATCGTTGCATGTGTGATTGCTTTTGTGAGTTTGTTTGTCTTCATTCATCTAACACTAACTATTCTCTTCAGTGTTTTCTGTTAAGCATTTTTGTTAACATTTTAATCGAAAAGAATTTTTAGAATCTCATTCACCCCCCCCCCCCTGGGCTTGCTAGCTGGGCAACAAGTGGTATCAAAGCCAAGTCTCTTCAACAAAGAAGATCTCACGATCTGGAGAGCAAAGATAAATGGGAGTTCAAGGGTATGCAGAAGGTCAGTCAGTCAACAGACCACCTTTGTTCGATGGTGAAGATTATAACCATTGAAAGACTAGAATGGAGTTCTTCCTTCAAGGTCTCGATTTTCAATCTAGTCAATCATAGAAGAAGAGATTAGTAGTTCTCAACAACAGAGAAAATTGGACAGAAGATGACAAGAGAAGAGATCTTTAAATTGCAAAGCAAAGAGTATTTTGTGTTGTGCGCTGAGCAAGAAAGAATTTAATAGGTTCTCAGCATGCAAGTCTGCAATGGAAATGTGGGAGAAGCTCAGAAATTACTTATGAAGGCATAAAAAGTTAAAGAAACAAGGATAGATATCTTAGTAGCACAATACGAGAGATTTCAAATGCAAACTGGAGAATCATTACTCAGATGTACAGTAGGTTCACAGACATTACAAATGGTCTGGCTGGTCTTGGAAAGCATTATGAAATGGGAGACATGGTGAGAAAAATCTTAAGATCCCTACCAGCCTCGTGGACACCAAAAGTGACAGCTATTAAGAGGCAATGATTTGAGAAGGATGTCATTAGAAAAGCTTGTTGGGTCACTAATGGCCCACGAAATAAACATGGAACGACTTGGAGAGTCCTCCAGTAGGAAGAAATATAACACTCTCAAGGTAGTAGAAGATACATCTGGTGAAGAATCAGATGACAGTAAGAGCATGGAAAGCAGTGAAGATGAAGAAGCTTTTCTCTCTAGAAGACTGCAAAGGATACTTGCTAAAAATATACCAGTCTGGAAGGAGATATTTCAAGAAAGGAAAGGACTTCAAGAAATTAGAAGTCAATGATACAAAGAAAGCTGAACCCATATGCTACGAATGTAAAAAGCCAAGACACATCAAGGAAGAATGTCTGAAGCTGAAAAAGACAGAGTTCAGAAAGAAGGACAACTCCAAGAAATTCAGAAAATACAAAAGAAAGCCATGGCAGCAGCATAGAACAATGACGACGACTCAGACAGTGAGTCAAGCTCAAGTGAGGAAGAAGAAAAAAAGGCCAACCTGGCCTTCATGGCAAATACCGACGACAAGGTAACATTTAATTCCTCATTCACTTCCTGTAATGAGTCTGATTCTGATAGTTTAGAAGACGCGTTTAATGAGTTATATAGTAAATATAAAGATGTGTGTAAATTATTAAAAATTACCAAGAAAAATCATGCTTGTCTACAAATTACTAACTCAGACTTAAAGTCAGAAACTGAGCAATTAGAAAAACAAATCTCTGAATTAAAAAGGAGAAATATTTATTATGTGAAGATCTAAAAGTTAAAAATGATCAGATAGCTAATCTGGAAAGTCAGGAAACTGTAAGTAAACTTAAACATGAATTAACACATTAACAAAGAAAATGAATACTTATCCAGTACAATTGAAAAATTTACAAATGGTAAATCATCTTTATATTAAAGGAGCTAGAAGATCAGGAAAAAGAAACATGGTTTAGGATATACTCCACCTATAATGAGAAACTATAGTTCATCTTAAAGTGTATCCAACTCCAAAATTTGTAGCTGAAAAGATACTGAATAGAAAACTAACTTCAAGTATATCCCAACTGAAAAGGTAAGTAAAACATCATGTTGTAGTCATTGTAATAAACTAGGACATACCAGATAACCTGTCCAACCAAGCACCTAAAATGGACACTTAGGAGAAAAGTGAGGAAACTAACCACAGGACCCCCAAAAGAACTTGGATACCTAAATCTTAATGTCTCTATTACCGGGAAGCCTTAGAGCATCAAAATGGTACCTGGACAGCAGGTGCTCAAGGCATATGACAGGTAACAAGAAGCTATTTTCATTCATTAAAGATGAAGAAGGTACAGTGACCTATGGGGATAATGGAAAGGAACAATAATATGCTATGGCTCAATAGAAAGTCAAGGCAAAGTCCTTATGGAAGATGTCCTATGTGTAAAGGACTTAAGCACAACCTAATCAGCATCAGCCAGCTATGTGACAAAGGTCATCAAAAAAGTTTCAAGAATCTAAGTGTGTAATTATGAAAGATGGTGCAACAGTGTTCGAAGCCTGCAGAGAAAAGAACTTATATGTGCTTCATCTAGAAGAACTGAATGATCGGGATATATGTCTTGCAGCAAACAATGATCAAGCAGCTAAACTGTGGCACAGGAGATTGGGCCACTGTAGTCTGGATGGATCATAAAATTAGTTAAGAGAAATTTAGTAGAAGGTCTTCCCAAGAAAAGTTCAGGATAGAGGGTGTGTGCGAACCTTGTGCAAAAGGGAAGAACCTTGTGCAAAAGGGAAGCATACAAATCTTCCTTCAAGTCAAAAATAGTTGTAACCTCATCAAACCTTTGGAACTGTTACACATGGATCTATTTGGGCCGATGAAACAACCAGTTTAGGAGGAAAAAACTTTGGATTTGTGATTATAGATGATTACTCCAGATTTACTTGGGTATCATTTTTGGAACATAAGGATGATACCTTCGACAGTTTTGTTAAGTTCAGTAAATTTCAGAAAGACAAGAAATTCAGTATAATAGCATTTTATCAGATCATGGAGGAGAATTTCAAAATGAAGATTTGCAGAATTCTGTGATGATCAAGGAATTAAGCATAACTTCTCAGCACCAAGGACACCCCAGCAAAATGGAGTAGCTGAGAGAAAAATAGGACTTTGTTGGATATGGCAAGAACAATGCTATCAGAATATAATCTTCCAAGATATTTCTGGGCTGAAGCAATCAACACTGCATGTTATATAATTAATAGAGTGATGATCAGGCCAATCTTGAAGAAGATTGCATATGAGCTTTACAAGCAAAAGAAACCCAAGATCAGTCATTTCAGAACCTTCGGTTGTCCTTCTTTCATCCACAATAATGGCAAGAGAGATATTGTTAAGCTAGACTCAAAGTCTGATGAAGGTATATTTATGGGGTATGCTTCTAAACCCAAAGGCTATAGAGTATTTAATAAATAAAGTTTATTAATTGAGCAAACCGTACATGTTATCTTTGATGAATCTAACCCTTCCTTGAGAAAGGAAGTAGATAGTGATAATGATGATGTAGATATTTTGTCCAAGAAACTAAAGGATACATATATCAAGGACAATGAAAATCCACCCTTGGAAGAACTACAACAAAAAGATCTTTCACATGATGATCTTCCAAGAAATGGAGATACAAGAAGGATCACCAGTTGGGTAACATCTGGAGATCCATCAGTTGGGGTAAGACTAGAGGTAATGTAATTCCTTGTGATTATTTAGCTTTTGTATCTCAAATTGAGCCTAAGACGGTCAATGAGCACTATCCGGTGAATCTTGGATACTAGCTATGCAAGATGAACTTAATCAGTTCAAGAGAAGCCAAGTTGGTCCCTTGTTCCGAGACCATCAGATCATCCTGTGATTGGCACCAAATGGGTGTTCAGAAATAAAATGGATGAAGCTGGTGTTATCACTAGAAACAAGGCTAAACTGGTTGCTCAAGGCTATTCCCAAGAGGAAGGCATAGATTTCGATGAAACCTATGCACCAGTGGCTAGACTAGAGGCAATTCGGATCTTACTTGCATATGCATCTGCATTAGATTTAAAGCTTTTTCAAATGGATGTAAAATCTGCATTCTTAAATGGTTATATAAAGGAGGAAGTCTATGTGGAACAACCTCCTGGTTTTGATGATGTGGATTTTCCAATCATGTTTTTAAATTGCATAAAGCATTGTATGGTTTAAAGCAAGCACCTAGAACATGGTATGAAAGGCTCAGTACATTTTTATTAAAACATTGTTTTTATCAGAGGACAAGTAGATAGCACATTATTTATTAAATCTAAAGTTAAAAATATATTACTTGTACAAATATATGTAGATAATATAATTTTTGGATCTACTGATGAATCTCTTTGCAAGTATTTTGAAAAGCTTATGCAGGGAGAATTTGAAATGACTATGATGGGAGAGCTAAATTATTTCCTTAGATTACAAATCAAGCAAGGAAAAGAAGGCACACACATCTGCCAAGCTAAGTACACCAATGAGTTATTGAAGAAATTTGGATTCGACAATGCAAAGCCACTGTCAACACCAATGAGCACATCTACAAGATTAGACAGTGACAAAGATGGTAAGAATGTAGACCAGAAGCTCTACAGAGGTATGATAGGTTCACTACTTTATTTAACTGCCAGTAGACCTGATATTTTATTTAGGGTATGCATGTGTTCAAGATATCAGGCTGATCCTAAAGAATCTCACTTAATCATTGTCAAAAGGATCTTTAGATATTTAGCTAAATCTCATGATATAGGCTTATGGTATCCAAAATCATGCAAAGTAAATTTAGTAGGATATTCTGATGCTGACTATGCTGGATGCAAGGTAGATAGGAAAAGCACTAGTGGTTGTTGTCAATTCCTTGCAGAGTGTCTAATTTCATGGTCCTCAAAGAAACAAAATTCAGTAGCTCTATCGACAGTTGAAGCTGAGTACGTGGCTGCTGGAAGCTGTTGCACACAACTCCTATGGATAAAACAACAACTTGAGGACTACGGATTACACATCAAAACCATTCCTCTACTGTGTGATAATACAAGTGCAATAAATCTCACCAAGAATCCAGTTAAGCATTCGAGAACCAAGCATATAGAGGTTAGATATCATTTTATTAGAGATCATGTAGCAAATGGCAATATAAATATTTCTTTTATAGATACTCAAAATCAATTAGCAGATATCTTCACAAAGGTCTTACCTGAAGAGAGATTTACGTCTCTTAGAAGGGAATTAGGCATGTGTAATTTTTTATAGATTTATCTGTATATAGTTGAAATAACAATTATTTCATAATAACAATTATTCTCTCTCCTAAAATTAAGCAAATTCTTTAATTGCATGCGTTATAAATTGCTTTGACGGTTCGCTATTTTATAAATCTTTATTCTTTGCGAAATCGTCTCCTAGTTTGTCATTTTGTGCATTTATTGTCATGTCCTTTCAAAAGCAACTTTACCTTTTGCCTTGTATCCCATAATCTACGCCATAATGATTCACCTCCCTCTCTCATCTCTTCCGACTCGCCTGGAACGATAAACCCTATCGATTCCAGCTCTCCTTCTTCGTGAGATTTCAAAGAATCCCTCTCCTCCTGCCAAAAATCTCTTGAGGGTTTCTGTTCTACTCCTTCCTACGATCCTCCAGAACTTCCCCTCGTTCAATCCCATGGCGGTTTCTAGGGTTTCCGGCACCGTTGGGGGCTACAGCGCTGCTTTCCTTATGGCTGAGCAGTAGGAGCGGTTCACTGCAGTGAAGACGAAGCTGTGCGACAACAAAGCAGTGGATGTAGCAAACTTGGAGAAGAACGGCATGCATAGCATAGTAGCAGCGATGTAGAGGATGAAGTGGTCGCAGATGGCAACGTTCTCTGAGGTAAGTTATCCAAATTTGGTAAAAGCATTCTATTTTGTTTGAGATCAGAGGCAAATGGGTCCTTGACCTCCACAGTCAAAGGAACCCAGATTCATATCACCTATGATTTGTTGGAGTCTCTATTTGGAGTCTCTACCACCGGTCACAGCAGGGTAGATAGTGTGGATGTTCAGGCCAAGGTTTGGGGATTATCAGCTTAGAATACAAGTTGAAAGATGGAAAATTGACATCAATCAATTAAATGCCTTCAATAGAATTCTTCACTTTATAGTTTGCCAGATTTTGGTACCTAGAAGCGCAACTTTCTCCACCTCTACAAAAGCAGACTCAGATATGATGTTCTGGGCCATCCAACCAAGGTATTAACACGGCAAAAGTTATGATCGAAGGATGAAGTTTGCATCAGCTATGATTTGGGACAGGAAGAATAGATTGAATGTGTCCTTTCCCTATGCCCATCTGCTGACGAAGATCTTCCAGCATCATCACATCAGCTTGACTGGAGAAGTTTCAGAGAAGATGGGTCAGGCTATCAGAGGCAGAAATTTGAAGAAGGGCGATTTTTCTCTTGTCACTCGGGTTTGGACCAAGACCTCAGCCGCTGAAGGTGAAGCTATTATTGGAGAAGCCCAGGATGCTCAGATTGCAGAGGCAGAAGAAGATGTAGCAGTAAGGGTTGAAGCTCCTGTAGCTGAAGCCCCTGCAGTTCCAGTGATTCCTGAAGTGCCAGCAGTTCCTGATGTCCAGGTTCAACAAGAAGTGCAAGCAGCTGTATTTCCAGAGGTTCAAATGGAAGAGATCAGGCACACGGATCCATCAGTCCAAGAATCAGCAGCAGAGGTCAGAATTGAAGTTCCTGTGCCTAGTCCAAGAAGGATTGAAGAGATACCTCCAAGCATATTGAGCCCATTAGGCAAGTATCAGAGGCAGATACCCCCACCTCAATTGTAGCATCTGTGCTTAGAGATGTGCTGAACTCAATCTTCAGCACTCAGAGGGAGCAAGAGAACGTTGTGGCACCAGGCCACTGTATAGATGTTCAGATGAAAGATGCTCCTATTGAGGGGGAGCATGCAGTTGAGAAGGAAGCAAAGCTTCAGGGGGAGCACACCGTTAGTCCTCTTGCTCATCGGTTTCAAGAAGGTGTTGTGGAGAGCGCCTCCGATGAAGAAGAAGTTCATATTGATAATGTGGAGCCCGCTGTTGGCACCAGTAATAAAGGTCAAAGTGTGGCCACTACAGTTCCACTTCTATCTAATAAGCACACAGAAGATCAAGGAAGAAGTGGCTGGAAGTCAACATGAAGCCCGTGATAGAAAGACTAGATACTCATGGGGAAATCTTATGCTCACTTCAAAATGAGGTTTCTTCTTCTATTTTTGTGAGCCAAAGCACTGGAGCTAAGCAAGTTGGAGCAATGAAAGCTGAGCTCCAAAGTTTGAAGGGTGAGTTGGGCAGCATTAAGCAATTAGTTCAAGATTTATCTATTTTTGTGAGGGCGTATTTACCCATTCCTGCCCCTCCTGCTCCCACTCCAGCTGGTAGTTCAGGGCCATCAGGGACATCTGTTGAAGATGTTAGGCCATCAGGGCCTGTTGATGTTGAGCAGTCAGGGCCACCAGGGCCAATTTTGGATGAGTTTGGGCCATCAGGGCCAGTTGATGTTGAGCAGTCAGGGCCGGTGGAATCAGTAGCTGAGCCTGCAAGAGTTGAAGACCAGGCTGTAGCCCCAGAGCCCCTTTCTTCCCCTCTTCAAACTCCAGCCACTCCTTCTCCACCTTCATCCACCACTGCTCCTCCAGCACTTGCCACCTTCAAACAGCCCCTTCCTAACACATATCATCACCCACTCCATTTCCTACCGCCTCTTCCTCATCTCCTGCTTCCTCCACATCCAACCCTCCTCCTATTGTTGAGGTTCCTCCAGCATCATCCTCAGCTGGAGCCTCTTCTTCTTGGTCCTTCATCTTCTGGACCATCCATACCACCTCCATCTACCTCTCATTCTTTTCTTCATCCCCTACTCCTCCCTCTTTTGTCACCATAATTCCTGAGGGTGCCCAACTTGAACATCATATGATCCAGGACATTAAAGATGAGTTTGAAGTAGCAATGCTTCGCTCAGTCCTGTCAGTTGGGACTCACCTCCATAGGACAGGCTCTTCCAGCCCTGCTTCTAAGAAAAGGAAAATTTCTTCCAACTGTGCCATCTCTTCAGAACCTCATTTTCCACCTCTTTGGTTTTCTCTCTCAATTGAAAATCGAAGAAGGTCCCTTTATTGTGAATATCTCTAGAAATACACATTTACCACTATTTTTGGACTTCCCTACCTCACCGACCATCTAAACGTCATTCTTCCTTTTCCTCTTTATCCAGGCTGAACAGTCAAAAACATTTTCATGACTGAAGCCAAAACTGAAGAACAGTGGGCTCGGGGCCACAAGTCCCTCTACAGCCAATTCCTTCGTGCTCAGGCAGCCAGATTCCCACCCAGGGATCATCCCTTGACCCTCTCTAAGTGGTTCCAGATCCATCACAAGGATACCTGGGGGCCATTCATTCAAAAGGAGATCAAGCTTATCCATCATTTCCAGATGTTCACTGACTACTGCTATCTTAATAATCTACCTGAAGTTCAGCTAGGTCAATTCTGACAAGCTCTTTCTGCTCTTGGTTCAGGTAATAATCATACCTCCTCCATCCAGGTAGATTTTGCCACTTTGGGAATTCCAGATGTTGTGTTTCTGCCTCCACTCCACTCCCTAGTCATGGAATCTGCTATCGGCACTATGATTTTTGAAAGATTTGCAAGGGTAATGGGCAGAATTTCAGTGCAGAAAGGCAGTTCCCTCTCCTTTCACAAATTTATCTTCAGAGAATATCATCAGGGCCACATCAAATCTGATGTTCTTGCCCCTCTCTTGTCTGAATGTGAGCGCTTATCTCCATCAGAATGGGAACAGCTTTACCCCCTCATTGCTCAGCAGCTCACTACTCTCAATGTCTCTCAGGCCAGATCAGTCAACCTCCTCTGTCTGTTGCAGAATTCTTAGACCTGAACTCTATTCATCTTGTTCGGACCCCTATGAAACTTGGGTTGAGAGATACAAGGTGTATGGCTATGAAAAAGGAACTGAGTAGCACCAGATATTCTACCCCATACCCATAGATAAGTTCCTTCAGCATGCCAGTTTTGGCACCTCTACCTTTTACAAATCTTCTCTTGGCAACAATGAATATGGCACTTACATAGAGCTCAGAGGCAGTTGCACATCCAGAGGATGGCTCCTGTTATGGGACCTTCCTACTCCATTGTTTATGGTGCATTTCAAAGTTATTTTGAAGAGCAGGAGCGCAAGGCTTGGCCAATCATTACCCGCCATGCCTCTCTTTTGTCCCCTACTTTCTACATTCCTGTACCTCCTCAATAATTTAATGAAAACCTATCTCTTCCGGGCTCCCATTTATCTTTCTTATGTTCTCTCTTTGTATCTTTTTGCTTAATGACAAAAGGGGGAGAAAATAAAACATTCTAAAATACATATCAACATACCTTCTTTCTTATTTTAGAAAAATTACTCAAGTTTATTTCAGCAAATTATATGTTATGTTTTGTTATGATTTTGTCATCACCAAAAAGGAGGAGATTGGATCATTCCATCCCTATATAATTTCATTTATGCCTATTTTGGTGATTAACAAAACCATAATAAGTATTGTCTAACAAGTTTCCTTGAAGCTAAGTCACAAGAAATAAATCGGGCAAAATCAAGCAAAAATCTGTAAGTATTCTTATACTGTATCATTTAGAGTTCACAGCATGTAATTCTTCTAAGTACACATCGATTTCCTAAGTGATATAATGATTTCTTTATAAGCACAACGATTTGTTAAGTGAGAAACAACGATTTGGTTCTCACAACGATTTGTTAAGTGAGAAACAACGATTTGGTCTCACAACGATTTGATATGTTACATAATGACTTGGTCTCCATAACAATTCGATAAGTTACATAACGACTTGGTCGTCGTAACGATTCGATATGTTACATAACGACTTGGTCGTCGTAACGATTCGATAAGTTACATAATGACTTGGTCGCCGTAACGGTTCGATAAGTTACATAACGACTTGGTCGCCGTAACGGTTCGATAAGTTACATAACGACTTGATCGCCGTAACGATTTGATAAAGCAAACAACAATTTGGTCACTACATCGATTTGTTTGTTTGAACAACGATTTGGTTGCCGTAACGATTTGCTTTCACATAAAGAACGATTTGATCATTGTATCGATTTGATAAGTAAAACAACGATTTGCTTATGTTTGAACAACGATTTACTTATGTTTGTATAACGATTTGCTTACTCGCATACAACGATTTGTATACACAACGATTTTATAAGTTGTACAATATTTCTCTATCATAACGACTTCATGGATTACATCAAAATTCACATATGGTATTCAAATGTATTTTCAAGTATTGTGAAAGTCAAAGTATTCCCGCGCACATCTCTAGTATCCTTGCATTTATTATGACTGTTCACATCATCTGCACCTTGCTTTCTATTCCCATGCTCCTATAAGAAGCGTTTTTCAAATAGCAGAATGGCATTTCTATTTTGATGTATATTCTTTCTAACGTTGACTGACAAGCATGGAGATAGTCTAGTTGTCTATGCTTTAGGATTTAATATGTGCAGGTCCCTGCCAGTACCATGTCATACAATGTTGGACAAAATAGAAGCTGAAGGATATCAAGATTGTTGCCCTGTTGACAAGCCCAGAGGGGGTGAATGGGTTTTTATAAATTCAATCTAGGAGATACCTGTAACCAAAACAATCACACAAACGATCTTCGAACTACGTTAGTTACTTGTTAGTTTAAATACCATTACGCAATGAAGACATCACACAACACAAGGATTATCCTGGTTCGGACTTCCTTTTCTTAGGAGTCCTACGTCCAGTCCCTAAGCAATAACTCAGGATTGCACTAACTAGGGTACAGTCCCCCTAAGGACGCTACAACACCCAGCTCAGCTGGTCTTCCTTCACACACGAAGGGAACAACACCCTAGATGCCACTAGGTCTTCCTTTACAACCAAAAGGAGCAACACCCTGGATACCACCAGGTCTTCCATCACACCCGAAGGGAACAGCACAGAGAAGATGAAAACAGACTTTCACGCCCTTAGATCCAGCTTTTGACAAGAGAGGATCTGAAGCAACTAGAACTGAGAGCGAAGAGATTAAGAACTATTCACACTCTCAGAACTGAACAGGCTCTCTCAAGATTTTCACAAGAACAAGCGGAGAGCAAAAGAGCAAAAGAGCAAAAGCGGAGTGAAGGATCTTGGCTCTTAAATTTCTTCAGAAGAATTTGAAAAATAGTCTTTCGATGCGATGTCCTTCTATTCTTCTGTCTTGTATATATATCTTCAATTTGAAATCTAGTCGTTGAAGAGATCGTTGTCTCTCTCTTGAGTAGCCGTTAGACTGAATGACATCTGGAGTCTTGGAAGCTTCCTGTCTCAGTCTTTTGATCACTTGAGCACGCATAGAGATGAAATCTTCACAGAGATCCGTTGGCTTTTATTTGTCTAACGTTGTACAATGAAGTTACATGAAAGGCCTGCACAGATGTCAAGCTCAAACAGCAGACCGATAGGCTGTCTCTGATATCAGTCAACGTCAGTAGCAATAGTCAAGAAATAGTAATACCAACTGGCTTAAGTCTAAAGGACGTTATCAGACTAAGCACGATAAAGGAAGATATAGTCTGCATGCATGCAGAGATACGTTCAGATCTCATAAATGCAAAAGCGTCAGATAGATGTCTACGTGGATTTTGACTGGTCAATGCTTTAAGATGAAAGATATCAAAATATGACGTTGAAGACTATATTACTTATGAAATCGTTATGAGTTATAGCAAATCGTTCTATGACAGAGGATATAAGAAATCGTTATGAATTATGGCAAGTCATTTCGATGTGAAACACTTAACAAATCGTTACACAAAGCAAGTCGTTATGAGTATTAAAGAAATCGTTACGAGAACTAAGAAGTCGTTGCGGCTATCAAGTCGTTACGAGTATCAAAGAATCGTTACGAGAACTAAAGAATCGTTGCGGCTAGCAAGTCGTTACGAGTATTAAAGAAATCGTTACGAGAACTAAAGAAGTCGTTGCGGCTAGCAAGTCGTTACGAGTATCAAAGAAGTCGTTGTGATAACTTATGAAGTCGTTACAACAAGCAAGTCGTTGCGAGTTCTAAAGAAATCGTTATGATAACTTATGAAGTCGTTACCACAAGCAAGTCGTTGCGAGTTCTAAAGAAATCGTTATGATCACTTATGAAGTCGTTACAACAAGCAAGTCGTTGCGAGTTCTAAAGAAATCGTTATGATAACTTTTGAAGTCATTACAACAAGCAAGTCGTTGCGAGTTCTAAAGAAATCGTTATGATAACTTATGAAGTCGTTACAACAAGCAAGTCGTTGCGAGTTCTAAAGAAATCGTTATGATCACTTATGACGTCGTTACAACAAGCAAGTCGTTGCGAGTTCTAAAGAAATCGTTATGATCACTTATGAAGTCGTTACAACAAGTAAGTCGTTGCGAATTCTAAAGAAATCGTTATGATCACTTATGAAGTCGTTATGACATCGACTTGATTGAAACGACATGACTTTTCAGTCTCATAAGAGAATCGTTATGAACTTTAACAGAAATCGATATGGACTTAGAGAAATCTCATGTTTGAAAAGATTAAAGCTTCAGAGTAGTAATGCATACCTTTATTGGCTTGTTTAACTTCGATGATTTTTCCTGTACTTAAGACTTACGAGATATTCAGCAGATATAATTGATAAATTCTTGTTTGGTTTTGTTAATCATCAAAATATGTATATATATACAATTAATTAAAATTGTATGGGGACAGACTGATCATCAAAGATGGATCTTCTCCTTGCGTGCATGGGCCATAAAGCATTAATGACTACAAGCACACCTGTCGTACTCGACGAACCATGCAGTCTAACGAGCATCCAACCTAGAGACAACGGACACTTCAACAGATATATTTTTCAAAGACAAGGATATATAGAAGACTGATGACTCTGTAAGGAACAACTTTTGAGCTTTCATCTTACAACCTGCGAGCATCAGAAAGAAGAGCCCTAAGCTTCACTCCCTAGCTTGTTGTAGCTCTTGCTCTTTGTTTTTCATTGTTTTTAGCCTTTGGAGAGCTAGTGTGTTCTGAGAGATTTTCTTATTGTAGATCTTTCTCTCTTAGTCACTGCCTTAGATCGAGCATTTGTTGTAAGCTTGGTCTAGGGGCATTTCGCCTTCATTCACACTTGTGGTGAAGTTCCTCTTCGGGCTGTGAAGAGAAGACCTGTTGTGAACAGGTGGTTTGTATTCCCTTCGGTAAGGAAGGAAGACCTATGTATCAGGGTGTTTGTACTCCTCTTCGGGGTTAGAAGAGAAGGCCAGCTGCAGCTAGATGTGTAAGGGTCCTTAGGTGGATAGTACCATTGGTAGTGAAAGCCCAAGTTGTTGCTTGGGGACTGGACGTAGGACTCCTTGGTATAGGAGGGACGAACCAGGATAAAAATCTATTGTTGCATGTGTGATTGCTTTTGTGAGTTTGTTTGTCTTCATTCATTTAACACTAACTATTCTCTTTAGTCTTTTCTGTTAAGTATTTTTGTTAATAGGTTTTAATCGAAAAGAATTTTTTGAATCCCATTCACCCCCCTCTGGGTTTGCTAGTTGGGCAACACTAAGTATCAAACCTAGGTCGAGTCGGAGTAGGAAAACCCCCAAAAATGCAACCCAGCACTCCCAGGCTGACAATGACGAGTCCACCTGTCCCTTGGGAAGGCAAAAGGAAGGCTATCGCCTTCAATGATCAAAAGGCAATAGCCTTCTGGTCACCTTCATGAAGGCGACAGGCTCTGTGTCGCCTTTAGGCACAGAGAGTCTGTCAACCCTATTTCATGTGTTTCATGTTGTTTTTTCATGTCATTTTCTCCCGTGCAAAGACAACTACTGATAGTATGCATTAATCAACCTATGAAAAAGTTAAAATATGTCCACAATATTATTTTTAAGTTAATGATCATGCTCTCTACCAGTCAATTATCCCTCTTTTGCCTAGTTATCAAACTTTGTAACGACCCGAGAACCCGACCCTCGGCCCACGCCGAGGACCCGATTTTCGCAATCGCCGCCCACGGATCCGGGGGACCCGGAAGGGCTATAACACGCGTCTGACAGAATATGTAACGGAAGTAAATGTCAACTGCTGGGCTAGAAGCGTACAAGCGGAAACAGGAAAGTAAAGCGAGACCGCTGCATACCGCTCTAAGTACAGTCCCAACGCACGCACACTAGTACAAGTAAGGAAAGGGAGAGACAAGTCCCTTAGGGGCATACCCCGAGGGTGACGTACGCTGAGAGGGGGAACCACTGCTAGCTACGGGGACCAAGACTACCGCCCCGTCTCCTCCGCCCGACGCGCGCCCTGCCACTGCTGGGAAGACTCACCTGGAAAACAGAGGGATGAGCTTCACAACAGAAGCTCAGTAGGGACTACCAATCTCCTACTGGCTCTAAACAGGCAGAGGAACACATATAACTATTAATAAGGAAAAGACGGCAGTTTATATATTTCTACCTACAAAAAGGAAGTGCGGAAGCGAAGCTAAAGCTAACTCGGTACGGAAAGTACTCTCGGTCGGAAACTCCGTACGACTGCTCGTCGTGACCACCACACGGCTAGTAAACACAGACGGAGGGACTCCGCCTGGACAGAGAACACTAGCTACGGAAAGCACCACCACTAGTCAAACGGTCAGGCGCGTCCACCGACGTCTTATCCTCGACCTAGGTCCTGGCCCTCGCATCTCGTCAGAGCGAGGTAGGACACAAGCACACAACAGTAACCTCCGTAGTCTGGCCGGACTACGGTCCCACGCCTGACCTCTCCAAACGGTTCCGGGCCGTAAGGAGCGAGGCAGTGAGAAGAAGGACTGGCTGGCCTGCGCCAGGTAGAACTCCAAACTGTCCTCGGCGTCCCAGACCAACCACGAGAGCTCTGCAAGCGACTCACACGCCACTGTCCTAACCACCATTTTCCCCTCAGCTCCAGAGTCCGCCTGGTGGCTGCCAACTCGAGCACACTCGTAGCCCGAGTACTCCCTCAACAGGCTCCCGAGGACGGGGGTCCCAGGTAACGGTAACAACCTCTCGCACGGGACAAGCCCTCAAGTGCCGCGCCACGGGCGAACGACTAGTGTGAGACCGTACTAGGGAACTAGCACAGGTGCCACGGGTACAGTAAAGCGAAAACGAAAGCGGCGGAAGCACAACCTGCCTCTGGACTGAGAAGGCGACATAGGTATGTCTCATTCAGAATGCGACATAGCCTCTGTCGCATTCTGAATGCGACATAGGGCTTGTCACCTTCAAGAAGGCGGCATAGGCCCCGTCGCATTACCAGTCAGAAGGCGACACAGGGTATGTCGCATTCAGGCCAGTCGGGGGTTCCGGAGATTCTTCCTCCGGGAACCTCCCCGAAACGGGAGAAACGCTACACGGCGAGGGAGGGGAGCATGCTTATCATGCTAGGAAGCTAGTAAAGCATTCAAACCACTCTCAAACACCCAAGAACATGGATTCTACGCTCGGAGGGAAACCTCACTCACACGAGCATGGAAACTCACACTCCCAACCCCCAAACCACAAGGAAAACACGCTTTGCAGGGGGAGGGGAGCATGCTTAGGGCGACAGGATCAAGAGTCCCTACCTCCACGCGAAGAACGCACCCGTTGGGGCCTTCTCGTAGGTAGAAACGTCTCCTCCTCGCACCGCACGGCACGAACGCGACCCCTGCACGAACGGAGCGACACCCTCCTCAGCACGGCCGCCTCAACACGGGGGAGGCACCCCCAACACCGCCGGAACTCCGAGAGGGCGAGAGGAAAGAGGGGGAAAGGAAAAACGCGAGAGAGGGGGAAGAGCTCGGGCGCCCGGGTTTTAAGCCCGGATCCTGAGAAGGCGACACACCTTGTGTCGCATTGGAACCAGAAGGCGACATAGGGTATGTCGCAATGCCACTGACAACGGTCAAATCTCGGAATTCGAAAAAGTGAAGGCGACAGCCATCTTGTCGCGTTCACCCGACACCGCCAGAGCCGTACTGACACAAAGGACGTCTGTCACGTCTGTCAGACTGAGTCTGGGGCGACGCGATGGGAAGGCGACATAGGCCATGTCGCCTTCAAGAAGGCGACATACCCCATGTCGCAATCCCAAACAGAACCAGACACCCACGCGGTCGGAACCACGTCGCGACAGTCGCCCTGCCGCGACCCAGAGGACGGGGCCAAGGGCCCAAGGGGGCCGTGTGTTACAAACTTGCTATAACAAACACCTGGATACTTGCTAAAAATTGGAGATGCATGTTTTTCTTTCTAATTTAGCACTCTCGGCACTTACCTATTATGAGGTTTCCATAATCAGATTGCAAAGATACTCACACACGCACATGAGTGATTTCTCACGCGCGACTTGCATACACTCTTGCACGATAGGAAACCCCTTTTCTTGGCTTATGGTGAACTCTCTGTCGGATATTCCTTCTGTCGGACTAGTGATCCCTTGACCAAGGCCTCCGTAAGTCTCCTCTAACCATGGATTCCCACATGGCCGATGAGCAGGTTGTACCACTGAAGTACCCAGAAGTTAGTGTAAATGCATCTCTCTTCTCTTAATATGCTTGGCAAGATCTTTCTCCTCTCATCTTGATTTCTAGAGCACGCTTTTATTGAACATAAGACTAAGTTACTAACATGGACTAAATTGAAAACACGTCGTTATGCTGTCGGACTGAACTCTTGAACCATTGCCTTAACTATCTTGATACTATTGCACTCTTGAAATTATTATTATACAGCCATACTTGATTGTGGTATCTACATTTAAATTACTTGAGATGCTGGATCAAGAGGGCGAGATTCCAAGGGCTCCCGTCTATCCCCCTCAGCAGAGAGCTAGAAATATATTGTTAACCATGGGGTATAATGATTACTAGTATTGCATCTGCGCTAGGAGTACTTGCATGTAAATGCTAGATACGTACACCACATTACATGTGTTCATGATATGCATTCCAAGGTGTCATAGATCCTTAGTGCATGTCAATGACTCGTGTACTGACTATCTTGCTCGTGGAAATACATGTTTGTTACATGCTTGCTTGCTTGCTCGTTAAATGGCCAATCTTGTACATGCTCTCTCGTTCATGCTCGTTAGATAATGGTTCTTGCTATCTTGACATCTTGAACTCGACTCTCTTGCTAGTTAATCTTATATATTCGCTCGTTTATCTCTTGCTATTTACACGACTTGCTAGACAAGTTTTACTTTCATTGTTTTAAATTGTATAGTTCATATCATGTTCATACCTTCTAGCTTTTAAAATGGTAAATACTTATATCATTGCTTGGAAGATGTAAATCCTATTGGGTGAGTGAGCTCATTACCTACTTTCCAACCTTTTTAGGAGAATAAGAAATAGATAGGAAGAATAAGCTTAGATTGGGGAAAACTTTGAGTGAAGAGCGTGCCATAGATCATCAAGTTATCATCATGATGTCTTAGAGCCTTATAGTTTGAGAGAAATTTAGAACTATGTAGTAGGTAGTGAAGAAAAATATGTACTTTTCCTTTCTTGAGTCTTTATCATTCAATAAAGTTGTAATAGACAATTATTGAGTTTTGAAATAAAATTTCAGTTAGTTATTCACTCCATGGGCTCTTATATTTGTGTTGATACACATCAAATGCTCGCTAGCTAAAGGCTTATTTGCCAACTGTTCACGTCTCGACTATTTATCTAATTTCCGTTGCGTATTCTCGGGACGTGACACAAGTCGCTCCATGCATCCTTCCACTCTCTCCCTCTTCTGCTCAATTTGTTTATTATTTTAACATCTCCACCATGCTCCCACGTGAGCACACCTCCATCTTGCTCCCACGAGAGTGTCTTTCTTTAGATCAATCACACACGTAGTTTTTATTCAATTCTTCATGCATGCATACCCACCTATCTCATAGGGATTTAAAAGTCACAAATAAGGTGTCCAATTACATGCTCTCTTGTTTATCCTTATGTAAGAAGTTGATTCTACACAACTTGGCATCTAATCCATATTTTGTTGTCTTTTCTTGCAAAGGTAATCAAAGAAGCCATCTACCTCGGCCGGCCGATGTAGTAGAAGAAAGAGCAAACTCACACTCCACGCATTCTCCCTACTTTAAAGGTATTTTTCATGATCACTCCTTTGTCATTTATTTTACTCCTTTGAGGCCCACGTGTCTCTGGTGATCATCTTCCTTCCTAGCGTTGTGTGCTCTCTCTTATTTATTTTATTTTTATTTCCTTTTATATCTTTTCATCTCTTCTTTGTGGGACAAAAGTCCAAATCCACAAGGATCTTAGCTGAATCTTCACAGAATGTTGCCTTATTAAGTGCCAAATAGAACATCTTGAGGCCGAGCTCATATATGCTAGGTTAGCGCTCACTATAGCTGAAAGGGTTCAAGCTGAGCAAGCTAAGACTATTGCAGCCAATGTAGGCCAAGCCACATTGATACATTTTGAACTGGCAAGACTCGAAGTGGAGGAGGAGCGGGTCCAGAAACTTCTATGCTCCCTTTGTCAGTATCCTCCCTTTGGAAGAAATCGTATGAGGCATGTGACTCAAGATGTAATCCCCTTTCTTTAACATAGTTGTATCACAGGGGGTGCCTCACAGTAACATATATGCTCTTTTTTGTATGAATGAAAGAGAAACCATTTTTTGAACCATATTGACCCCTTGTGCATGAGGAATAATGATTGATCCTTCTTTCTTGCTTTTTTTGTTTGACTTTTTATTCACAATAACAGACCAAGTGTCCTTTGTGGGTTTTCGTTGGATCCAACCCCCTCTTACTTTTGTCTGCACACCCTTTTAGGTTTTCATATAATAGGGTACCTTATTTTTCCCATGGCCCTTTGCGGGTTTTCACCATGACTGGGTTTATGCCTTTTTTACCCTTGCTCAGTGGGGAGTCTAAGCAAGTCTAGTGAGGCACATTAATTTTAAGCCTCATTTTTTTATTCATCATTTTTTTAGCGTATTTACATCTGTTGGAGAAAACATAAGTGAAAGTAAAGTTTGCTTACTGACCACAATAGGGTGTTAGTAGTTGAGAAGCGTTTCATTGATCTGGTGTGAATAAGATGGTGCAAAGGCTCATGGTTGACTCTGGTGAAAGGCTAAGGCTGAAACGGAGCATATTTGCTAGTTTGGATAGGAAGTTGGAGGTTTATTGACCGCCTCGAGGGGAAACATGATGCCAAGGTTTATTGGTTGGCCAAAAGGGAAGGCCAGAAAGGTTCTATTTTTGGGACTTTTGGTTTTAGTGGGAATATGTAGGTGTATATATATGGGTATTTTGTTCGAGGTTTTGACTTGTAGTGTGTTTGGCTTTTGGTGGCTTTATTCTGAGGAGTGGGATTTTATTCCGGAGGGATTGTTTGGGTTTGGGATTTTATTTGTCAAAAGGAAAAAAACCTTCCAAAAGGTAGAGTAACTTGATGCAATTTTATTTTATTTTATTCTACCATATTAATGGCCTAAATGCCCTTTCAGATTGTCGCCAGGGACAACCCCTTCTTGCTTTTATCTACGTGTCATTTCGGGTTTTCATGTAGCAAGCTTCTTAATTGTGCTCACAGCACCCTTGCTGGTTTTCACCACGACTAGGCTATTAGCCATTATTACCCTTGTTTACCTAGGGATCTAAGATCTAAACAACTCTAGTACGCATCTCTAGTTTTATCATTTTTATTCATTTTTTCAACTTTTTTGGTACAAAAATATCACGAAGTATGAGTTGTGAATTTAAATTTGGTGCTACAGCATTTGGGACTACAACTTTGATCCTCAGAGGTTTTGAGCATGAAATATCAAAGCATGCGTCAAGAACTTGCTTGGTGCGGCATCTCTTTGGATTGTCGTAAGAATTTGGCCTGTGTCTTTGATCCTTGAAGGTCTCGAACATGAATTATCAAAGCACGAATGGGAACTGACTTGTTACTCCATCTCCTTAGGGTTGCAAACATGAGGATGCAACCTTTTTCCCTAGAGGTCTCAGGTGAGATATCTTGCACTTGTTGAGCCCTTGCTTTGGTCTTTGTGTCATTGCTGCATCTCTTTGGGACAGTGCATAACTTGGTTCTGCAAGTGCCACACCCAACTCCTTATTACATTATTACAAGTGAAGGATATGTTTCAATAAGATAATGATAATTCAATCTATTTGATTGATTGAATTTTCATCGTGTAGATAACAACTTTATATTATATAACTCTTTTGAGTTAGCTACCTTCCCTCACTTCATTCATGATAGTCCATTATAAATATAAAAGGAGTAAACAAAAATGTCCTATGTTGTTGAATCCTCTTAGTGACAACCAAGATGACATCGTGCTGAGTCTTCAATCATTGTGGAGAATCGCTGCACTATGACATCTTGGGAGGTTTTAGATGTGAAGTATCAGTCACACACTGAGAACTAGCTTCGTGCTAGATCTCCTTGGGCTACTACAAATATAGATCCAAAACTTTACAGCCCCTGCAAAATAGACTACATGTTTTGTTAGGAATTTAATATGCATCCTAACTACCATCTCTGGGGATTCTTTATGACGTGATTTATCCTAGGTATGTGTGGGCTATAAAACCCTATATGAGATTGTAGACTATCAAGCCCCATTTAGGCTATCTGCTTAATTTAAAACATAGGTTGTAAAGTTAGGGCTCGAAAGCCCGGTTTGATAATAATGAGTATGAAATTTTCAGCTTGAAGGCCCACTTTAAAACAAGAGTTTTGAATTTTTGGGCTATAAAGCCTGATTTGAAAATATGAATTTTAAAATTTTGGGTTATGAAAACCAATTTGGAAATATGTATTTTGGGCAATGAAGTCTTTGAAAAAAAAAGGAGTTTTGAAATGTTCGGCTATACAACCCATTTTGAAAATATGAGTTTTAAAATGTTGGGCTATAGAGCCCGTTTTGAAAGCATTGGCTTAGAAGCCGAGTTAAAAACATGGAGTATGAAGATTTGGGCTTAAAGGCCTCCTTTGAAACATGAGTTTTCAAATTTTTGGGTTGTAAGATCCGATTTAAAAATATGAGTTTTGAAATTTTGGGCTATGAAGTTCGATTTGGAAACATGGATTTTAGGCTATGGAGTCCCTTTTTTTTTAAATGAATTTTGAAATGTTGGGCTATAGAGCCCATTTTGAAAATATTAGTTTTGAAATGTTGGGCTATGAAGCCTATTTTTTAAGCATTGGCTTAGAAGTCAATTAGAAAACATTAGACTTGAGAGCCCAATTTGAAAATATTGGCTTAGAAGCCCGATTTGAAAGCATTGGCTCAAAAATCGATTTGAAAATTTAGGCTTAAGAGCCCTATTTGAAAACATTGGGTTAAAAGTCGATTTAAAAACATTAGACTTGAGGGCCCGGTTTGAAGACATTGGCTTAAAAGCTAATATGAAAATATTGGGCTTGAGGGCTCGGTTAGAAGACATTGGTTTAAATGTGTACTTGAAAACATTGGGCTTGAGGGCTCAAATTGAAAACATTGAGCTTGAGAGCCCGATTTGAAAAAATTGGCTTGGAAGCCAATTTGAAAAAATTGGGCTTGAGGACTCGATTTGAAAACATTGGCTTGGAAGCCAATTTGAAAACATTTGGCATGAGGGCTTGATTTCAAAACATTGACTTAAAAAGTCAATTTGAAAACATTGGGCTTGAGGGCCCGATTTGAAAACATTCGCTTAAAAGCTAATTTGAAAATATTGGGCTTGAGGGCCAGATTTGAAAATATGAATTTTGAAATTTTGAGCTATAAAACCCTATTTAAAAAAATGCATTTGAATACATGGGAATCATATTTGGAGAAGCTTTGAAAATATTAGTCCCGTGAAAAAAAACTTTATTTTAAAACATGCTTTTGTACTTTGAAGTTATGCATAGGCATATTCAGTGAAAACCTAATGGGGTATTCTTGTGCGGGCTCGTATCATCTCTCTCCGGGAAAACCCAGAAAACTTCAGAGAAATCATGTGATTTTGTTGAGGCATTTATCATCTTATAGAACCATATTCTGGTTAGCGATATGTTTGGTCTGTCATCATTTTTTGTGTATATATTAAGCAACTTTGAAAACCTATAGGGACCGTTACAGACTCCTAGACTGGGTGCTAAGTGATCAATGTGACCCTCTCAGCAAGATGCCTCCTTTGATGGATGCTCTTCTTCCTTTCCTTTTTCATCTCCTGTTTATTTTTGTTTGATTTTTTTTTTTTTTTTTTGGGGGGGGGGGGGGGGGGGGGGTTATGTCCTTTAAGATAATGAATCATCATCATTTCTCCTTTTTTCTTTGAAGGTCCCTCTTGGGGAGCACATGTTACATGATTTGTCTAAATATCGGGCTATAGTATTTTCCCCGTGGGGAGGAGGCATTTTCCCCCTCTTCATTCTACTTCAAACAAATGCTAGATTTGGTATTCTATCATTTCTGCAGGACCATCATTTAGCTACTTTCCAAATTGAGCTTAGCTGCATCGTACAGCCTTAGGTCTTTATCATTAAGGGAAGGAAATTGAACTTGTTCTTTATGGTTGACGATGACATATGCACTACCTTCGTGCACCTTTTGCACGACATATGGTCCAACCTAGTTTTCGGCCAGCTTGCCCTGGATTGGAGGTCCTTACTTTTTTTTTTACCATGTCTATTTCTCCTTTTTAAATTCTTAGTCTCTAACTAACTTGTCAAAGGCGTGAGCTATACGGGCCTGATATATTTAGATGTTTTGTTGGGCTTGAAGTCTTCTTCCTTCTAGCATGGAGAGTTCTTCTAGCCTCCTTCCATATTTGTTTGACCGTCCTCTACCAATGCATATTAAACTGCCACCCTTAATGTGGGCACTTCAAGTTCCATCGGGTTAACTGCCTCTGAGCCATAGACTAAAGAGAATGGTGAGCATCCAATTGGACTTTTATAGATTGTGCAATATGCCCATAGTGCTTCATATATTTTGTCATCCTAGTCTCTTTTGTTGGAGTTGACTATCTTGGCAAGCAAGGTGCATAGTGTCTTATTGAAGGCATCCACCGACTCATTAACTTGGGGGGTATAAGGAGTGGTAGTCCTCCAATCTATTTTAAAATTTTTTAGACAACTTGTATATTTTTATTTTTGAAGTGAATTGCATTGTCTAATATGATTCGATGGGAAATGCAAGTCTAAATATGATATGTTGGCAAATAAATCTAGTGACGATTTCATCGGTCACCTCCTTCAATGTGATAGCTTCTACCCATCTGGAGAAGTAGTTCATGGAGGCCAGTATATACTTGCATCCTAATGATGAAGTTGGTATCGGGCCCATAATATCCATGCCCCATTAAGCAAAGGGCCAACTTGGCATAGTGGGGTGTAGATGTATGAGCAGGCTTCTTGGCACAATTGCATGTTCTTGTCACTTCTAGCCAGACTTAGCACATTTGTAGCAGTCATCGAACATAGACGGCCAATAGTAACCCAAATTTTTTATTTCTATTTTCATTTTGGGTCCAGCCTGATGTGTGTCTGCTATTCCAACATACACCTCTCTCATTACTTGCCAAGCTTCCCCTGCAGACAAGCATCGAATAAGACTTTCTGTCTAGTGTCAGCCTCTATTCTAAAGAGAATACCATTTCTTAATTCATACAAATCTTTGATTCTGATCAGCTTGATTTTTTTGCTCTCTTTTTTTAGGCAATTGCTAGTGTTTGAACCATTACATCAGTGGTTCTCTCTAGTCTGATTGTTGGATTTCGTCTATGGTCAGAGCTTTAGGACTTTCTTCAACTTCTAACTCTTCCTCTTCTATTGGGCACCTAGCACTGGTTCATCACCACTATATTGAGTGCCCCCTCTGGTGGGACTGCAGAGCTTGTCGGCTTTGCGAGGGCATCAGCTAGTGCTTTTTTATTGTGGCTAACATGGCTTATTTTGATATGGTAGAAATGCCCCATTAACTGCCCAACCTCCTTGTAGTATAGGACTAATTCAAGTTTCTTGACATCGATTTTCCCTTGGACTTGCTTGATGACTAGGATTGAATCTCCAAATACCTAGAGCATCCCCATGTTGAGGGCAATTTGCAGGCCACAATCAAGGCTTCGTATTCTGCTTCATTATTCATGCAGACTTTGTTAATTGCATAAGATATATGCAATACTCCTCCCATTGGGAACTTGAGGATGATGCTTGCTCCGCTTGGACCTTTGTTCATCCAACTGGGAAGATTTTCAATCTTGAGGCCATCAAAGTATAATTGCCATATATTGCTCTAAATTTGATTTGCTTTGAGGATCTCATCTTCGAGAAGCTCTATGATCAATGCTGAGTCTTCTGGCATGGCATAAGCAGTAAAAAAATCACCAATCGTCTTCCCTTTGATTTCCTTTTGAGGCATACATATGACATCAAAGTTCATCAACATTATTGCCCATTTTCCGAATCAGCTTTTAAGTGTTGATTGGAAAGTATGTGCTTGATTGGGTTAGCTTTGGATATCAGCTTGACTTGATGTGACAGCATATAGTGTTTGAGCTTCTTCACAGCAAATATCAGGGCCAGACACAATTTTCAATAGGCATGGATTTTTCTTCAACTCCTATGAGTCTTCAGCTGAGGTAATACATTTCTTGCTCTTTTTTCCTTCATCATTGATTTGAGCCAACATTGCCCCCAGTGAACGTGTTGTGGCTGCTATACATAGAATTAGTGGCTGCCCTCGAACAAGTGCCCCAAGCCTTGGCAAGCTATTTAAATCTCCTTTAAATAGTCAAACCTCTTGGCATTCATAATCCCAGTGGAAGGGTGCGTCCTTTTTCATGATCTTGTGACATGGCTGACACCCCCCCATAGATTTGATATAAATCTACAGATATATACCAATTAGCCTTGAAGTGACCGCAGCTCTGTCAGGCTCTTTGGTGGAGGCAGCTTCTAAATGGCCTTTATCTTAACTAGGTCTATTTCGATGCCCTAATGTCTAACAATGAATCCTAAAAATTTCTGCTAGAAACACCAAAGGCATATTTCATGGGATTCATTTTTAGATCATATTGCCTCAATGTTTCAAATACATTCTTGAAGTCTTTAAGATGATCCCCTTTCTTTTTGGTCTTGACTAGCACTCAACCGTATTGAAGAGCAACTTATCAAATATTTTCATCATCGTCCTTTCATAAGTGATGTCGGCATTCTTAAGGTTGAAGAGCATCCTTTTATAGTGGAATATCCCTTTTAGCGACCTGAAGGCTATATGGATTCTTTCATGCTCAACAATCTAAATTTGGTTGTACCCTGATGACCCATCCATGAATGATACAGTTTTATGCTAGTGGTAGCATCGATCATGACTTAGATAATTGGTAGTTGAAAATCATCTTTTGGGCAGGCCCTATTTAGGTCGCAGAAATCTACGTAAATTCTATTCCACCCATTTTTCTTCTTGACAGGCACAATATTTGTGAGCCAAGTTTTATATTGATTTTCACCACAAAGCCAATGTCTATTATCTTGTCGACCTCCTTGCATATTTAACTAAACAACTCCAGCCTCATTCGCCTGAGAGGCTGCTTTATCGGTTCCATTTGCATATCTATAGCTAGTAAATGTTGAGCTACTTTAGGGCTGAGACTTGCCATCTCTTTGTAATTCCAAGCAAAAAAATCTCAAACTTCTTTGAGTGGTTGGATATATTGCTCTCTCTTCTAATGATAGGAGAGCACTGAAATGTCAGTTTAGATGCCGCGACAAAATCGTTCTGACAGAAAAGACAGCAATCAGAATGGTCAGAGACCAGAGTTGCGTTGTCTCCAGATGCTGCGACAAGAATGCTTCGCCCACCTTCGTCGATACCAGAACGCGATGGCAAGGCTACCACGACAAGAAGCATGTCATAACTAGCTCCTCTGGCCGACAATGTCGCGACCAGTGGGTCCGTCGCGACCATGAGGATGGGGCCAAGGGCCCGAGAGGGTCGGGTCTTACAATAGTACCGCTAGTACTTAGTGTGGTGTGTGTGAAACAAAGAGACTTGGCGGAAGTAATAACACAAGTGCACAAAGGATTTATCCTAGTTCAGACCTTCTATCAATCAGGAATCCTACGTCCAGTCCCTAAGCACCCCTTGGGATTTTCACTAACTGCTAAGAACACTTGGCCTTCTCTCAACCTGAAAGGTATTACAACTCACTTGCACCCCACAAGTCTTCCCTTCATAGAGGGGTATTACAACCACCTACAACTGTAGGTCTTCCCTCACAAATGGGCACTATAGGAAACAAACCTCCTGCTAGTTTCTTACACAGAAAAGAACACAATGTGTCTGTTCTGAAGGATGAGCAAACACAGACAGTCAGAAAGAGATTACAAATGGGATTGAAAGCTCTAATTCTTTCTGACTCAAAAAGGGTGGACTGAGATGAAGAACCACAGTATAAAAAAGCCACCCAAAGAGAAAGACTTCTGAATGTAAGAGAATTTGGAAGACGAGGTTGAAGTAGGCTCTCTTCAAATCTTGAGCTCTTCTCTCTTTTCTTGCTAAGTTTGAATGTGGTTGTGTATGTGTTGTATGTTGTTTCTTATCGTTTTCACTTTCAAACTTCAGCTCTTATAATCTTTAGAAATTTCTCGTTTGAAAAAAGGTTGTTTGAAAATAGCCATTTAAAGTGTCTGTTGTCTCTTATTCCTTGGTGCTCATTTCCATGCAGTCGTAGCAAGTCTTACGTTGTAGAAACATGTGACTACTGAAAATCTGCAGGCAGTAAATGCTAAGAGAGATCTTCAGTCAATGAAAAAAAAAGGTTATATAGAATAGAAATGTCCATTCTCTCACCATATAAATCACAAGAAGACTTGTTATAAGATGGCAAACTGTAAAGTGCTTTCTCCAAGAGAACTGTGACCCGTGACTAAGTAAGCCACAGACAGATATGTTCCTTTCTGTTCACTCGTAAAGTATTAGAAGACTTATCATAAGAATAGCAAACCGTAAAGTACTTCCTGCAAGGGAGCTGTGTCCTGTGACTGACCAAGCCACAGACAGATATTTTGAATGCTTACTTGAGAAGATGTGTTTCCAAGAAAGATATGTTCTTTTCTGTTTACACGTAAAGTCATAGAAGACTTATTATGAAAAAAGGCAGTTAGTCAAAAAGTCATACTGCATGGGAACTATATCCAGCAATAGATTTTACGTATGGAAAATATTTTTGAATGCGTATGTGAAATATTTAACAAACGGGAGCGGGAGATTTAAATTTCACACAATCAAACACTAAAAATATTTAAAAAATGTTTGAGAATACTTTAATCATTTTATCAAAGATGATTTCAGAAAGTTCTTTGATAAGAGAGAATGCAATATCATCAATATGATTTAATTAATAAATAATAGTTGATAAAGATAATAGATATTTATTTGAAATATCATTTTATATGATAAAGTCAATCAATTTTTATAACGGACAATCAATGTTTAAGTGAAGCAACGATGTATGAAATGGTCAGCAATTGATTGGTCAAGAAACAACATAAAATGGTCGAAGTGAAGCTTTGAATATGACGAAGTGTGACTTCGGATATGGCGAAGTGTAACTTAGGATATGACGAAGTGAAGCTTCATATAAACATATTTAATGCTTTCGGTCGAAGTAAACTTTGGATATGACGAAGTTAATTCGGATATGACGAAGTGTAACTTCGGATGAACGAAAACAATGTTGTCAGTCGAAGTTGAAACCCACAGTCGGTCGAAGTGAGTTTGTATATCGCTTTGCATATGACGAAGTTAACTTTGGATATGACAAAGTGGACTTCGGATGTACAAAAATTAACGTGTCGGTTGAAGCTGAAAAACAAGTCAGTCGAAGTGAACTTTGTATATCTCTTTGGATATGAAAAAGTCTTACTTCAACTAAACACGACCAAAACATGCATGACGAAGTGCTAGCTTCGTATATGACGAAGTGGATCTCTAATATGAAGTGGACTTAGTATATGACGAAGTGGATTCGGATATATGACGAAGTGTAGCTTCGGATATGCAAAGCTAGCTTCGACTGAACATGGTCAAAACATGCATGACGAGTTGAAACTCAGTGTAAATCTATAATGATAATGTAAGAAATATTGTATTCATGGAGAGAAACATGATATAATAATTAATGATATTTTTTTAGGGTAAACATGGGTTTTGTTATCACCAAAATAAAATGATCAAATATATGAGTGGTTCCACAATCTCCCCATTTTTGGTGATGACAAAACTCAT
>CM024763.1:112359717-112439617 GCA_014218235.1 Colocasia esculenta
ATTTATTTAATATAGTTGCTTTATGTAGTCGGAAAACGGTGAGTATATTTACAGCTTTAATATCCTGCTAGCTGTTCTATAAACTGTAGTATAGTTTACTGCCTTCGTACTATGTTTTGGGTTGCTCGTTGTTGGGGGAGTTCCCTACTGAGCCAGTGACTAGCGAGGCTCACCCCTACCCCCACAGGTGAGGGCGAGGAGGACGTTTCTCGGCCGTCGTCCAGTTCAGAGCCGCGTCATAGCGGTGCAGGGTCAGCACCTCCAGCAGTGTAGTGTAGCTAGTTGTTTACTTCTTCCAGTTGTACCTCGGGGTATGCCCCAGGCTCTTGTACTTTCTTTCAGTTTTGTGGAATATGGCTATGTAAACTTGTGGAATATATATATGGAATGGTGTGTTCCTTTGTGTTTTCACGGACTGTTGTGTGATATCCCTTGCGAGGCTCCGGCCCGTTCGCGGGAGACGGACTCGGATCAAGCTTGTTATCAGTTTAACGGGCTTGGACGAGGTGTTCCGTCACAGTATATCTCTTCGGATATGACGAAGTCTGACTTCAACTAATCACGACCAAAACATGCATGACGAAGTGTTAGCTTCATATATGATGAAGTGGATTTCGTATATGACGAAGTGTAGCTTCGGATATGACGAAGCTAGCTTTAACTGAACATGATCAAAACACATGCATGACGAAGTTGAAACTCAGTGTAAATCTATAATGATAATGTAAGAATATATTGTATTCATGGGAGAAACATGATATATTATATTAATGATATTTTTTTAGGGTAAACATGGGTGTTATCACCAATAAAAAGGAAAAAATATAGGAGTGGTTCAACAATCTCCCATTTTTGGTGTTGACAAAACTCATGTGAATTTCTAAAAAAATTAATATAGAAAATTCATAACATAAAATACTTCCCCTTTCTGGCAGAAACCAACAAAGGAAGGTCTTACCATTTTGCTTTCACCTCTTTTGTGAGATTAAAGAAGAGGGGTCAACAATACTTTCATGAATTTCACCTCCCATATTTCTTTCTCCCCTTTGATGTGAGGCTCCCCCTCAGTTGATGCTTGTCAAATCTTCAAGGATTCTTTCTGATCTATCGACCACTTTGGCATTTATCTGTAGTCAGTTGTGTCTACCTGTCTCCTCTGTGTGTCAATACAACTGAATCGGTTAACATCTGTTGTGGTATTTCCACTTGCTATTCTGTTGGGAGATCTTCAGAAAGACTCCTTGTATTTGTTCATAAAATATACTTGCAAGAAATTGGTAGTAGCACTGTTAAAGGACAATTAAGAATTAACACATCTGTAACTACTCTTCTTCAAGGATGTCCTCCTTGAGAAAATTGAGGCTCCCCTCAACCTGAGCTTCATGTTGCTCCCCTAGAGTAGGTGCTTGCAGATACCATCAGCATGTAATCCTTTTAATAAAAGATAGTTAATCAAGGAGTAGCAATAAGCATTACTTTATTCTGGGTTGCACATTCCTATTTCTCTTCTAATTGAAGTAAATCTATCTTTAGGGAGTGGTTTAGTAAAAATATCTGCTAATTGATTATCTATAGTAACAAATTCAAGTAAAATATCACCATTACTTATATGGTCCCTGATGAAATGATGTATGATCTCAATGTGCTTGGTTCTTGAATGCTAGATTGAATTTTTGGTCAGATTGATTGCGATTGTGTTATCACACAACATTGGAATTTCATGCAATTTGTTACCATAGCCTTTCAATTGATGTTTGATCCACAGTAGGTGAATGCAGCAACTTCCAGCTGCATTGTATTCCACTTCTGTTGTGAACAATGCTATTGAATTTTGTTTTCTAGAAGACCAAGAAATTAAGCATCCTGCAAGAAATTGACAAGTACCACTAGTGCTTATTTTGTCTATTTTGCATCCAGCATAGTCAGCATCACTATATCCAAGTAGTTTAAATTCAAAACATCTGGGATATCATAAACCCAATTTACTTGTATTTATAAGATATCTAAAAATTCTTTTAACAGCATTAATATGAGATTCTCTAGGATTAGCCTGAAATCTGGCACACAAATATACAATGAATATTATGTCTGGTCTACTAACAGTAAGATAGAGTAATGACCCAATCATACTTCTATAGATCTTTTGATCTACTTTCTTGTCGATTGGATCACTATCTATTGTTATTCCTGAGCTCATAGGAGTTCCTAAAGGCTTACACTTGTCAAAGCCATATTTAAAAAGCAAATCTGAAATATACTTATTTGACAAATGTGAGTATTTTTCTTGGTCTGCTTGATTTGCAAGCAAAAAAAAGTAATTAAGTTCACCCATTATTCTCATTTCAAACTCACTTTGCATAAGGTTTTCAAAGAATTTGCAAAGTGATTCATTAGTAGAACCAAAGATAATATCATCAACATATATTTGAACAATTAGGATCCCTTCAGAAAATTTCTTAATAAATAGTGTGTTATCTACTTTACCTCTTGAAAATCCATGTGATAGAAGGTAAACCTTAGTCTCTCATACCAAACACTTAGTCTCTCATATCAACATATAACGAACGTCGTCACAATGGGACATTGACCAACACTAACATTAGATTGAGATGTACACAAATATTGAAATAGAACAGCGAAAACAAGTAATTATCCAATCTTATTCCATTATCATCATTCTATCCACAGTCCATATAGCATAAAAGAAATACATATGCCCACAATATTACAATTTCAAACAAATTACATTGTCCATGCGAATTACATCATTCTTCGACTACATACTTATGAAATAAAAGTACAATGGATCACACGTCCACAAATAAAAGCTACTCCTCGCGCTCGGAGTCGCTCCTCACAATGTCCTCCTCTAATGTGGGGACACCTGTACGCCAAAGCAAGTATGAGTCTAAATAGACCCAGCAAGCAATCCATGAACACAACCATACACATATCATAACCACACGCTAGTCTTTTAAGCATTTAGGAACTAAACAGTACATGCTTCATGCTAATTAAGACAATTAATTATAAAATCTATAGCATATTATCTACACATTATATTCAACATGGTTCAAAGATTCAAATCTTATCCAAATCATTATGCACTATACACAATTAAAGCATGAAACTATGAACAAGGTAATTAACATGCCTAGCATGGTATCTATCATTTTCGTATACATTTATCATACATATACACACATTTTGCTTGCTGTTTTGACATAAAATAAACATAATTATGATGGTTTACATTTATTCACATGCTAGCTCATTCACTTCACAACTTCAAAACTTCACATGTTCATATTCACATTGCATAATTCACATGTCACACACACATATTCACATTTTACATTAATTGTCATGACACATAGTCCAAACCACCACTAGAAGGACACACATACACTTTCACATACCCATCACCTAGGCAACACAGTGACGGATCTTGGTTAACTGCGCAGAACCAGGAGAAGCCCTCTCCACCCTAACTAGTGGTACTTGTCCACCTCCAGGATTTCATCCTAATGCCCATAGGATATCACACACATTGAACCTTCCTGTAGGGACTTTACTACGGTATGGTTCCACAGCCCATATGGTAGCAGTGTCACTAACGGCACAATTTACACATTAAACACTTACCACATTCACTTACATTAGTCACATGCACTTCAACTCACAACACATGCACTTTTAACACATATACCTGGATCAGTTTACAAAATTCTATTGATGTTTCACAATGATAATCAATTCCTAATATAGTCCTAATTATGCTACTAATGACTGAATCACATATATTAACTTGGCATGCTTAACATGGTCATTTTATCTTTTTAAAGCCATAACAGTACCTACTGTTATCAAAATACAACGAAACTTTTATCACAGGTTCCCAATAGTAAACCTATCACATGCTCAATTTCTCATATTTTCGGATCTGTAAAATAATTATAGCAGTTAAACATGTTTCAGGCATATTTATCTCTAAATTCATTTACACATGGCACACACTAGGACAGTCATGCATAATAGTTTCAAACCTGCTAACAGTCATTATGAATGCATGGAAATTTTATGAAACCCTAATGTATAAGAAATCTAATTATTCAGGAATTATCAGGATTATCTCATGATACAGTCCATTTCTAATAAATAATACGATTTACAAAAATTCGATCATTCACATGGCATGATCTACTAAGTGTACCTGACTAAACATAAATCTCACAGTATGCACAGACAATCATAAGTCCGAAAATCACAGGGTATAGATCAAAAACCACATTTCTGCAACTTGAAGAACTTGGCGGCACATAGTTGCCGACAACATGGGTTAACGGCACCATAGGTTGCCGCCGACCAGGGATCTTAACGGCAGCAAATGTTGCCGTTAAGTTCCTATCTCAGAAGTGCAGACAGAACGCACAAAGACATGGTGAATGGGGGTTCCAGGACACGAGATAAAATCCCAAAAATTCCTAGGACCTAGCTGACATGGGTAGGGTTGATATCCATAGGTTACTTGCCACAAAGAAATAAAAATGGATTTCAGTTGATGATGCCCTCCTCAGCCAAGCCAAGAAGGCGCCTAAAAACCTCCTAGATCTGGTTCTGTGGTTGATGTAGCTGCACACCGGAGTCGGGGAGCTTCACAGATGTTCAAAGTCTCCCCCAAAAGATGTAGATCGCCAGAAGATGCACCACAACGCCGGATCCAAGTCTCCCAAGTTAGTTTTTTTCGCACAGGTTTTCTAGGGTTTTTACAAGAGCCAAAAAGACCTAATCTGTCTAGAAGGAGGCGATTTTATAGAGCCAAGGGTCTAGTAGGAATCCTACCGTTGGACGGAGGTTTCCAAATCAAGAACTGAAGGAAACGCAGCTGTTTCCAGATCTGAAACTGCAGAAATTCTAGAAAATAGACGTCCACATTCTTGGCCGTCTACTGGGAATAAACGTCCATGGATCTGGACGTCTACCCTTGTAATCGTCCACTCATGTTGACGTCAATTGGCCTCTCGGCCAAAACACAGAAATGACTAGAAACATGCATACACTATATTTATATACATGCAATATGTAATGTGAAACCTAAGCACATATGTACAATAAGTAAAACAATATATACATGATTGACAAGCATATGCATATATACAATATTATTTATTGTAAATTGTACAAAAATAACATATTTATAATATACATATACATGTATACACATGCACATAGCTATATACACATAGCAACTAATACATCATAAGACAAAGTCAAATAAAGAGCAAAAATTCGAGGGCCTTACAAATGCAGTATAATCGCAGAGAATAGTCATACCTCTTGTTCTTACCTATCTAGAGGATCACCTATGATATTTTCTCTTAGATGATCTTTGTTATACCTCAATTCTCTAGAAAGTTCTTCATGTGCTTCTTCTTGTTGTTGTAGCTCTGCTAGTGGAGGATCTTCCTTGTCTTCACCTTTTTCTTCAAGAGAGGCTTGTTCCAGATCCTGCATAAATTTTCAACAACATCTTCTTCTTCTTCTATTCTCTTGATTGAAGGGTTAGTTTCATCAAACAAAATATGAACAGACTATTCTATAGTTAAAATTCTTTTGTTAAACACTTATATCCTCTAGGTTTTGAAATATACCATAATAGAAAAACTTGCATCACTCTTAGCATCTAATTTACCTAGATTATCTTTACCATTATTCAAAATGAAACAAAACAACCAAAAGGTCGAAGGTGACTGATGTTTGGATTTCTCCTTGTATAGCTCATAAGGTGTTTCTTCAAAATTGGTCTGATCATGCACCTATGATGATGTAGCAGGTTGTGTTGACTACTTCTGTCCAGAAGTATCTGGTAGATTATATTTAACAAGCATTGTTCTGGCCATGTCCGCAATGTCCTATTTTCCTTTATGCTACTCCATTCTTCTTAGGTGTTTTAGGTGCAGAAAAATTATGTTTTATGCCATTTTCTTCACAGAATCTGACAAACTCTTCATTCTTGAATTCTCCACCATGATCACATCTGATTGATTGTCTGATGTTTTTGAATTTTCTATACAAGTTTATTGAACTTCAGAAAGGCTAAAAAAGTCTGTGATTTGGCTTCCAAAAACGATACCCAAGTGTATCTTATAATCATCCACTATTACATAGTCATATACCTTTCCTCCAAGACTTACTGTTCTTATAGGTCCAAATAAATCTATGTGGATGAGTTCCAATGGTTGGAGGTGTTACCAATGTTTGGACTGAAATGTTGTCTTAGTTTGCTTTCCTTTTGCACAAGCTGTACAGATTTGAGATTTCTTCAATTTCAGCTTTGGAAGACCTTCAACTAGATCATGCTTGATTAATTTCTTGATCACTGAGGTGCTTGCATGTCCTAATTTTCTATGCCATAGATCAGTCTCTTCATTCTTCGTAGTGCAAGGCACAAGTTAACTTCTTTCAGTTCTTCCAGTTGTAAGGTGTACAGATTCTTAACTCTTAGAGCTTCGAAAACTATTTTTCCATTCTTTTGAATAACACACTTGTGGTTCTGAAATTTTACCAAGTGGCCTTTATCACATAATTGACTGATACTAATGAGATTACACTTTAATCCTTCAACATATATAACATCTTCTATAAATCCTTTTCTTTTATTCCTACTGTTCCACAACTTAATACTTTTCCTTTTCCATTATCACCATATATATGTGACTTGACCAACTTCATTTTTGAAACTTGTAACTAATTTTCTATCTCTTGTCATATGCCTAGAGCGCCCACTATCCAAATACCATTTGGATGCTCTCAGGCGCCCCTACAAGGAAAATTAAGTTGAAACTTTTGGTACCCAAACTTGTCGGTCCTTTTGGTACAGCAGCAATCTATCTAGAGGGGGGGTGAATATATTTTCTGCACAAAACAGAAACATAACACACAATTATTACAACTAAAAATTTTGGTTAGTTATGTGATAGTGTGAGATAAAGAGTAGAAGTGTGGAAGCAAATAGACAATCACACAAAGCACACAAGGATTTTTATCCTGGTTCGGTACTTCACAGAAGGAAGACCTACATCTAGTCCCCAAGCAAAATCTCGGGATTTCACTAACCGAGGTACAATCCCCCAAGGATATACAACCCCCAGCTCCCTGCTGGTCCTCTTCCTTTCCGAGTAGGAAGGATACTCACTTCTATTACAGGTCAAGAAGCTAACCTCCTAGAACAAACCCCAGTGCGGTTCTGCTAGACTTAAACCCCAGCTAGGTGCTATACTGAGAACAGTCCCTCAGCTGGACACAACCTGCCAGTACTCCACTGGCCTTCTCTCACACAAGAAGAGGCTTACTGTAAACAGTCCTACAGCCGGACAGAACTCTTTCTCAGAGAAGAAAGATCAGACTGAGAGATTTACAAGGATGGACTCTAACTCAGAAATTCTCAGCTAAAAGACTCTCCCCAAAATTACAATGTAGAGCAAAGGGAGTGAAGAGAGGAAGGAGCTTGAAAGCTTGAAGACTTCAGATGGTTGCTTGCACACTTCTTCTTGGGCTCGAGCTCTTTCTCTCTTGCTTTGAGTGTATGTGGAGTTGAGGCTTTTACTGGATGTACACTCTTTGAATGATCTTCAGAAAAGCTCTCTTGTTGTTCTTCAGTCTTGCTTCATCTTTTATAGAGCAGCTTTGAACAGATCTTTGAGAGATAGCCGTTGGAACTTTTAGAACCGTTGGAATTGTTGTAGTCGTTGCCTTTTGACCGTTTAGAGAGAGAGCTCTAGTTTCCTTTGTATTTTGATGAGCTTATTATCCAGAGGTTCTTCAGTTTTGCTTCAATAAATGTCTGCACAAAGACAAGACAAAAAGAAAAGAGACTCCATACCTTTGAGGTAGGTGGATTAGACAAGTACATAGGAGGGTATGGAAACCTTGGATGCAGAAGCTTTCAGATAGAAAAAGTAGATAGACAGATATGCTAAAAAGGCAAAGTATGGGTCTATCAGTGGTAGGTGAGACATGTCAGATGTCATGCGCCTGAGAATACATAAATGCACTGTGTCTATTATATCCAGCAAAATCCGGAGCAACGATGTGAAGACCATGAGGCTTAGATCAAAATATTTCAGAAATAGTTTGCACAGGATTTAGATGAATATTTTAAGTTTAATATGACTTGTCCTTTCAGAAAAAAAAATAAAATAATGATATTTATGATGGATTAATAAGATATAAAAGATCCATTAAAAAGGATGTGAAAAGATTAGGAGATAAGCTTACAGTAGGTGTAAGCCTAAAACAGATCAGAAAAAGATGTTAAGTACAGATATTAACAGTGAAGTCGAATGCATAAGAACTTACAATTCGACTGAAGGAGTAGAAGTGATTCGACTCTAACAAGGTAATTCGACTTCTGAGAAAAAACAAGGCTATTCGACTATAGCAGCGAATACTATATAGATCGATTTCTGAGGCATTCGATTGTGGCAGTCGGAGATGACGTCGAATCAAGTATTGGGTTTTGTAAGGCATTCGACTGTACCAGTCAGAGATGACAGTCGAATCAAGAGTTTAACTTTTAAGAAGCATTCGACTATGGAAGTCGGATACCATAAAGATCAAATTCTGAAGCATTCGACTGTATCAGTCGAAGAGGACAGTCGAATCATGTTTTGAACTTTGAAAGGCATTCGACTGTAACAGTCGGAATCATCAGTCGAATTCAATATGATAACAGTATGTATGCTGTGGACTTAGAAAAAATCTGAGCAGCCAGAACATGCGCCATTCAAACATGTTTATACATATATTTTTTCTGTGATATTACTATAGTGCATTTGAAGATATTTATGCAGATGCATTAAATGAATGTTCATACTTATAACTGAATTGCATGAGTTTTAGGTATCACCAAATCATAAGATAAAGAATAGTCATGAGTTTAGTTATCACCAAAACATGAGATATATAAAAGAGTGGTTCAACAAAACTTTCTTGGGTCCTTGAAGGTTAGTTTACGAATCCCACGTAAATGTCTAGTGGTGCATGTGCTAACTATGTGACATAACTGATTATAATGACTACAACACAAATCATATGCATGCTTTGAATTTGTAGTGTTATTAGTTTTAAGTTTCTTCTTGTAAACATATTGATTAACCCTTTTAGGATTTTTAATTCTATTCTCTTTTACAAAGTTAGGAGTTGGGTATTTTTCATGATAAACAATATCTTCTACATTTGTTAGAGGTGTATATCATACTCCATATTTCTTTTTACCTGTTCTAGCACCTTTTAGTTTTACAACTAATGATATTTTGTAGTTCATTATTCTATCTATTGTAGTTCTTAAGTAATCATTTTCTTCTCTTAATCTTTCTTCATCTTTTAATTCATTTAGATTTGATTCAAGTTCCATGATTTACTATTTTTAGACTTTAAGTCTTCACATAATAGTTCATTTTGTTTTTAATTTCAGCTAGGTGTTGTCCTAAACTTTCTACTTCATTTTTAGAAAAGTGTTAGATTTTCTTGGTTTATCAGATTTAGTTAACCACTTTCATTTGTTAACTATAGTTTGTATTTATCATACAACTCATTAAATGAGTCTTCCAAACTATTTGAATCAGATTTTGAACATGAAGTGAATGAAGTTTCAGAATTTACCTGATCCAGTCCTGCCATGAGAGCTAGATTTACTTCTTCTTCTGATTCTGAGCTTGATGAGTCTGAACTTGTAGCTTCATCATTGTCCCATGTTGCGGCCATTACTTTCTTCTTGTATTTTATGAACTTTCTTCTTTGTCTTTCTTTTTCTCATGCTTATCAGCCTGATCTTTCTTTTTAAGCTTAGGACATTCTGATTTGTAATGTCTTGGTTGGTTGCATTCATAGCATGTTGGCTCTTTTTCTTTTCTCTTTTGAAATATCTTTTGAGTCAAGCTTCCTTTTCTTGGCTAGGATTCTTTGAAGTTTTCTGATAGCATGGCTTCATCATCACTGTCTTCATATTTTTCTTTTGAGTCATCAAAAGATGATAAAGAGGAATCTGCAACCTTCAAAGCATTTGGAATTTTCTTTTTCGAAGAACTTTCAGAAAATCTTTCTATGTTAATTTCATGAGCCATAAGAGAGCCAATTAGTTTATCAATAGGAAGTTCAGTAAGATCATGCGCATCTTCAATAGTAATGACTTTAGAAGTCCAAGAGTGAGTTAATGATCTAAGAATTTTTCTGATTGTTTCTTCATTTGTGAGATTTTTACCTAGTGAACTCAAACCAATTGTTATATTGGTGAATCTAGTATACATTTGAGTAATGTTTTCATTGGGTAACATGTTGAATTATTCATACTGAGATACCAAAATATCTATTCTAGTTTGTTTAACTTTATTTGTTCCTTCATATGTTACTTTTAGTTTATCCCACATTCTTTCATAGTCTTACATGCAGATAATCTATTAAATTCCTTTTTAGATAATGCACAACATAAATAATTTTTAGCTTTGTAGTTTAGAGACATATTTATTTTATCAGCTATTGATAAATCAGAAGTACCATCAGCAAGTATAGTATAATCATCTTGCTCTATTACCTGCCACAGATCAAAGTATGTGCCTCGGATGAAGCATTCCATTCTCATCTTCCAATACTGATAATCTTCTCCGTCAAAGAATTGTGGTCTTGTGACGGACTGTCCTTCATAGTTGTGAGCTTAGTACCATCTCTTCTCAAATCCTTCAATTCTTCTGAAAAGACCTCGCTCTGATACCACTTGTTGGATCGGGATGGCGCTTTAGATATCTTAAAGGGGGGTGAATAGGACTTCTTGCACTTTTAAATTTTATTTGAAAATAAATCACACTAGATAGTATCGTTAGTACTTAGTGTGGTGTGTGTGAAACAAGTGAGAACTTGGCGGAAACAATCACACAAGTGCACAAAGAATTTATCCTGCTTCGGACCTCCTATCAATCAGGAGTCCTACGTCTAGTCCCCAAACACCCCTTGGGATTTTCACTAACTGCCAAGAACATTTGGCCTTCTCTCAACTTGAGAGGTATTACAACCACTTGCGCCCAAGCAAGTCGTCCTTCACAGAGGGGTATTACAACCACCTACAACCGTAGGTCTCCCTTCACAGAGGGGCACTACAGGGAACAAACCCCCTGCTGTTTCTACATAGAAAAGAACACAGTGTGTCTGCTCTGAAGGATGAGAAAACACAAACGGTCAGAAAGAGAATACAAATGGGATTGAAAGCTCTAACTCTTTTGACTCAAAGAGGGTGGACTGAGATGAAGAACCACAGTAGCAAAAAGCCACCCAAAGAGAAAAACTTCTGATTGTAAGAGAGTTTGGAAGACGAGGCTTGAATGTGGTTGTATGTGCTTTGTATGTGTTACTTATTTTCACTTTCAAACTTTAGCTTCTTATAATCTTCAAAAATTTCTCGTTTGAAAATAACTGTTTGAAGTGTCTGTTGTCTCTTATTCCTTGGTGCTCGTTTCCATACAGTTGCAGCAAGTCTTACGTTGTAGAAACATGTGACTACGGAAACATGCAGACATTAAATGCTAAGAGAGATCTTCAGTCAACGAAAAAAAGTGTTATACAGAAATAGAAATGTTCATTCTGTCACCATATAAATCACAAGAAGATTTATTATAAGAATGGCAAACGGTAAAGTGCTTTCTCAAGAAAACTGTGACCTGTGACTAAGTAAGCCACAGACAGATCTGTTCTTTTCCAGCAAGGGAGCTGTGTCCCGTGACTGACCAAGCCACAGACAGATATTTTAGAATACTTATTTGAGAAGATGTGTTTCTAAGAAAGATATGTTCCTTTTTGTTTACACGTAAAGTATTAGAAGACTTATTATGAAAAAGACAGTCAGTCAAAAGTCATACTGCATGGGAACTATATCCAGCAATAGATTTTACGTATGGAAGATATTTTTGAATGCGTGTGTGAAATATTTAACAGACGGCGGGAGATTTAAATTTCACACAATCAAACACTAAAAATATTTAAAATATGTCTGAGAATACTTTAATCATTTTATCAAATATGTTTTCAGAAAGTTCTTTGATAAGAGAGAATGCAATATCATCAATATGATTTAATCAATAAATAATAGTTTGATAAAGATAATAGATATTTTATTTAAAATATTATTTTATATGATAAAGTCAATCAATTTTTATACGGACAATTGATGTTTAAGTGAAGCAAACGATGTATGAAATGGTCAGTAATCGATTGGTCAAGAAACAACATAAACGGTCGAAGTGAAGCTTCAGATATGACGAAGTGTGACTTCAGATATGACGAAGTGTAACTTCGGATATGACGAAGTGAAGCTTCGTATAAAATATATTATAATGCTGTCGGTCGAAGTGAAACTTCGGATATGACGAAGTTAACTTCAGATATAATGAAGTGTAACTTCGGATGAACAGAAAACAATGTGTCAGTCGAAGTTGAAACCCGCAGTCGGTCGAAGTGAGCTTCATATATCGCTTCGGATATGACGAAGTGGACTTCGGATGTACAGATATTAATGTTGTCAGTCGAAGCTGAAACACATAGTCAGTTGAAGTGAACTTCGTATATCGCTTCGGATATGACGAAGTCTGACTTCGACTGATCACGATCAAAACATGCATGACGAAGTGCCAACTTCGTATATGATGAAGTGGACTTCGGATATGACGAAGTGTAGCTTCAGATATGACGAAGCTAGCTTCAACTGAACATGATCAAAACATGCATGACGAAGTTGAAACTCTGAGTAAATCTATAATGATAATGCAATAATATATTGTATTCATGGGAAAAACATGATATAATATATTAATGATATTTTTTAGGGTAAACATGAATTTTGTTATCACCAAAATAAAAAGATAAAATATTGCAGTGGTTCAACAATTGAATGATCCTATTTCTATGTCAATCATTCTTTTCATAATCTCATTTTTCATATTTTGTTTACAAATATGAACATCTTCCCAGTACGGTGGACTCCTACACCTCATGCTCAAATTCCTCCACCTTTTGATGTGGTTCAAAGTAGACGCATCATTCATTTGTCTTGTGGCATAAAGTTCAACGAGACTGACTTCTCTCTACTATATAAAATCTCTCGCTGAACTTTCTCTACATATCTGGCCAGTTACCATGAATCCAACTAGAAGACTTGAATGCCATTCGAAGGCAAGCCAGTCAAATATGACCCGAAGAACTTGAGCAGATACAGTTCGTCCGCAGCAAGGTCGCTCATCACATTAATATAGTATGCAACGTGTCTTTTGAGATCCTTCCCCTACACTTTTAGTAGCATGATGCACGGGGTAGGGTACCCAGTATACATCGAATGGGGCATGATCACCATCACCCTTTCTGTTAGCTTCATTTCTATCATTTGTTTAACCATGAGCTTGCTAGCCATTGTTGGGTCTATTTGGCTCAAATAGAAGTGAGCTGGCTGCATATTGCAGTGTGCTCAATGCTATGGCTTGAAGTACATGAGGGACTATTTGCTGCACCCCTTGAGTTGCCGTAGGCTGAACTGGGTAGTGTTTTTAGTGAACATGAGCACTACCGACTGGACTCTGGGATAGCTAGAGTATAACCTTAAGCTGATTATCTTCATTTTAAGATGCTTCTGCAGGAGCTGGAGTTTTGTTCGAATGCATATTTCTTTCTTTCAGTTGTTTCCTCAGTGTTTCAATTTCTTACTAATGCCTCTAGAGTAGAGCAAGTATAGACGAATCAGTAGTTGGCACATTTGGGGTATTAGTATGCGGGCTTGATGAGGAACCTTCCAGCTGCATAGGTGGCTGCCCACTACCTTCTCCTGCGGTTACCACATTAGCAGTCACTTCTCTGACCATCATAAACTAGAGAGCCTTGGCCGCTGCCTCCTTTCTTTTGATGAGAGGTCCTAGACTTTGCACGCGCCTTGCTAGCTCTTCTTCCTTCTCGAGGAGGTCCCTGCATCGGCTGCTCATGTTGGCCACATATCATGTGAAAATGCACAGTATTTTCTCTCTGCTCAACCCTCCTTGATGATTTTAGAGGGAATTCAAACCTCTTGAAAATAGCAACCCTTGATTTTCATGGTAACTTTCTTTTTCACTTTCTTATTTTCTTTGGGAAGGGGTCAACAAGCCCTCCTCACAACGAAATCCAAATGGGATCAACAAACTCCCTCAATCTCCTACGGCTCATCTCTGTGGCCCAAAAAAGAGGATGTGCCCAAGGTACCCTCATAGGGCACTAGCTCCTCTACTCTCCGATGGCTCGTCACCTTGGTCAGGAAAGGAAAGGAGGGATGTGCTCAAAGAGGCTCGTATCCATAGGTGACAAAGGATGCACCCAGGGGACCCCCACATTACACTAGCTCCCCCACTCTACAACTCATTTACATAGCCAAGAAAGGAGGAAGCATGTTGGGGAATCCCCGATCAATGCTTAAAAGGGATACACCGGCCACACCCCCCATAGCTTGAGATAAGACTTTGGCCCGAGCATCTACAAGCCAGAAGTCCCTAACTCACTCTCCTCCAAAACTCCCTAACTCACTCTTCTTTTCCCCATATTTTAAATGGTTCCCTGACTTGAGTGTCAAAGGAATCCCCCGAGAATGCTTTTGAGGGCCCCTAACCTATCTTTTAACCTCGTAGGTGCAAGTTGACGTTGTCTTGAAACAACCAAATTCAAGAGGTCATAGGGATCAAACAATGGAGGCTTGCCTACCATTTTCTGACCACTACAAAACCGAAGTACCGGTACAGAAGTATCTCTAATACATTATACACATCATATCATAGAAGTATGTACATTTGAGTATACAAACAGAAATGAAGACAATAAATACAACAAATGAGAAAAGTCTTGTGAGTATTTAGTCTCACTTCTAACCAAAAGCTTTCAAGTTCTGAATATTTCTAGGACCCAAAGATCTGATAAACTTTCGAGTAGACAACATTGTAAAGCACAACCGTGAGTAGACTTTCCATGTTCTCTAGAAAGACATGAATATGCTGAATAGAGAGAATCCATTTCAGCAAATACATTAACAATCTGAACTATCAATCACCAGTTAGAGTCTACATTTGAATCAGCAACATACCAGACAATGACTCATTGGCAGACAAATGGGGATCACACTGCAACTTCAACTTTCTGAAGCCGCAAGAATTGACTTAAGGAATGGTCCGAGAATCTGAGACCATAGCCACCAAAATGTCCCATGTAACTTACAGACAGAACGGGATCACAGTTTCAGATAAATCAAATAATAAATATTATCATCAGTGTTTCAATCTTAATTCATTGTGCAACAAGTAGTCAGAAGAGATTAGCCGTTACAATCCAGATGCAGAACATTGCCCTCGTGGAAGCCTCACTAGAATCCAGCAAATGTTGAAGCTGAATAGCATATGTAGCGATATTGAACACAAACCTGGATGGATCCTCAAATAGAATCCTTCTGTGCTAAAACATCAGCAAGCAGCCAGTTCTTCCTCACTGTAGAATTAAACATCTCTTACTTTGAGCCTGATATCCGAGAGGGGATGGAGCTGTTTCTTAGGACTCGATGGAGGGCCACTGAACTTCTGAACCAGGACCTTGAAACATGGCACCAAGAGTATGTATACTGCACCTAAAATGAAGGGTGATGCAATGAACCACCCTAATAGCTGCACAGGACTCAGCAAAAGTTTTGAGTTTTGACGCACTTAAACCAGGAAATATTAGTAGTATAAACTTTGATAAGTGAGCAAAACATAAAAGTTGAAGCTTTCTTTTGTCCAGTAACAAATGTGGAACAGTATTACACTAGTAATTGAATCAGACATACATGATCCGATCATGAAGAACTGATGTTTCATGAGAAAGCATCTAGAAAAATCTTCAAAACAACAGAGGAGAAAGAAACTACACTTGCAGTTTGACACTAAACCTTTGAAGCTGCATAAGACTTGAGCAATGGAAAGACCTAATCTTTTTCAAGGCTGCAAGCAAATATAGTTTGAAACCAGCAAAGCATAATAGGTAAATGGATCATATGAACAAGCAATCTTGATGATTGACTTTGTAAGGGAGGTAATGTCCTGAAGAAAGGAGAAAAGTAAAATCAATGAATTCCACTCTATCGAGATCAATAATCCCCCAACTTCTCCCATATACAGAAATCTGGATAAGGAAACATATGAAAGACATCATTGACTCTGGGATGAACCTAAGCAGCTCACTCTGGCTAAGACATTCTCTAACATAGGGATACTCCACTATGCATGAAAGGTAGCCAATAAAATCTTGCATCCTTCTGCGTAGTTCAAGATTGAATAGGGTACTCACCGCATGGAAGACACTGACTAGTATTTCTCGAGAAGCTTGAAAAGTCACCACCCTCCTTAATGCATCAGAAGTCAAAGGAAAATGCGGACCACCAGAAATGAATTCCCCAAAACGCAAGAAAGGTATCACTAAACTGAAAAGCATGCCAAGTATTGAATAGAGAATTCAGATGGCAGAACTGCATTGGCGAAAGAACATGACCTATGATAAAAACAAATAATTGTAAATGTTTAGTGGCTAGATGTCAACGGTTTCTAGAAATGAATAAACTGGAAAATTGACATTTGTATGCATATAATGGGGGATTACACAAAGAAAATGAGAATACTTCCAAGGAAATCTTCAATCTGCTAGCCTCTCTAGTAGAGATTTGAACAAGCACATTTAAAATGGTTTTGCATAGAAATGTTAAGCAAGCCATATGAAAAGAAACTCCAATAACAAGAGACTTCTGAATGAGGGGAAATATTGTAAGTTGTAACAGAATTTAAGTGGGGCCTATTAACAGGACTTAACTGTCTTCAATACAATGTGTTGTCACTTTGCCATACATAAGCACACAGATGGATACAAATCATGCAAACATCAGATTCATGATTTCAAGTGTGTTTCTGGTCGACACGCAATATAAATTAGCTCACCATGATGACTGACCCAGGATAGAAATGAGTGTCACCTCTTGGATAAGATTTCTGAAAACCTATTTGCATTAGAAGTTTATCTTATGGGATCTTTTCCCGTTCTAACTAGGTTGTCAAACTGTAGTAGTGAATAATAATGGAACAAGATTATTATGGAGGAATATTTCTTGTTTCATTCTTGGTGATGTCCCTGAGAATCCACTGCAAGACCTGTGCATGGGCCGTCTGAATTTTCAGCATTTGTGTGCAAACTATACATTTTGAGGTGAGAGACAATAAGCTATTCATGTTTCTAAATTCTTGCAAACATTTTTTTGGTTGGAATGGTTTATGGGTGTCCTGGTCTATTGCCTCCATTTTGTGAGACCTGGGCTGGACAAGTCCACTAGGGCCACAGCAAAGTCCTCCCAAAACATCTTTCCTACACCCGCTCCCCAGACACTTGCTAACACGTTTCTTCTTAGATACTCCACTTATCTGAATGTGGCATCACAACAATACCTCCACAACTGGCAACTGCAAGCATTTTTTCCTGATGATGCAGAATGCATGGTAAGCAATCTCGCGAGGATCTCGCGAGAATCTCGGTCTCGGCCCCTTCCCGAGAAACGAGAAGGCCGAGATGAGTATATCCTCTTCGGGTAGGGTTGTCAGGATCTCTTCAGACAGGGTTGTCAGGATCCCCTTATTTACCTGTAAGTAAATGTTAGTATTTATAGTTTCATTTACTTAAGATATTACATGTAAATAAAGAAGTACCCCTCATTTGAATCCAATAAAAATATCAAAAAAATCATATCTCTAACCAATAAAAAGTCAACTCTCCTATCGAAGAAGAAAATCATGATTTCGGTGATTTTAGTGAAATGCTAATTTTCTAATCTCTCATAATTTAGCCTATCTAAAAATTTGATAATTCAAATAAACCACATGGAACACTAAAAATTCAAAGTCCGGTAAAAAAAGTCAAACGTACATGTGACTTCTCCAAGGGAGTCACTCTCCTACTGACAACACTTAGTCTGCTTGAGACCTCTCAAGATTTGGTCAAACATAAACTATCATCACCCAAACTCATGAGAATTCACTTTCTAGTTTCTTTATTTATTTACCTGTGTTATATTAAATATATCTATAATAATCCTATGCGAATCGGATCGAATCAGGGCGAACCCGATTCGGTCCGAATCGCCGCTCCAGCAAACCATGATGTCAACCTATGTCATCCATGGTTGAGACTTGGGAATGTATGTAATTATCTATGTTCCTTAAGGAATTATCTATGTGATCCACACTTTTATGTTATCTTGATCTCCCGAGATCTCTTCGAGATCTCTTCTCTTTGACCCTCCCGAGACGAAGTCGAGATCCGATATGGCAAACCCTGGCAGAATGCAAGACTTGCTTCAAATCTATCATCAATTTCTTTCTTTTCTGTTCATAGAAACTAGTACTCCTCGAATCTAAAAAGTTGTCGATTCTCTTCACCATTTTATACTCTCCTCTCTTTGTCCTTCCCTTATCCCTCTCTTGTTTCTTTGTTCAATCTTCAGTTAATGGGAACAGAACCGAACTACTTTGCGCACGGCAATCTCTTCTCTCCTTTACAACCATACTTTCCTTAAAATCTTCTCCATCCTGTCATTCCATTCTTTGTCTTCCTCAAAATCTTCTCCATCCTGTCATTCCATTCTTTGTCTTCCTCTATTTCCCCCATAGCCCAGCCAAGTAGACACCAACTTCCTAAAACTTTCTTCCTCCCTTTTTGTTTTTCCATCCCTTGTTTCCTTATTAGTCAATACGTAGCACAAAAGATGCAGACACACCTTGTATGGTGCAACAAACTGTTGTCATTTTCACTCAACACCTTCAAAGTTCTAATCTTGAAAGAGTAGTATTAATAGCATCAAGACCTGCATATTGACATTTGAACCTTACACTTCAAGATTCTGGAATTGCAGCAATCAGTGTTGACCAGATCAGGCGTGAAAGGAAGAAAACAAGAAAAGAGAATGAAAGCTGAGAACAAAGAATAACAGACAAGGTGGATGTGGCTCGGTTAGCACAAGTGCTCTAGTTCACACAAAGAGGTCTGGCGGATGAAACAACCTGAAGCACCCAATGCCACAAGCCCCAAGGGACAATGGGTGCCATATTGGATCTTGACATTATCTTTAAAGGCCAAAGAAAAAGATCTCAGAAGATCTCTCAGAATTAGGGAACAGCAGCAAAATACTAAAAATTATGATAATCTTGCGCTTCTATAATATTATGTAAGTTGCCATTCCAATGATAGCTTTCTAGAATCTATATGCCATCTTAGCTTGCTGGACACCACTTAGTATATTGACATTGTCATCTGCTCCAGCTATTCTTATTCCTCCTATTTCACTTCTACCCCTTTTTCCCCCTTCCCATTCTCTTACTATCGATCTTGGTAGAATATAGACCTTTGGAGAGATGGAGATCTTGGAGAGATATCAGAGATATTGTAAGAGATAGGAATCCATGACAAGAGGTTTGCATTTAAGGGAAATTTCCTGAATGCCCATGGCCCAATCTGGTAGCTGGCAATGACAAAGGAGCTTTTTTGAAGCTTGCTTCTGAATAGTTAAGCCTATTTGTGAGGCCTCCTCAAGAGGGGTAGCCCAGGCACCTCTTAGTGAGATACGAGGCAAGTCTCCATCCCTCTCCTTGCTTGTTTAAATAACATTCCAGACAAAGGAGCACAGCTTAACAAGTTTGACTGTTGAAAATTGAAAGAGGTAAGGAAAAGAGGGAGGAGGATGAAAATAAAAGACTGAAAATGGATACATGCAGATATGCAGGAATAGAAGAGAAATAAGAGAAGAAGATATTGGAGGAAATTGAAAAAGCATGATGGCCCATTGAGAGGACAAATAAATGGTAGGAAATAATGCACTCATCCTTAGCCAATGTAAAGAGGTGGAGGAGAAAATTGCAGTCTCCAAGTCGAAGAAAAGAAGGAAAAGGAAAATGGAAAAAAACCCTTTTACATTCATAGCACTCAAGAGAATACATGTACAAGGATTGACTTTTGCAAGGTCATTTATATAAAATTTGGATGACCTGGTGTTGTGCCATATTTTTGGTCTGACCTCCGACGAAGAAGAAACAAAAAAAAAGGAATAAACAGAGCAAATAAACAAAAAATACAGGAGAAAAGGAGAATCTCACCCGGGTTCTCTCTGCGAGCTCTCCCACCACAGGAGGAAGGGGAAAAGGCGAAGGAGGGGGAAGGGTCCAGAGGTTGTTGCCTGCTGGCCCGGCCCCTGTCGCTGGCAGCGGAGGCTGCTGCTGGCAGGGGCAGCCGCGCGCCGCCAGCCCCCACTGCGGTCGCCGCCGCCGCTGCCGTTACCAGCCTGTGCCTCAGGCGTCGCCGCCGCTCGCCCCTGCTGCTGCTCACGGCCCTGCCGACGCTAACCTCCCTTTGCCGCCGCTGCTGCTGAGGCCACCGCTTGGCCGCCGCCGCCCAACTTCCCTGCCGCTGCCGCTGTTGTTGTGCCTTGGAGGGGAGCCGCCGCCGAGCAGGGAAGAGAAGGAGGAGGGAGTCACGCACCCCTCCTCCCCCTTGCTCTGTTCCGCGCAGGGCCAACCAGGGAAGGGGCTAAACCGAAAAAGGAAAGAAAAAATTGGAAGAAGAAGAAAATGGCAGGGGCCAAAACATAAATAGCCAAGGCAAAATTATATAAAACCCTCTATGGAGGTGTGCGGACCCCCGGGGAGGGAACGCAAACCTCCCGGCCGGGGTGCTTCCTCCATCCACTATAAAAAGGAGGGGGGCGCCTAAGGGAGAGGAGGAGGATTTCTAAAGTTCTAAAACCAGAGCAAGGCTCTGAGAAAAGACTGCAAGGCAGTCTGGGAGAAGGGTCTGCAAGGCAGCCCTAAAGAATATCGTGCAAGACACGATTTAATTTTCTCAAGATTTAAACAAGGTCCATTGGGCTTCCTTTATTGAGCCAAACTTCTTATTGGGCCTCCAATTACTTATTGGGCGAACTTGTATTTTTCATGCAAATGATTATTATATTTCATACTTAATGGGCCTAATGATGCTTAATTGGGCCGGCATTTGACGTGTTCTCACGTGTGATGTTTAATGGGCCTATCGTGCTAATTTTACTTATTTAATCACGCCTTATGTGAATAATTACACGTAGTGCCACGTTTATTTCGAACTTGTCGCTACTTGATTTCTTAATCAAAATCAATCAATTTTTCAACCAACCTTAATAAAATATTTCACAAACATTGTTATTTAATTTTTAGTAACAAAAAATAACAAACAAGTCATGTCTCATGTTATTTTTGATCCACCTTAAGTTAATCACCTTTTAAATCAAATAAATAAGGGAGAATTAATTATCAGTCCCTGTTTTATGGGGACTTATTTTTAGGTCCCTGTGTTACACAGTTTTCTAAAGGGAGAAAATGTGTAGCTACACAGTTTTCTAAAGGAGTCAGGGACCTAAAAATAAGTCCCCATAAAGCAGGGACTGATAATTAATTCTCCCAATAAATAAATGAAAACATTAATTTAATCCACATAATCATAATTTAATTAAATAATGACGAAAATAGTTAAATAAATGAAATCAATGATTTTAAAATACCAAAAAATGAGAAAATGAATTAAAAAATCATAAAAATGAAAAAAATATCAGAAAATTCCAAAAAAAAATATTGCATGCTTGCAATTTTGTTTTCTTTCATGTACAATTCATGTCATTCAATTGTGAGTCACGCTCTTCTGTTTCACAGGGGTTGTGTGATGGTTAATCAAGGGTGTTTAGCCTTTGTGCTGATATAATTAACACTAACTGAGGTTAGTGGGGGAGGTCAAACGAACTAAATAAGACCATGTCCATGTAAATAAATAAAAAGCCAAATAAATCAAATCCAAAGATAAATTAAAATATTTTTAAAGTGTTTAAAAAATGGTTCTCACACCTGGCAAATAAGTCCCCATGAGGGACTTTTACATAAAATTGCTAAGGACTAGAAAAACAGCCTTTGCTTCCTTCTTTTTAAATAACAAACAAACAACAACAAGAGCAGGCCGCTCTTGGCTTCAGGCTTGGCTTCTTCCGCGTCTTCCAAGTCCAAGTCCCTTGTGTTGTTGGCTCTTGCCCTCCTTTTATAGGAGTTTGAGGGAGGAGGAGGACCCCCGATGGGTTTTGGAGCACAAGGACCCCCAGTGGGTTCTTGAATATTTCATTATTTTTTTATGAGAAGAGAGAGGAATTGGGCAGGGTTTATACCCCAGTGGTATAGACCACCGGCACCCACCGAGGGTGGTTCCTGATGCGGAACCGTGGAAAAAGGAAAAAAGAAGAGAGGAAGAAGTTGGGGGATCTCGCTGGGGAAGAGGGACAAGCAGAGAGAGGGAGAGAGAAACGCAGGGAGAGAGGCGCAGAGAGAGAAAGAGAGGGAAAGGAGTTGGCGGCTCAAAGGATTTTCTTTTCCCATTAACATCAATATTCTTTTGTTGTCTACAGACATTTATTTATAGGGATTAAACCCTAAGACTCTCAAAGACTTAATAATGACCAACATAACCCTGGGACCTAAATTAAGCTAAATTCGCAATAATAAATAACAGAAAAAACAAAGACCATGTTGGCCCCCTAATGGGCCAACCTCACATAGGACTGCTCAAATAAATAGAAAACCATCCACAAAGCTAATCATCATCCTCAAGCCAAATAGATGTCGATGTCGAATCTGGATGTCCCCCCTGATAAACGTACGCCGGGTCGAAACGGACACGAGCTCGGTGTCCTCACCAATCCTCCCGCCCGGGAGGAACTTGACCCCGTCGAGTAAGGGTCCAGGCCGCTTTGACGCCGCTCCAAGAGATCTGGATCGAACCGCTGCAGCTCCTCGCGTGTGATCCACGTGTCCTCAGAAGGAGGCTTGCCTTTCCAACGAACCAGGTAGCGCTGATAGTCGCCACTCTGGGAGGTAATGACCTGCTCGTCCAGTATCTGGTCAATTTGTTCACGCTGTTTTGCATTGAAGGCTGTAGGTGGACGCTCGGAAGGTGGTTCACTCACAATGGTGGAATCAGGCTCGAAAGGCTCACTGGGAATCACTGTTGGTTCTCGATAAGCAACCAAATCAGATACATTAAATGTGGAGCTAATGCCATAATCATCTAGCAGGTCAATCACATAGGCGTTGGACCCAACACGTTTGAGCACTTTAAAGGGCCCAGCTCCCCGAGCGTGTAGCTTTTTGACGACTCCTGAAGGGAACCGCTCGGGTCGAACCGCACCATGACATAATCACCCTCCTGAAACTCATGGAAGCGACGATGTAAATTTGCTGCATTCTTGTATTTTTCATTATTCAGTTCAATTTGGTGACGGATGTGCTCGTGCAGACTCCTAATGTGCTCGGCCAACGACTCAGCTGACTCAGAAACTCGGGTGTGTGGCGGCAGGGAAGCAAGGTCTATGGGCTGCCTAGGTCTATAACCTAAGACTATTTCAAAGGGACTCATACCTGTAGACCTGTTGACCGAGTTATTGTACGCAAATTCAGCCAGAGGTAGGATCAGATCCCAATTCCGCACATGATCGCCCACTAGACAACGCAACAAATTCCCTAAACTCCTATTAACAACCTCCGTTTGACCATCAGTTTGGGGATGATAAGCTGTTGAAAACTTGAGTTTGGTCCCCAAAAGATGCCAAAGGGTCTTCCAAAAATAGCTCACAAAGGACGTCCCTATCCAAGACAATAGTCTTAGGAAGACCATGCAGATGGACGACTTCACCTAGGAAGAGACGGGCGATTTTAGACGCATCAAAAGTTTTGGCACAGGCTAGAAAGTGGGTCATCTTAGAGAATCTATCCACCACGACCATGATAGAATCATGCCTCTGAGCCGTACGTGGCAACCGAAGGACAAAATCCATACTCAAATCCTGCCATGGACGGTCGGGAACTGGTAGAGGAGTGTACAACCCAGTATTTTATTTACGCTGCTTAGCTGTGCACAGGTGCGGCATTGGGCCACAATGCGGGCAACGTCTCGTTTGAGACTGGGCCAAAAGAAGCGATACTCTACCAGCTCAATGGTTTTGTTCCGGCCGAAATGACCCGCTAGGCCCCCCACATGAATCTCCCACACCAAAAAATCGCAGACAGATGTCCGGGGAATACACAATCGGTCGCCCCGGAAAATGAATCCATCATGAAGGACATAATCCTCATACTCTCGAGAGGGGCCAGACTGAAGGCCAGAATAAATGGGACCGAAATCTGGGCACTCCGCATAGCTCTCCTTGAGCTTCTCAAACCCAATGACTTCAGTGTAGACCATAGAGAGCAGACTCGACCGCCGACTTAGTGCATCGGCCACTCGATTCTCCACGCCAGCTTTATGCTTAAGAACGAAAGTATAGGCCTGGAGGTATTCGATCCAATGACTATGCCGAGAATTGAGTTTTTTCTGGGCTTGAAGAAATCGGAGGGCTTCATGATCTGAGTACAACACAAATTCATTCGGGAGCAAATAATGGCGCCAGTATCTCAAAGCTTGGACTACCGCATAAAATTCCCGATCATAAGTGGAGTACCTCAACTTCGCGTCATTCAACTTCTCACTGAAGAAGGCAATAGGGTGTCCCTCCTGACTCAATACACCACCTATGCCAACGCCGGACGCATCACACGAAACTTCGAACACCCTCGAGAAATCAGGAAGTCGTAGCACGGGTGCTTGGGTCATTCGCTCCTTGAGTTCCTGAAAAGCCATCCTAGCTGCCTTGGTCCTCATAAAATTGCCCTTCCGAAGGCAGTCAGTAATGGGAGCAGTGACCGTGCTGAACCCACGAATGATCGGCGGTAGAAAGTGCTAGGCCATGAAAGCTTCGCGCCTCATGAAGAGTCTGGGGTTCCGGCCATTCAACTATTGCCTTAATCTTCTCCGGATCAGCAGAGACCCCTTCACTGGATACAATGAACCCCAAGAAGGTCACTTGATTGGTCACAAAAGCACATTTCTTGAGGTTACCATATAGGCTCTCCTGACGAAGGGTAAGGCAGACCTGAAGTATGCTCCAATGCTCTGCCCGAGTGCGGCTGTAGATGAGAATGTCATCAAAATAGACGACAAGAAATGTTCCGATGAAAGGCCGCAAGGTCTCGGTCATAAGCCGCATGAAGGTACTAGGAGCGTGGATACCCAAAGGGCATAACCAACCATTCGTAGAGTCCATCCCCGGGTCTTGAAAGCAGTCTTCCATTCATCACCAGTTCGAATTCTGACCTGATGATAACCACTCTTTAGATCAATCTTGGAAAATACTGTGGCCCCCGCCATCATGTCTAACATGTCATCCAAACGGGAAATAGGAAAACGATACTTAACAGTAATGCGGTTGATGGCGCGGCTGTCTACACACATCCGCCAGGTGCCATCCTTCTTGGGAGCAAGAAGCGCGGGTACTGCACATGGCTAGTGCTGACCCGAATGTAACCGCGCCGTAAGAGGGCTTCGACTGCCTCTGGAGTTCAGCAAGCTCTACTGGATTTAGGCGGTAATGAGGCAGGTTTGGGAGAGAGGAACCCGGAATGAAATCAATGGCATGTTGAATGCCACGCATTGGAGGTAAACCATCCGATAAGTCCTCGGAAAACACATCTGCAAATTCTTGGAGTAGGAGTTTGACCGCAGATTGCTCATCAGTTGTCTCAGCATCCGACTGAAAGATGTTAATACGCAACAGCAGGGCGAATACATCGTCGGTTTCCTGAACCTCTTCCTCAAATTCCCTAGCAGTGATGAGCTGTAAGGTGGTAACAGTGGTGGTGCGCACCTTTGGGTGTGTGAAACAGATGCCTTACTAGGTGGTGGTGCGGGAGGATGAGTGGGTGTGCTAGAGGAAGGGGTAGCGGGCTGGCCTGAATGTTAGGAGATGGGGAAGCTCGAGATGGCGAACCTTTCGGTTGAGTTGGATGAATGGTGATGCGTTGTCCGCCATGCTCGAAAACACAAGTGTTGGAGCGACCATAAAGAGTGGCATCAACATCATAAATCCATGGTCGGCCCAGAATGACGCTCCCAACCTCCATAGGTAAGACATCGCACCAGATTTGAGCCTCATAAGAATGGAGCTGGATCGAGACGAGGCATCTCAAGTGAATGGGGATCGAAGTAGTGTCCACCCAAGACACCTGGTAGGGGCGGGGATGGTCCACGGTCGCCAGGCCCAAACGGGTAACCGTGCTAGTGGAAATCGCATTGATGCAGCTACCGCTATCAACGATGACTCGACAAACCTTGCCACCTAGACGGCAGTAGGTCTGAAAAATGGCAGTGCGGCGCCAATCATCACTCTCCTTTGGTCGGGCAAAGATGCACCGAACCACCCCAAGCCGTTCTCCCCCAGGTGCTTATGTAAAATTTACGGCCTGACTGGTGCCATTCACTTCTTCTTCCAGAAAATACTCATCCGCCAAGTCGGCCTCAGCCTCATAACTGACATCCACGAGCGGTGGTGAAGAGTTCACTGGAACACTGCTCTCTATAGCTAGGCACGGTGTGGACAAGAACTAGCAACGTGCCCTATTCCCTGGCAATTATAACATCGGATGCGAGAGTTACCTTCTGAGGAGCAGCTTCCTTTATGGGCCCTTCCCTTTGTCCTCCCGAGTGAGAGGTGGAGGTCCAAGAAGGGAACAACGGGAGGAGGTGGCAGAGCGGGCGCGACTTCCCTCTGGCGTTGCCCTTCAGGAGCCCGAAAAGGGGGAACTCTCTGAGAAGAAGCTGGGGCAACACGCTGATCGGTATGACTTGGAAAGTGGGTCTGACTCTAGGTGGGGACGCTCGCTCAAGCTCAAACTACTCCATCTCTCGCACCAGGCGTGGTCAAGGTCGGTCACATATTGGCGGAATAATTCCTGCTGATAGACTCGACGAAGGCCCTTCCGGAATCGAGAAAGGGTTAGTGCACTCTCCTCGCGGACTCCACACCTCAACAGGCGATCATCAAATTCATCTATATACTCAGACACTGTCCGAGATCCTGAGAGACATTCTGCCACCGATCAATCAACCGATTTTGTACGCCGAAGGGACGTACTTCTCGCGCAGCCGAACTTTCATCTCATTCCAAGTATCGGGGCTCCTCATATCGTTGAGCAGACGATCCTCCAGGCTGGTCCAAAAAGTGAGGGCTCGTCCCCTCAACATGGTCTTGGCGAAGAAGGTTCGCCGAGGATCAGACATACCCATCCACTCAAAGTAGCGGTTCATCCGCGCTTCCCAGTCAAGATATGTTGCGGTTCCAGAGATCCGTCAAAACTGGGAGCCTCAGGCGGGCGTTGCGGATATCTTGATCCCGCTCACGAAAGGCCCACCGCTCATCCTCAAACTCTGGGTCATGTCTATGACCATATCTCCGGTGTCTCGGGGCAACAGGACCTCGAGGAGTTTCACCCACCTCCTCACCAAACGACTCACGGTCATAGTCCCCTAATGACCCCGACGATCCCAGCAGCCGGGCAGCTCGGAAGGGGGAACCCCGGGGGAGTGGGGGCGTTGCGGTTGTGGCCGTCCACAAATTGTTCATGCCTCGGCTCACGGGCGCCCCTTCGAGTACCGCAATACGACCAACTATCCCCTGGACGGTACGACCAGACTCGGTGACTCTCTCATCTAAGCCCGCCAGACTCTGCTAAACGATGGTCCATCCTACGAATGTCCTCACTGAGTTTGTACACTAACTCGGTCAAGGCTGGACGTCAGGATTTTCAGTACGTGACCCTGGAGCTGGTGGGTGTGATCCCGACATGGCTGGATGTGAACCTGACATAGGAGAGGTGACGTAATAACACAGCACCGCTACGTGTGGGCATGAAACAAGGACTTTCCCCCATTAACGAGACAGAAATTAAACATGAGAATTTGACACACTAAGAGCACCCTTTTTTTGTTTTGGGATTTGAAATTTTTTTGTTTTGTTGGTTTTTTTTCTTTTTTTTTTCTTTTAATACTGATTTGACTGCTTGTTGATTTTTTTTTTTTTGCCAGCAAATTACGTCACAAGATGAATTTCAAGAAAAATGCTACGACTAGGCGTGCAGCTATATGATCGGAAAAACCGTCCGTTAAGCACTACAAAATGCCAAGTCAAACACCAGTGTGACTCCACAATGTATATGAAATTAATTCCACATGTAATGTCTCTACCAGTACAACGAGTTGGGAAACTCACGACTCACAAAGCGACAGCGACATTATTTAGCTAGCTAGGGAACCTATCACACACACGGCGGCAAATTTAACCGATACTAGAAAAGCAAGTGAGAGAGAGACGTGCGACTAGGCGCTAACCGACTCGCTGAAAAGCGAGGTCCAACGAGGAACGTGTACACACGCGCATCGCGCTCACGAAGTTGAAGCCAAACGCCCACGCGGTGGGGCTGTGTCTCACTGTCCCGGTCTGGTGTAATCCTCAACGCAGTAAAAACGCGGCGCACGGACTCCACGTTCCGCGCCGCAGGAGGTGAGACGACGGGTCGAGTCGGGTGCTGACGCGGAGGCGTACGTGGACGTCGTGGCTGGAAAGCCTCGTGTGGTAGCGCCGGGAGGTAGACGTGAACGGGGTGCTCTCCGTCGGCGTTTAACACGCCGTGCAGGTTCATTCGAACGCAGCGCAGGTGGCTGTGGGGCGGCCCACTGGCGAGACAGTGCAGGCGCTTTACAGGTGCACCCAGTTTGTGCCGGTGCTGGACGTGGGTCGACCGCGGCGTGGGCGGCCTGAGTACGTGATCGCGGTGGGGCCGCGTGCAGGCCGCCAGGCACAGGGACACGGGCGCTGTGATGAAGCGGTGTGGTGGCGCCGGGGCGTCCTCGCGTTCGCAGGGCCGGGCGGGGTTCGCGCTGGCGCGGGTTCGCGCTGGCGCGGACTGCCTGCCGCGTGGGGCTGGGCCGCGAGCAGGGGACGCGGGGTGGCGCCGGGGCAGCCCCCCCGTGTGCAGGGCGCCGGTTGCGGAGGTGGACACGAGTAGGGGTTGATGTGGGCGGCACGATGGAGGGGCCCGGAGGCGGGCCTCGCTGACGCGAGCGCTGATGCGCTCGCGGCACTGCGTACGCGGTTTGCGGGGCTGGCGGGGCGCGGGTCGCGGCTGGAGCGGACGGCCTCGCCGCGCGGGGCGAGGGGCTGGGCCGCGAGCAGGACGCGGGGTGGCGCTGGGGCGGCCTCCCATGTGCAGGGCGGAGCGACGTGGGGCACGCGAAGGTGGGGTTCGGGCAGACGCAGCGCAGGGGGGTTCTCAGTACACGGACCGTTCGTCTCTGATGCCAGTTGATGCGGAACCATGGGAAAAAATGAAGAAAGAAGAGGGAAGAAGCTGGGGATCTCGCTAGGGAAGAGGTAGAAGTAGAGAGGAAGAGAGAAACGCAGGGAGAGAGGCGCAGAGAGAGAGAAAGAGAGGGAAAGGAGTTGGCGGCTCAAAGGATTTCTTTGCTCATTAACAAATAATTCTTTTGTTGTCTACAAGACATTTATTTATAGGGATTAAACCCTAAGACTCTCAAAGACTAATAATGACCAACATAACCCTGGGACCTAAATTAAGCTAAATTCGCAATAATAAATAACAGAAAAGTAACAAAACCATGTGGGCCCCTAATGGACCAACACTCACATAGGACTGCTCAAATAAAATAGAAAATACATCAACAAAGCTAATCATCAATCCTCAAGCCAAATAGATGCCGATGTCGAATCTGGATGTCCCCTCCGACGATAAACGTACGCCGGGTCGAAACAGGCACGAGCTCGGGTGTCCTCACCAGTTCCCCTGGTGGGTTTTCGATTTTCCCTGCGGTGGGGTCCACCAGGGTGAAGAACCCACAGGGGGTGTACCTCCGGCGGAGTCCATGGGGGGCTTTTTGGTTTTCCTGGGTTATTTGAGATTTCTGGATTTGGGAATTTTCGAGTTTGATATTTCTTGGAATTTCAAGAATTTTTAGTTTCGGGAGTTAGGAATTTGGGGATTTTTGGAAATATGGTATTTCTCGAAATAAGGAAATAAGATATTTCAGGACTTTTGGGATTTTCTGGGAATTTACATTTCTGGACTTCTGGAAATATGGTATTTTCTGGAAATTGAACATTTCAGGAATTTTTTGTTTTTTCTGAGGAATTCCTGGAAATTGGATAGTTCAGAACTTTTGGGTTTTGGGAATTTGATATTTCTGGATTTTCTGGAAATGTGGTATTTTGTGGAAAATTGTAATTTTCAGGAATTTCTGGGTTTATGGAGATTTAATATTTCTAGATTTTCTGATAATTCCTAGAAATTTGATATTTCAGGAATTACTGGATTTTTGGATTATTTGGAATATTTAGCCCTGTCACACAACCACAATTTTATACTGCTTTACATCATGATTAGCATTTTTTTTTCATATTCAATTCTTTTGATCACCAAAATATTCACAAGAATTTAGTGAATATTTTTAGTGCCAACAAATGCCCCCTACGAGATGTATGTCGGAGCTAACGGCAAAGACATGTATTCCGTGCACTTCACAAATTTTGGTCCCCTAGTCTTAGTGACATGGCGGGGAATGGGGTTGAAGACCACAATAATAATTCATGTGCTTCAGCATTTATGCAATGTTGTCAATGATTTTGGACAACATCTGTTGTTGTAGCTTGGGCGAAGACCAACTTGTCGTGCATCTTGCACTAAGCTATTGGCCTCTATTGCCTGAATATTTCTTAGCTCAACAACCCCTAAGAGAGGACCTAAGATAGTGCATATCGCTTTAGAGCAGTGACATAGAACCACTCCACCAAGTCAACCCTACGGTTGAGTTTCATTGAAGAACAACTATCTGGCTTTGCTTGGAGCTTACTTTGGCCTTCTTCGCCTAAGTCTTGTTTTTCTAATTTTACTCAAGATTTGACATCTATATATAATATATATATATATATATTCAAGTTTTGCTTTTATGGCTTTGCTCAGCAAATGATTTCACATTCTGGTGTAGAGATCTGCCTATGTAGCTTTGTTCGTCGCTCATTTTGGCATATTTCTCTGAATCTTGCCTTTTTACTTTATTCAGAATTTAATTGTAGATTTCGCCGTTGACGTTTGCCTTTCTAATTTTGTTCAATGACTTGACTTTAATATTTTTCGCATGAGTCTTGCGTTTCTAACCTTACTCAAGATTTGATTGGAGATTTCTTCAAAGTTAAGGCTTTGCTCAAAGATTAATTTCACATTCCGCTGCTGAGATTTGTCTTTCTCTGCCTTTGCTCGGAACCCGTTTTGACATTTAGCCATCGAGGCTTGCCTTTTTGGCCTTGCCCATGCTTTGACTTTATATTTTGTTGTTGAGGCTTGCCTTTCTGGCTTTGCTTCTCTCTTAATCCGACATCCTTTTTCTTGAGTTTTATCTTCTTGGCTTTAATCAGGATTTGATGGGCAATTTTGTAGACGAGACGTGTCTTTCTGGCTTTGCTTCATGGCTTGATTTGACATCTTTCTCCTAAGTCCTGCCTTGCCGACTTTGCTCAGGATTTGATGGGAGATTTCCTCGACAAGGTGTGCCTTACTAGCTTTGCTCCACAGCTTGATATGGCATCTTCCTCCTTAGTCTTGCCCTACTAACTTTGCTCAGGATTTGATTGGAGGTCTTGCTGGTGACATTTATCATTTTGAATTGATATGTCATTCTCTCTCTTGAATCTTGTCTTTCTGACTTTGCTCAAGATTTGACAGGAAATTTTACTGATGAGGTTTGCCTTTCTAGCTCTGCTCAGCAATTTGATCTTGACATTTTTCTCCTGGGACTTATCTTTTTGGCTTTTCCTAGGTCTCGATTTGACATCTTCCTCTCGAATCTTGCCCTTGATGAGTTTGTTCAAGATTCAATGGGAGATTTTACCAATGAGGCCTACTTTTTTGACTTTGCTCTCCGACTTGATTTGATATCTTTCTCCTGATACTTGTCTTCCTAACTTTGCTCGCAACTCGATTAGACATCTTCAAACAAAATCTTGCCTTTCTGGCTTTTTCATAATTCAATGGGAGATTTGCCGATGAGGCCTACCTTTCTAGATCATTTCTCTTCTTCTTTTTTCCTTTTCTTCTCTCATCATTTTTTTCTTTTTTTCTCTCTTTTTTTGGATCTCCTTACTAGTATTAGTGCCTTTCGAGTTTTCACACTGAGGGATCACTAATTTTTGCTTGAAACGCCCTTTCAGGTTTTCACCTCAACCGGGTTTTGAGACATATTTTGGTTTAAAATTGAAAATTTGGAGATTTTGGTTTAGAATTTAGGGTTTGACTAATCTTTGTTGTTTGATAACCAAAGATTGGAAAAAATTTTAGCTCAAAATTTAGAGTTCGGCTGACCTTTGTGGTTTGATAGCGAAGGATTTGAGTTTAGGGATTTCAAGTTTTGACTGGCCTTTATAGTTTGTTAGCCAAGGATTGGGGATTTTGATATGGCTGACCTTTGTGGTTTGATGGCCAGGGGTTTGGAGGGTAGACTTTTGTGAGCTTGAATGATGTATTTGCCGCAGTAGGACAAGGGAAATTTACAATAAACTTGGGGATTTGAGTTTAGACATTTGAGATGAATGACCTTTATGGTAAGAGGCAAAGATTAGAAAGGTTTGTGGGTAGAAGGTTTGAACTTGATGGCTTGGCCTTTGTTGTATGGGTTGGACTTTTGAATTGGGTGGCTGACCTTTGTGATTTGTAGCCCAGGGTTCAAATGATTTGAGGAGCCAAGCTTTGTGATTTGAAGTCGGTGGAATTTGGTGAATTGGCAGCCCAAAAAAAATACATGTAAGTCGAAACAAAGGTTGGAATACAAGTAGGGTTGACAACACAAAAAAGACATGTAAGCCAATGCTACAAATGGAATTTGAATAGAATTAACAGCCCAAAAAAGTGACTCACGATGATGGGCAACAAAAGTTTCTTAGCATTCTCTCTCTCTCTCTTTTTCTCTTATTCTCTCTTTCTTTTTTTTTTTTTATCACCTTACTAACCTTAGCATCCTTTTGGGTTTTTGCCAAAACTAACACCTTTAGCTTTTTTCGACTCGTCCTTGCGCGTTTTCACACAGAGGGGTTATCCATTTTTGCCTGAGACGCCCTTTCGAGTTTTCACCTTAGTCAGGTTTTGAGTTTTTTACCTTTAAGTACACAGTAAACCATGCACTTAAGTCCGTCGGAGCACCTCTATTTTAAGCCCCATTTTTTTTCTTTTGAAACATAGATGATTGGCGATTGGTTAACCTTCATGGTGTAGAAGTGAAGGTTTTGGACTTTAGAACTAAGTAGATATGGAATTTTGGGTTTCGGATTTAGGGTTCATGATATGGCTGACCTTCATGGTATGGTAGCCAGGATTTAGAATTTGGGATTTTATGACTTCATTGACCTTTATGGTTTAATAACTAAGGGGTTTTGGAATTTGGGGTTTCAGGCGGACATTTCTGGTTTAATAACCATGGGTTTGAAATTTTGGAATTTTATGGTTCGGCTGACCTTCCTGGTTTGATAGCTAGGGTTTGAATTTTGTGTTTTTGGGACATGATTGACTTTATGGTTTGATAGCCAAGATTTGGGATTTGGGATTCATAATTTTGGCTAACCATTGTGGTTTGTTAGCCAAGGATTTGGGGTTTGGAATTGGCTTAGTCTACCTTTGTTATTTAATGGTTTTTGGGATTGGGATTTTGAGACTTTGGTTTGATCGACCTTTTGTGGTTTGATGGCTAAGGTTTGGGACAGGGTTCTTGTTGTGGTAGAGAAGAGTTGTCTGAACAAAATATGTCCACAACAGTGGGACTTATATATGGGATTTTTTTTCTTTTTCCTCTTTCACATTATCAACTCTAGCGCCTTTTCGAGTTTTCACTAAAGTTGATCCCCTCTAGTTTTTCCAATGCGCCCTTACAGGTTTTGCATTGAGGGGTTACCCATTTTTGTCTGAGGTGCCCTTTTGGGTTTTCACCTCCGCCAAGTTTTAGGCCTTTTTGCCCTTAGTCACCTCGAGAATGAGAGTGGCTAAGTCTGTCGGGGCACCTCTATTTTAAGCCTCATTTCTTCCCTTTCTTCTTTCTTTTTTTTGTTTTCCTTCATTGGGAATTGGTGTGTCTTTTAAGGATTAGCGGGGTCTTGCTGCCCTGCATTACGGCGTCGATATGTCGCCATAGTGGTTCCGTCCCCGGCCTTTGTAGCGTCATCCCTAGTTGAGGTTCCTAAGTTCTAGGGCGAAGGTATTAACACCATGTTGCACGAAAAGCCTTTTTAGCACTTCTTCTAAGCATTTCTTCCAACTTCTAGTTAATGATTTCTTCATTTTTATAGGAGATCATTAGTTCCTCAGGAATGGGGAGCTTCTCGCCTTCTTGTGCCTGCTGATACATTTAAAAAATCCAACTTTTGAGTCGAGTCTTTTGTTCCAACCCTTACCACAGTATGTACTCATCGGGGGAGACAACCTTGGTGGGCATAGGGGGAATGTATTCCTCCAACTGATCAATCAGCTTCTATAAGTTTATAGTTGGATCAACTCTTTTTGAGTTTTTTTATGACAACAGCTTGTTCAGCCTACTTCTTCAACCTCCTCTTTAATTTTTTCTTGTTATTTTTTTTGCCTACTTTTTGATCCGTGCTAATTTTGTTAGTGAAGGGGCTTCTACCTTTGGAGGCGGTTAAAGGGCACCTTCAGAATTGGGATTGCTATGCCAGGCTCTCCTTTTAGGGAGCTTAGGTTGATAATGCTTCTTCAGAGCCACATCGTCCCAACCAGTCTACCCTTGGTGCATTTAGAATGTAGCATTAATTGCTTGCTTGATTATTTCAAGCAACAACTCTTGGAGTTTAGCCATAAAGAGGCTAGACGGTTGAAAAATTGATTCCGCTATGGGTTTTTTATTTGCTCATCCCCTGGTTTGTCCAGAACTTGCCTTTGGGGACTTCACTCCGGCCCCGCCTTGTCAGATCTACCCGGTGTGCTTGCGATTGAACTAGCCTTCTCAATCTTTTATGAAGTTTGGTTTGGCATTCTCTTGTCGAGACTTGCATTTCTGGCTCTATTTGATGTTTAACTTAAGATCTTTTTCTTAAGTCTTGCCTTTCAAACTTTACTTAGGACTTGATTTGAGGTTTTATCCCTAGAGGTTGCCTTTTTGGCTTGGTCTAGAATTTGATTTGACATCTTATTCTTGGAGCTGACCTTTCTAGCTTAGTCCAAAGCTTGGATTAACATTTTGTTCCTAGAGCTGGCCTTTCTGGCTTGGCCCAAAACTTGGTTTCACATATGGTTTTCTGGAGCAGGTCTTTTTGGCTTGGTCCAGAGCTTGATTCGTCATTTGATTTCTAGAGTTGGCCTTTTTGGCTTAATTCAGAGCTTGAATTGTCATTTGGTTTTTGAAGTTGGCCTTTCTAGCTTGGTCCAAAGATTGAGTTGACATTTTGTCCCTAGAGTTGGCCTTTCTGACTTGGTCCAGAGCTTGAATTGACATTTGTTCCTAGAGCTGGCCTTTCTGGCTCAATCCAAACTCCAGAGCTTTGGTTGACATTTGGTTTCTGGAGCTAGCCTATCTGGTCCAGAGCTTGATTTGGCATTTAGTTGTTGGAACTGAGCTTTATGCCTTAGTACAGAGCTTGATTTGACATTTGGTTACTGGAGCTGACCTTTCTGGCTTGGTCTAGAAATCTATCGTGAGCATTATTGACAGAGATTGTTTGCTCATCCCTTGTGTTTGGCTAGGGGTCTACCTTGAAGTGTTGGCCATTCTTGGTTATAAGAGACCCGATTTTGATTGCATAGAATTTCTTCAAGGCTGTGTTGGTCCGATGTACTCTTGGCTACCTTGTGAGGACTTGTTATCGGCTTCCCTTGGACTTCCACCTATATGTGGATTACGTTGGCTGATTGGCAAACCATGTCAGTTGATTGGTTCGGCCGCTCCCCCTTACAAGGTTTTGAAGAGTCAAGTCGACTACTTTGCATTGTGATGGGGCGGCTTTGAATCATCTTCTGCACCTCATTTTTTAAGATATTAGCAATCTTCGATAGTATGTCCCAACATGCGATAAAATATGCAGTGGTTGGGCCTATTTGTCTTGTTGACATCTGTGGGCTTCTTTGGATTTGGTAGACATTTAGGCGATTCGCCACTTCTTTAATGCTTACACGCTTGAGTGGGATGGCGTCCTCAGTCTATCAAAGACCGAGACACGCGTCGTTGAGGCCCACACATGATTCCCCTCTACCACTCGGATTGGTCCCGAGGTTTGACACGCGAAGTTGGGCTTCCGATACACGACCTTCTTCTTTAGTCCTTACAGACAGAGAGGTTTGGGATTTTGGAATACAGCTTTTTACTGCTCTGGCAGTCTGGTGGGCTTGTCTGCCCAAGCTTTTCTAATTACACAGTTTCCTTTTTGGTGACTTGAATTTGCTTCATCTTTGGAGGGTGTTCTTTGTTGTATTGCCCCCAATCATGGACTAGACCCCTTTTTGCAACCCGTTGTGTCTTCTCACAGTTGGTGAAGGAGTGCGAACTGTTGGAGGTTGAGATTGTTGGGCCATCAAGCCAAATGTGAAGATTGTTGACGAGTACAGTCCCATCAGAATTAGAAACGGTTGTCGTGAGCTTTTTTCCTTTGCGACTCTAGCGTCATCATTTCCTTAACAGGCTTGCCTTTTTGGCTTTATTTAGAGCTTTGTTTAGAGCCTTCTTCCTTGGACTTGCCTTTTTGGCTTTGCCTAGGACTTGGTTGAGAGCCTTTCACTTTGCACTTCTTCATAGGCCCTTGCTTGTCAGAGCTATTTTGCTTAAGGTTTCACATGAGGCATTTTCCTTAGCATTATTTGGTGCTTTGCCCCCAACTTTTCTTTGGATTTTCATCCCCAAATATACCTTTTCTGATTTTTGAGTTGGTAGATTACTTCTTGAGTTGTTGCCTTAGAAGGCTTTGATTCTTCAAGGATTCTTTGGCCCAGTTGGCCTCTTGACTTGCTGCTAGGCTGACAACTAAGCAGATTTAACCACACTAGTGCCTTTTGATTGCTCGGGCCTCCTCTCAAGTGTCCCCAAATTTGTTTAATACAAAGTTACTGCACATCATGGTTCAAAACTCGCCGGATCGAGATCGGATCGGCCGAGTCGGCTCGGTTTTGGGCCTCCCGATCTGAGCCGGGGTAACCTAGCATGTCCTTGCACGCGGATCGGACCGGCTCGGCTGGGCTCGGCCGGCTCGCCGAGCCGGCCGATCCGCCTCTGCTCGGCCGATCCGGTTCAACCTTGTCATGGGCTGAGTCCAGGCCAATCCCAGGCTGAGTTCAGGCCGAGTCCACTGCGATTTCAGGCCTATTTACCTGAATATCATTTAAGTAAATGAAACATTTACTTAAGATATTACATGTAAATAAGGAAGTACCCCCCATTTGAATCCAATAAAAATATCAAAAAAATCATATCTTACCAATAAAAAGTCAACTCTCCCACCGAAGAAGAAAATCGCAATTTCGTGATTTTAGCGAAATGCTAACTTTCTAATCTCTCATAATTTAGCCTATCTAAAAATTTGATAATTCAATAAACCATATGGAACACTAAAAATCTAAAGTCCGGTAAAAAAGTCAAAAGTGCATATGACTTCTCCAAGGAGCCACTCTCCTACTGACAGCACTTAGTCTGCTTGAGACCTCTCAGGATTTGGTCAAACCTAAGCTATCATCATCTAAACTCATGAGATTTTTCACTTTTTAATTGAAAAGAAATTAGAAAGTGACAATTCTCATGACTTTGAGTGATGATAGTTTAAGTTTGACCAAATCCTGAGAGATCTCGAGCAGAGTAAGTGCTGTCAGTAGGAGAGTGGCTCCCTTGGAGAAGTCATATGCACGTTTGACTTTTTTTACCGGACTTTGGATTTTTAGTGTTCCATATGGTTATTTGAATTATCAAATTTTTAAATAGGCTAAATTATGAGATTAGAAATTAGCATTTCGCTAAAATCAACGAAATCACGATTTTCTCTTCAGTGGGATAGTTGACTTTTTATTGGTAAGAGATATGATTTTTTTTGATATTTTTATTGGATTCAAATGGGGGGTACTTCCTTATTTACATGTAATATCTTAAGTCATTTACTTAAATGATATTCAGGTAAATAAGACCTGAACTCAGCCTGTATAAGATATACACCTGTATAAGGGGCCGATCCAGCCACCCCTGCCTCAGCCGGGCTCGGCCCGGCTCGGCCGAGCCGGGGTCGGGATCGCCGGGTCGGATCAGTTTTGGGCCGACCGATCCGATCCCGATCCCCGGGTTTTTGAACCTTGCTGCACATAATCGCCCCCTTGCTTTGGCTTCCCGGCAGCACACCACTTTTTTTGTAAGACTTGAATACCAACTTCTTTTATTTTTGCCTTAACTTGATGTAGATGATAATAGGATTGCCCCTTTTGCTTGGAATTAGAGGCTTTAGGCTTCCACCAATGCACTAGCTTCGAGAATCAAGACTTAGACACTAGCTTTTTTTCATTTCCGCCTTAATTTGATGTAATTAGCGAATGATGTTGAAGTGATTGCACAATAGGGACATGATGGTCCCGTGACAAGATCTACTAGCCTGTATTGAGCCAAATGTGTTTTCTTTTTTCTTCTCCTAATAAGGATGAGTCTTGTCAAACTTGGCTAGCAGGAACAACATACGGATTTCGTTGGCACCTAGTCTTCATAAAGAAACGTTCTCTTTGATGCCTCGAGCAATGATAACCACGGTTGGGGTGGTAATGGGCCTTGATGTAAGAGCGGCTTTGGACATGTGCTATCTTGACATTTGGGTTTCGAAAGGAAATGCTCAACCATGATGCCCCCAATGGCAGCAAATGGCCAGGATGGCGTTGCCCCTATTAATAGGAGTAATTTTAGACGAGCTTTGTGCCAGCATTTTGGCTTCAAGAAAGAACCCTCTCTTTGATGCCCCCAGCAACAGCTATGGTCGGGACAAAGTCAACAGCAAGGATTTTTCCTTTTGAATTTCTTGCAAAAGTATGAAAGAGTCACAACCTTTACAGAGATAAGGCTATTCTTTGATAGAGAGATGAAAGGCAGGAAAGGTCCCACCAGGCATGCCATTTTGTTTCTACAGAAGATTTATAAATAGATAAATAAATAAAAAAACATGCGTATGTTTTCGGCATGTTCTTTGTTCTGCGTGTTTGATTTATCAGACAATTTGGAATTCGTATGTTGGACCTTCCCCCACCGACCAAGTTGGTGTTAATTTACATCGAGATGATCTCAAACACATTTGATTCTCTGTCAAAAACACATTGTCTCTATTCATTGTGACATTAGTGATCCATTCTTTTATAAACTTTGAAAACTTCATTACTTGTACATAGGTAGTTTGAATTACAATTCGTCTTTTAAGACCTTTACAAATGACCCCGATTATGTAATCGGGTCTTCAAAATCACATTCGGTCACAATCGAACTCTCTTGAAATTGCTCTTACCACGATCAGACAATTGTATTTGAACTTCATCACGATCAGACCATTAGATCACTAAAATGGTCATTATCGGTCCATTAAATCTATTTCATGGTCATGATCACTCTTTTAATTGTGATCAGACCCTTGGAATTGACCTCATGTCCATAAGACAGAGATTTTTGCAAGTTTTTACCCTTTCTAGGTATATCTTGCAACTTTGTACCATTTCTGAGTATCCTTGCAATTTATTACCCTTCCTAGGTATTAGCAATTCTTACCCTTTCAGGGGTATTTTTTGCAATTCTTACCCTTTTCAGGGGTATTCCTGCAATTTTCACCCTTTTAGGGGTATATCTGCATTTTTTACCCTTCCAGAGGTATATTTGCAATTTTTACCCTTTCAAGGATATTTTCTGCAATGTTTACCCTTTTCAGGGAGATTTCTACAATTTTTTACCCTTCAAGGGGTATTCCTACAATTGTTTTACCCTTTCTGGGTATTCCTGTAATTTTTATCCTTTTTGGATATTTTTGCAGTTTTCTACCCTTTCTGGGTATTTTTTTGCAATTTTGTACCCTTCAGGGGTTTTTCTACAAATTAGGTACCCTTTCTAGATATATCTGACATTTCCTTGACTTTTCTAGGCAATTCTATCATTTCTCAGTATCCTCGGGTATTTCAATCATTTCTTGACTTCTGAGGTTTTTTTCGTCATTTATTGACTTCTTTGGGTACATTTGTCATTTCTTAACTTTGTCGGATATTTCTATCATTTTTTTTATTTTTCCGGATTTGAAGTGGCTAGCCTTAAGCCAAACTCAGAAGAGCGCACATCACTTCAGGAAAGTGACATGATCTAGCTCCACCGAGCCGTGCAAACGGCACGAGTCTTATGCTACTTCCTCCCTTTAAAGGGGCTTTTCCATAATTTCTAAACTTCGATGGCATTTTGGTGACCTCAATGAAGTTCATGCATAGTTTGAGTAACTTTCCCACAAGTGGGAGTATTTGTGAAATTCCCCCTTTCAAGGTCTTTTTGCAATTTCCACCTTTTCAGGGACTTGCAATTTCCAACCTCTTTTAGGAACCTTTCTGCAACTTCCCATCTTTCAAGGGATTTTTCTGCAATTTCTGTCCTTTCAAAGATTTTTCTACAATTTTTGGATTTTGAAGGTATTTCTGTAATTTATGTCCTTTCAAGGATATTTTCTGCAATTTCTGTCCTCTCAAGGGCGTTCCGATAATTCTTGTCCTTCAGGGACTTTTCTACAATTTTCTAACCTTCAGAGACTTGTCTGTAATCTTTAACCTTTGGAGGGTATTTCTGTAATTTTCTGTCCTTCCGAAAATATTTTTGCAATTTTCTTGTCCTTCAGGGACATTTCTGTAATTTCTTATCCTTTCAGGGACTTTTGTGCAATTTTCTGTCCTTCAAGGACTTCTGTAATCTTTACCCTTTGGAGGGTATTTCTGTAATTTTCCTGAACTTCAGAGGACATTTCTGCATTTTTCTTGTCCTTCGGGGATGTTTCTGCAATTTTTACCCTTTAGAGGGATGCATATGCAATTTTATATCCTTCTGAGGACGTATCTGCAATTCTTCACAAGTTGGCAATTTGTGGACAGCAAGTTCATGCCACAGCTTGACATTTACATTCATAGCATTCAAGAGAGTACATGTACGAGGATGGGCTTTTGCAAGGTCTTTTATATAAAATTTGGATGACCTGGCAAATAAGTTCCCACGAGGGAGTTTTACATAAAATTGCCAAGGACCAGTAAAACAGCCTTTCCTTCCTTCTTTTTAAATAACAAACAAACAACAACAAGAGCAGGCCGCTTTTGGCTTCCTCTGGGCTTGGCTTCTACCAAGTCTTCCAAGTCCAAGTCCTTTGTGTTGTTGGCCTTTGCCCTCCTTTTATAGGAGTTGGACGGAGGAGGAGGAACCCCCGGTGGTTTTTGGAGCAGGACCTCGGTGGGTTTTTAAATATTTTATAATTTTTTATGTGAGAGATGTTGTATCCCTTGTTTTGATGATGACTAAGACAGTGTATAACTATGATATATAATTTACATTAATACTTAAAATATGTAAAATTGATAAACATGTGTCGACGCAACATGGCTATCAGGTCGACACATTTGGTCTATCCAGTAAGCGATCAACGGAAAAGTGATCAAGAGGTCGACGCAAAAGACTAATCAGGTCGACGTACCTAAAGCATCCAATGAGCTCTAAATTGAAAAGGGATCAGGAGGTCGACGCAATTAGTGCAACAGGTCGACCTCATCTATGTTTCCAAAGAGAAGTATATCTAAACACTTAGAAGGTCAATGCAAGATGGTTATCAAGTCGACACCAGTGCTCATCCAGTGGACTATAGAAACACATAGAAGGTCGACACAAGATGGCTATCATATCGACACTTGTGCTCATCCAGTGAACTGTTTCTAAGTACAAACACTGTGCGTCAATGCAGTGCACAAGATGCGTCGACACACATCGGAACTTTACCTATCAGTGATAAATTTAAGATGAACACGTGGCATATTTGGGCACAAGAACCAAGGCCCAATCAAGGGGATTCTGTGGCCCACACTTGAAGCTTCCAGAAAGATTCCTTAGTAGAGATTATCCTCTCCTAGCGGCAGAGTGATTTAGTGGGGACAACCTACAGATTTGGTGATGCCGCAAATCATGAAGTTTTTGTTCCGCACAAAAAGCGTGTGGGACGTCGTGTTTTTAATGAGCACGGCCAAAGAGCAAAGTAGAAGGCTGGCTGCGAGCAAAGAGGATTAAGAATATCTGAAGAGCTTCTTCCTGGAGGAAAAGATGAAAAAAAAAATGGATGTTGTATGATTCATGAGCAGAGCATCGTCAGTCCAGTCTGATTCGTAGGAGATCAAGTCAATTAGCTTCAAGAACTGATCCATATGGTGGACTCACACAAGATGATCTGAAGCATAATCCGAGCCATCAGGACCTGAAGAATCTGAGTTCAAGTTGAACAGAACAAAGAAGATCAAACAGGATCGAAGAACTGGTGTTTGAGAATTTGTCTATCTAAACTCTAATCTTCTTGTGCAATTCATTTTACTTTCAAATTTCTCCAGAACTCTTTGGCTGCACCTACTAGAGTTAGGAGTGTTGATCCAACGCCGTGTTGTGCGTGGATTGAGGAGGTCTGTGTGACCTTGAAGCTGTGAATCAGTGGTTTTCAAACTGTTAGTCAGCAGATGTAGAAGTTGTGAATCAACGGAAGTGAGTGTATCACACTGTTGAATTGCCCCTAGTGAAGCCTCACTTGGTTTAAGTGAGGGGTGGACGTAGGTCTCCTCCTTGAAGCCGAACCGCCTTAAACATTTGTGTGTTTTGCTCTCATCTCTTATTTTCTAAGCTTTTCATTGTGAGGTTATTTTTAAGGGGTAAGATCTATTCACCCCCCTCTAGATTGAACATTCCACATCTAACACGTGGTATCAGAGTTGGGCTCTCCAATTCTTTGGTTTAACAACCAGGAGAATTTAGTGTGGAATGGATCTAAGAGGATATGTTACAGGGAGACATTCTATTAATAGACCCCCATATTTTGATGGATCTAACTATGTTTATAGGAAAAACCAAATGCAGATGTTCCTCAGAGCACAAGACCATGAAATTTGGAGAGTAGTAAGGGACCCTATGAGATTGCTGAGAAGGATGAAGACAAATGGATTGCTAAGCAGATCAAGAAGGCTAACACAAATTGGAGTGCAATGAACATCATGCAATGCTCTCTACATCCCACAGAATTTTCAAGAGTGTCTTCATGTACAACTGCTAAGGAGATGTGGGATCGTTTGGAGGTAATATATGAAGACACCTCTGAGGTAAAAGAAACTAAGGCTAACATGCTTATTTCTGAATATGAATCTTTTAGAATGAAACCTGAAGAAACAATTTCTGAGATGTATACTAAACTAACCTTGTTGACAAATGCTCTTAGAGTCTAGGGAAAAATTATACGGAGTATGAACTGGTGAGAAAAGTTCTTAGATCTTTAATCCCCATCTGGCACACAAAGGCCACAAGTGTAGAAGAATCTAGAAATTTATCCACAACAACAGTTGACCAACTAATTGGCTCACTAATGACCTATGAATTGACTCTGAAAATGACAGATGATGATGTGAAGAAAAAGAAGTCACTTGCACTTAAAACAAGTTCGAGTGTGAAAGAATCATCCGATGAAAGTGAGTCATCCAACTTAAGAATTTTTCTATTCTGACCCAATTCTGATACGAATTATCGGATTCGGAATTGAAAAACAATATTGGTAGCTTATCAGAATCGATATCGGTTATGTCGAAAAGTTATCGGAATCGGAATCAAAATATCCTCATTCCAAACCGATTTCTGATTCCAATTAAATTAAATATTAAAAAATAACAACTTAAAATGTTAAACCCTAAAGCAACACAAAAGCTTGAATATTAAATTAAATATTAAATATCAAATCCGGAAAAAAAAACTTGAATTTTCGAAAGAAAATTGGTACCAATTCCAATTTCGGTTTCAGTAACGTAATCGGAATCGGATTGGTATTAGAAAAGACCATTCTACTTATATCGGAATCAGAATCGAAAGCGGTGATTATCGGAATCGGTGTTGAAAACTCATGTTTCCAATATCGAACCCGACCTAGTTGCAGCCTTAGTGGACATTCCAAAGAAGCTTTTTTTTTAAAATGTGGCTAGTGCCACTAGTATATTAATGAAAATGGAACGTACAAGCATGGAATGTCATCTCGCGAGATTCTCGCGAGATCTCGTGAGAATCTTGGCCTCGGTGGGCTGCCAAGAACCAAGGCCCCTGAAACCCCGTTGTGCGGGATTTGAAACCACCCTCCCCCCCCCCCCACCCCTGAAGGCGAAGCCCCGCTCCTTTGCACCGGCCCACTATGTCTTTGACCAGCGGCAGCGACGGTCGTCTCTACAGTGCACCTGCAAGTGGTCCTCTCCGACGCCTCCCCCTCTTCTCCCTCCCTCCCTTCCTCTCTCTCTCTGTTTACGTTAGTGTCGACCTCTAGCACATCTCTCTCTCTCCTCTCTCTCCTCTCTCTCTCTCTCTCTCTCTCTCTCCTCTCTCTCTCTCCCCCAACACAATGTGTGCCGATGCTAGAGGGGGTGGTTCCCTCTGGTGCCTCCCCCCCCCCTCTCTGACCCCCACACAATACCGATGCTGGAGGGGTTGATCCCCTCTGGGCCCACATCCCCCTATCCTCCCTCCCTCTTTCTCTCTTGACATAATCTCTCCTCCCTCCCTCTCTCTCTATCTCTCCCCTCCCCCCCCCGACACAAAGTGCTAGTGCGGTAGTGCCAAAGGGAGTGATCCCCTCTAGGGTCTCTCTCCTCCTCTATCCCTCCCTCCCTCTCTTTCTCTATCTCTCTCTGACATAGTGTGTTGGTGCCGAAAGGGATGATCCCCTCCACACCTCTCTATCTCTCCCCCCCCCATACACAGTGTCAGTGACAAGGGGTGATCCCCTTCGACGCCTCCCCCTCTCCTCTCTCTCTCTCTCTGTATATCGATGCCGGAGGGGGTGATCCCTGTGGTGCCAACCTCTCTCCACTGGGCCTTGGTCCCCCCTCTTCTCTCTCTACCTTCTCTCTATCTCTCTCCCCCTCTCTCTTTACCTCTCCCCCCTTCAAAATAGAGTCTGAACCTTAATGCTTATGTTCAAAATTATTATTTTGAACAATATCAGAGTCAAGTGAATGAAGTGATGACCATTAGCCACTATTTGTACCATGGATTCGTATTGACTTTTTATATACTTTTGTTGTAAGATGGACATATGTTAATTATGATATTGATGTGAAACTGTGTTATCCATTGTTGAGAATGAATGCAATTATCTATGTTATCTAGGAATCAATTTTATTGTTGTCATCATATATGAATTTTCTCGAGATCCTGAGATTTTACCGAGATCTCTTTAATATCTCTTCTCTCTAACCCCTCTAAGATGAAATCGAGATTTAATATGGCAAACCTTGTGTACAAGTATAGGCAAAATGCGCCAAAAGACAACTCCCCTCACCTATGCAGTGGAATGCCACATTGAAGCTGTGTGGAGCAAACTAACTCCCCAATAAATCAAAAAGAAGAAGTGGAGGAATCCACATTACAAATAATAGCAGCCCATTCCTTAACTTTAAGACAAATAGCAGCAAAAATAGCTTCCTCATCGCACGACATTCTATTAAAGATCCAATCTAGTGAAGCATTTTACAATTAATTTGCCTAAGAAAGTTTCCATTTTAAATCCATCACAATTACTTCATCTTTTCTCTATGTTACAAAAATATTTTATTTATATGTTATATAAGGAAAGAAGAAATTTTGAATCTTAGCACAATCCACATTCAAATAATGCATTTAGGGAAAAAAAATTGATGTATGGATGAAATCATATTAGCATTCAAAAAAAGGGTATTCAATTATTGGGAAACGGTTAAGATACCTTTAATGTTGAATCAAGATCAACTGGGACAGAAATTAAGCATCAGGTCCAACTCTTCTTGGTTTCAAGAACTCAAGGTAAAAGCTAAAAATTGGTCACATGGTTAACCAATGCAGTCATTTAAGGGTAGGTGCTTTATGTGTACAAATGGTCCAGTCTCATTGTTATTAACTTACATGCTTAGGAGTATTATAAATCTTCATAAACTAGCCCTCAAGAAAACCCTCTGATGGGAGTACGAGTGGGACTCATATACACAGGAATGTCTTCTTTTTCCCTTTTTTGGAGAAAGGTGGGTCATAACACCCAAAAAAATATAGGTATATAATGATAATGGTGGAAAAGAGAGTCCTCTAAATGTCAACAACAGCAGCATACCAGACCAACAACATAGCTAAAAGTGAACAACAGCCCCATCTCTGTGTAGAGGACTGACATCTTATTAAAAACTATTTCCTCGGAAGAATGTGCAACCCTCCGCTGGGTAGCTACGTCCTCTCTGATCATCCTTCAGTAGGGAAGCTAATTCTTGCTTGTCTCTGGATAGGTTGTGAGGAGCTGACTGTCCATCACTGAGTGATACCCAAAGGACTGTGAAAATGACCTGGTTGGGTCATTTCATGGGAAAAAAGATCAGATCGGCCCAGGGATCGGCCAGGGCCGACCCAATCCGGATCGGGCCGATTCCGGCCAGGGATTGGCAGCAATCGGCAGCAATCAGCCGGATTGGCCTGGATTGGCCATGGCCGATCCAATCCGGAATCAGCCGATCCCGATCCAGAATCGGGCAATCCTGATCCGGAATCGGCCGATTCTGTCTTCCATGGGTTATTTGCACTCCAAGCACAGAGCATCACATCCATGAGGATATCATGTCACTGGAATCCACATTTAATCAATGCCTGGACTACTTCCTCCACTACTGTAATTCATTCTAGAACCCAACATGTCCTGCTGAGGTTTACAATGCAGATGTTGCAGCTCAACGTTGGCAAAGCCCACATGAACAGCGGCCTTTCAATATCATGTTCAGAAGAAAATGTCCTAGATGAAATCTCTACAGCTGCAACCACATGGCTGGGTATCCAGTAGACATCGCCATCATGAAGAACACTATGGTTTGATTTGGTTTAACACCCTTAGCCTATATCATGATCTTCACAATCTATATGGGAGTTATAAACATGCTGATCCCATGAGATCAGTGAGATAGGGAGTCATAAACATGCTGGTCCCATGAGATCAGTGAGATACCTCCTTACAACCATCCTCAGAAGATCCAGGGACACTACAAGCTGACTTCCATACTTCAATGCTAAGTAGTCTCCTCCCACTGCAGTTTCCCCAATGAAAGGTTCCCCTCTCCATAATCTGGGGACCCATCTAAGGATACACCCATCAGATCTCCAGCAGGATCATCTGCAACAAAGCCACAGTCTGCACAACCTGGATTTGGTTAAGGCTGGATATTTTCCTTGGACTTTGAGTTGTTCTCCACTGTCAACAAACTTGGACACACTTGTCGTGTCTACCTTTTGAAGACCTGCTACTATTTCTGGTGCCGATGGGGAGAGAGCCTGTGTCAAGCCACCACTCCCACGTGCACAGGTATGCGCTTGCAAAAATGCACTAATTGGAAAATTATTGTTGCCGATCACTTGTTCTCCAGCATGATCATTAGAAAATATGGGTGTATCATGCCTATTAAGCCATGCCTCTTTTGCAGGAAGATTTAAATTTCTCTTTTGCATGTCCAAAGGAGACTTGCCTGCCTGAACTTGAAGAGGCCACTGCTGAACAAGATTGTCCGAGATACACCTACCTGGACGAGCGACCCCCACCTTCAGTTGTTCCTGACTCATTTGTTTTCAATATCTTGCCATCACGGTGCTCTGTGCTACCTCTATATCCTTATGTGCCTGCACAACAACTTTATAGGACTAGTCAGGTTTACCGTCTGCTACTGTCACTGGTGGATGAGATGCAATGTGGACGTCCACACACTAGTGTTTTGAACACCATCTTAATTCCATGACTTAGGAATGTTAACCATTAGTTAGCCTCCACCAAAACTCTTGCATGCTGCAACAACTGCCATGAGTTTGTGTTTTCATCCCCCCCCCCCCCCCCCCCCCACTAAAAGCACCCAAAAAGCAACACCTCCTACTTGCTACAAAAAATGGAATTTTTGGTTTGGTTGAAATTTGATGAAAGGGAAAACAAGAAGCAGTAGAAAACAACATATGCATGGGCCACTTTGAGACATCTGGCCAAGCAATGTTGAAAGCTTTGGCAATCTCACCCCTCCCATAACTCCTGACTGCACAACATGAACCACCAAATGTTTCAACATCTTGTTATATGCAAAGGATGGCAACCACAGAGCCTGTAGTGTAATGAACACCTTCAGGTCTCAATAAAAGGACGCTGGTGGGCCACGGATCATCCAACAAAAACTTCCCACCAGTCTGAATTTGTCCCCCTTACCTGCATAATTTGTGCAGTGAAAACTCTTATGCCTTTCCATTTACACACCCAGCAGATCGATTAGCCAAATGAAGAATGACGGTGCCCCTTCTCAAGGCATCAGAACCAAAGGTTTAGCTTGGGATCTGGTCTCAGCAGAAGAAGAATGCCAGAGGTTCAACACCATCTAAAAGGACATGGTTGCATATTAAAGGAGGGATACTTTGTACTTGTGTTTATGTAATAGACATATTCCTTATTTATGTAATTCAAGAGGATTGTTTTGCCACAGCAAGAAAACACTTGTCCCCATCCTTGTCCCAATCATCCTCTCCCTCACTAGTTGTAGTACTGCCACCTGTCCCACTCACATCACCACCATGTTCATTTTCTTCTTGACCGAGTAAGCATGATGGCTAATAGGCCATGTGATCCCATGACACATTGGGTGGTACACAGGAATGACTTCTTGAAGCAAACAAAACCACATGGCATATGGGTTCTCCCGATTCAACTTGAAGATATCAATTGACATCAATGTTTTAAAAAGGACTAATCGGTCCGAGTCGAATGACGCCCCCAATTGACCACTCAGACCGATTAGTCAGTGAGACGGATGCCTCAAGTCCAAGTTGGTTGTTTTTTCAGGAATTTTTACTCATTTTTTATGCATGACTCTTGTTGATTGTGAGTGTTGAGGGTATATCTCTGTCATATCTATAGATATAAGCATCACACAAAAAATCTGATTGAATTAAAAAGAGTGATTATTTTTTTAAAAGTGGATGGTATCACATGTATATAAATTAAAAGGAGAGATAATTTACAAGTATAGGCACAAAAGGCCCAAAAAACTGCTTAGCCCGCCTACACATAGCCATTCAAACAGCAAAAGGATGGCCACCCTCTACCCTCCCAACAAAGTAAAAAGACTAGAATTAGATTGATTCACATTACAAAGCAATGACACCCACACCCACTCCTACACTTTGCCACAAATAACCTGAAAAAGATACTCAACATCTCGTGCCTTCCTAGAAAATGTGGTCGTTTCTCTCTCCCCAAATCATCCACAATGTAGCGTGAAGGATCAACCACCAAACCTTGTCGTCACCTTCGACCGGCCACTGTCTTTTCCATTTATACATGAAGCTACGAACCTCACCTTCTTGCGGGATAGTTCCTTGAGTACAGGCCGCCACTGCCTCCCACACCACCAGAGCATAAGAGCAACTCACAAAAAGATGATCCATGGTTTCCTCATCAATCCCACAGAGAACACAAAAAGACTTGATATCCAGGAGGAAGAGAATAAGTAAACCCCTCGTAGGAGTTGCCGAAGTGAGAGATTCTCCAAATGAGAACTTTGACCTTGAGCGAACTCTGAGGCCTCCAAATTGGAGACTAAAGATCATGCCGCAGCCCACCATCTGAAATAACCTTGTAAGCAGACTTCACGAAGAGAGCGCCTCCCTTCTCCCAGTGCCAAGTCCATCTGTCAGCACACTCGGCGAAGGGGAAGGAGGTCAAAAGAGACAACAGGTCATCAAGCTGAGAAATCTCTATCTACCTCAGACTTCTCCTAAAAAAATGTGTCACACTCTCCCCGGTAGTGAAGAGTCGAGCACCTGAGCAACTGGGATGAACAAAGCCGCCGCCACTTGGAAAAGGTCCGAGAAAGTCTGACAAAGAGGAAAATCAACGTACCATCTATCTTTCCAAAACAATGCCATATCCCCCTTCCCCAAAGAGACTCTGACACCCAAGAGGAAAATATCCCTAGAAGAGGATATGTCCCGCCACAAAGGGGAGGTGTTGGATGTCTAGGAGGGAGATAAGTCCCAAACTCTAGAGCTCCCAAAATATCTCTGAGAAATGAGAGTGCTCCACAAACCAGGCTCACCAGTCCCTAATCTCCATAGCCATTTTGCAAGAAGAGTCAAGTTGAAATCTCTGATATTCTTCAACCTCAAACCTCCCTGCTCTCAACTCTTGGTGACTCTGCCCCAAGTAATATCATGCCAAGCCCCACGCCTATCATTGCTACCATGTCAAAAGAACCTGCACCGTATGACTTCCAATTTCTTAGCCACCATCTTCAGAATCATGAACATAGAAAGAAAGTATGTAGGAAGAGTGTCTAAGACCGAAGAACATAACACCAAGCAACTTCCATAGGAAAAAAATCTTGGCCTTCCAAACCGCCAATCTAGCCTCAAATCTGTGAACAATAAGAAGCCAATCATAGGATCTCAATGCGCTTGGAGATAGAGGAAGACCCAAGTAAGAAATCGAGAAGTTACCCCTCTTGCATCCCAAAATAGTAGCCGCCGTCCACATCATGTTCTCATTAATGTTCACCCCGATCAAAAGGCTTTTATCAAAATTAACTTTCGGACCTGTAGTCTCCTCAAGTAGCTCAAGAAGAAATCTCACCATAACCGGCATGTGATGTCCCTCGGCCAGAAATAGAATGTTATCATCAGCATATTGCAAGTGAGAAATAGTCCTACCATCTCTCACACCCTGCACCCCTATCAGAAGAGTAATCGCCTCCGCTCTCAACCAAAACCTGCTCAAAACATTAACCACAAGGACAAAAAACAAAAGGAGAGAGGATCTCTTATCTGAAGCCACGACCACCATGGAAAGATATTGATGGCTTACCATTAACAAGTACAGCAACAAGGGCCGAGGAAACACATTCCCTAATCCACCCTATCCATCACTCACTGAAGCCCATTCTATGCAGCACATGAACCAAACAAGGCCAACTAACCCTGACATAGGCCTCTCAAAATCTGGTTTCAACACAAAACCTCTCCCTCTTCGTTGTTTTAAGGCAAATAAGCATTCATAGGCTACCAAGAAGTTATCAAGAATATACCTTCATTTAATAAAAGCACCGTGGACATGCTCCACCAACCTATCCATCACGGAGATCAACCTGGAGGCCAACACTTTGGAGATGATCTTATAAGATCCATTCAGCAGACTAATAGGGCGGAAATCATAAAATCGAGATGCATCTTTTTTCTTCGGGATGAGGATAATGTGTCTTATTGATACCTCTCAAATGAGCCCTACCTTCCTGGAATTCCACCACCACTGCCAACAAGTCCTCTTTCACAATATGCCAACATTTCTGATAAAAAGCCACTGGAAAACCACCAGGTCCTGGTGCCTTGTCCCCAGCCAAATCAAAAACAACCCTACAAAGCTCCTCCTCCGAGCACTACTAGTTAAAAACACACTATCCTCGATGGGAAACTGTTGTAGAAGCCCCTCCTGAAGCTTCAGCCTAAAACAGTCCTCATCCGTGAAAATTCTAGAGTAGAAGTCTGTCGCCTGTCCTCTAATGTCCTCCTCCCGTGATATATTCTCCTCACCAACCCGAATGTAAGTGATGGCATTAACCCTCCTCCTGGCAGAAGCAATCCTCTGGAAATAAATTGTATTCCTATCTCCCTCTTTAACCCATCTATCTATAGACCTCTGTTTCTAGTAAATTTTCTCCTAACATAGGATGTCCTCAAATTGTGCCTTCAAAGAGTCCCTAGCCATCATGTCATCATCTAGTAGTCTTGCCTCCTCTAAGTTGTCTAAAGCATCTATCTGCTGTAAAATTCTGAGCTTGGCATTCTTTCCTAGAAGAGACTTACCTACCCCCACCTCCTCAGCACCTGAGCCATATGTCTCAATCTCCTCACGAGCGTCGACATGGCTAAAGAACCTCTCTACACTACGCTCCAAGCCTCGGACACCACCAGCATGAAATAATCCTCTCACGTCCAAAACAGCTCAAATTTGAAATTATCCCTCCTATTCTGCACCCAAGATGTCATCAGAAGAATGTGCCTGTGATCAGAGATGACCCTGGTCAAAGCCTCTGCCTGAACATGAGAAAAATGGTCCGCCCAGTCAACTGAGACCAATAACCTGTCCAACTTTGAGTAGGAAGCCTCTACTCTGAGGTTGAACCAAGTGAAGAAACCTCCAACCATGCCTATATCCACCAACGCCACCTCCTGGATGAAATTAGAGAAGTCCTCCATGCATCCACCTCTCGCCGAAGGACCTGACCTCTCTGCCTGATGAACCACTGCATTGAAATCACCACCTAGGCACCACGGCCTCCCCGAGGACCTGTGAAGCCTCAAAAGATCCTCCCAGAGCTGCCTTTTATCCTCCTTGGGTTGGGGTCCATAGATACCAATAAAGTCCCAACAAAAAACATCATTCACCCCTTTAAAGTGCACCGAAATAGCCCATCTGCTCACATAGTTGTTAAGGGGGACGCCTAGGCGGCGGCGCTTAAGCGCTAAGGCGCTTCCGTAGCCGCTTAAAAACAGCCCGCCTTTTTAAGAGTAAAAAAGGCGCCCCAAGGCGTCGCTAAAGTGGCCAAGGCACACGCCAGGGGCACCTAGACCTATTAAGGGTCCGCGATATCCCGCTTAGATAGTAGATCCGGGTCAGTTTTCAGGCATCCGATTTGACCCCGTGGTAGTCTTGCCAAGGGCTGAGTGTAGCTCGATTTCAGGAAATATCGTATTTACCTTAATATCATTTAAGTAAATGTTAGTATTTGTAGTTTTCATTTACTTAAGATATTACATGTAAATAAGAAAGTACTCCACATTTAAATCCAATAAAAATATCAAAAAAATCATATCTCTTATCAATAAAAAATCAACTCTCTCATCTAAGAAGAAAATCGTGATTTTGTGATTCCATCAAAATACCGACTTTCTAATTTATCATAATTTGACCTAACCAAAAAAATCATAATTCAAATAAACCATATAGAATATTAAAAATCTAAAATCCGGTGAAAAAAGTCAAACGTACATATGATTTCTCCAAGGGACCCACTCTCCTAGTGACAATACTTAGTCTGCCTAAGATCTCTCAGGATTTGGTTAAATCTAAACTATCATCACCCAAACTCATGAGAATTGTCACTTTCTAGTTTATTTTCAATTTTTTAAACATATTGTGGGATTATGTAATGGACTCTTTTAGTTTTTACTTGTTTTAAGTGTGTTAAGATATTGCATTTTCTATTTTCATTTAGCGTATTTACATGTATGTGTATTTATAGATTTTTTTAAAAGTTGGAAATTAGTTTTCTAATGATATAATGGCATTTGCACTTCTTGTTCTTATTAGTGTGCTTATTTATTTGAAAATGTCAATTTAGATTTTTTATAACTTTATGATATACAATGTGAGTTTGTTTACTAGTAATTTAATTTTTGTTGCTTTCATATATTTTTTACCTTTTTGTTGTGACATTTTATTTTTTTTTGCTAGTATTTTTTTTATGATACATAGCTCTTATCTATATTTCTCAAATTTATGTATTATTTTAATAATATTTGTCATATTATGATATGTCATTGCCTTTATGTCTGACATATTATGATATTTTTATTGAATTTTCATCATTATATATATTTTTAAAGACATAAATATCATATAAAAGGGACACTTGAAAACAGCTCATACTTAGTTCCGTCCTAAATGCCTAGGCACCGCTTAGGCAGGCGCCTAAGCGTTTAGGCGATCCGAGACCCCAAACTACGCCTTGGTCGCTTTAACGCCTTGACAATTATGTCTGCTCACCAACCTATCTTTCAGCCTCAATCACTTCATACAGGTTCCACAAAATGAAAATTCCCCCCGAGTTGCCCACTGCCGCAAAAGCAACCCCACAGGTCAAACGAGCTCCCCCTATCTCCATCATGATAGAGCTCAGCTCCCCATCCCATTTAGTCTCATAAAGGTACAAGACGTCCACCTTACATTTAGACACCTACTCTTGCACAGCCCTTCTTTTCTCCACACTCCTAAGCCCCCTGATATTCCAAGAAAGAATCCTCATTGGAAAACAGTGGTCTCCCTCTCCTCCCCATCCCCTTGCGCTCCCTCCTCCTCCCGCTGCAAGCGCCTTCCCGCTTGTCGAATGCTAGTGCTCCATCTTCTTAAAATTTTAGTATGGGCCATCTTCAGATTTTTCTCAGCATCAACAAAAGATATCCCCACTGTCTCCACCACCAACTTAGCCTGCTCCGTACACATGGCTTCCACCTCCCTCAACATGATCTTCATCATATCCAGCTGCAGGGATGGCCTAGCAACACTGTCACCAACCACGTGAAACCCCGAGTCCTCTTCGCCCCCCTTCTAAGGATAGTTAGCAGCCAGTACCCAGTCAACAGGTTGTTGGAACACCACCAAGGCAGAGTGGCCCTCCACCTCTAGAGCGGGCCCCCTGAGTCCACAACTGACAACGTCGAAGTTGCCCTCTTCGCCGTGAGAATCATCGGGAGGGGGGAAGGCTCCAGCACCCTAGCTCGATCAGTCTGTTCCCTCCTACCCAAGGAGCAGATGCTCCTAGGAGTCGCTGCGGCGGCCTCCTGCGGAGATCCCAGCAAGTTCAACTGCTTTGGTATGGAAGGCTGAGGAAGAAGCGTCCCAACACCGGCACCACAGTCTCCCTGAGCCCACTGTCCTTCACCCAAAGCACTAGTGGAACCATCCACCACCACCCTCTTCTGAGCCAAGAGGATAAGTAGATGCCTCTCCATCGAACTGGAAGAGGTCCAGTCGCTCTGCCCTATCAGGCGAGGAAGACGGCTTCTATTGGGCCTCACTAACCCAACACGTGGCACACGTACGGATTCGGGTAAGTCACTGGGTTGCCGAACGGGTCCCGAAAGCAAAGTCATGGTTGAAGGGTCGGCCTGCTTCCATTAGGCACCATCCAACCCAAAACGAGTATGCGAAACTGGATCCGGACCCACCATTAGAGCAAACGAAACGAGACGATTTGAATTTGAACCTTTTGCCAAAGGGTCTTCTTCAACCTCCGAATTGTCTAGCGGATGCCCTAGCGCAAACCATGAGAAGTTCCACACTTCCTTCAAAAGATGGCACCGAAAGACAAGTCTTTTGCCGTCGAAACCCACTACGATGGCCGTCGGCACCTTTGTCGCAGTCCCTGCCAGAATAGATGCTTGGATTGTGAGCCTCTCAACAGTCACGGTGAACTCTGTTGAACTTGGAACCAGACAGCCAAACTTTCGAACTAGAAAATCTATCCCAACCTCGTCACACAGTCCGATGGGTACTCTTTCCAATGCCACCCTGAAGTAGGGTTGTAAACGGGTCGGATTCGGAATCGGAAACACAGATTCCGATACCGATTCCGATAACCGAAATATAGTTCCGATTCCGATTCGATAAGAATGGTTAGTTCCGATTCCGTTTCGATTCCGATAACATTACCGGAACCGAAATTCCGATAAGGTAAGATGTTTACCATAATTTTACCTTGAGTTTGTGATAATTTATCAGAATAACCGATACCGATACCGATTCGATTATTTTTTCGATTCCGATTCCGATAACTTATCGGAATATCCGATACCGATTCCGATAAGCTGTCGGTATCATTTTCTGATTCCGAAACCGATAATTTTTTTCGGTATCGGGTCGGAATATCGGGTTCCGTTTACACCCCTACCCTGAAGCATCTCCCTGGCAGTAGGAGAAATGCTCCCCACTTTGGGGGCCATCGAGAGATGCCTAAGAAGGCTGATGAGAAAGTGGGACTACGGACAACGCAAATTCGGCGATAACGACATCTTTATGGCTTGGCGAAGAGTTCCCACATTATTGATGTATTTACTTTAGTTATTTGAGTATTTGATTGTAAGAATATGGCCCAAATGAGGCCCAATAGTGCATTTCCTATTTTTTGTCATTTTCGAGTGCGAATTTTGCTTAATTTAGGTCCCAGGGTTATGTTGGTCATTATTATGTCTTTTGAGAGTCTTAGGGTTTAATTCCTATATAAAAGTCTTGAAGACAACAAATGGAGGGATTGATGTTAATGATAAATTAAAGAGATCCTTTGGAGCCGCCACCTTCCCTTTCTCTCTTCCTCTCTGCGTCTCTCTCCCTGCGTTCCTCTCTCTCTCTCTGCTTCTCCCTCTTCCTCCCAGCGAAATCCCCAACTTCTTCCCTCTTCTTTCTTCCTCTTTCCCCATGTTCCGCATCAAAGGCATCTTCTATCTCTTCTATCTTCATCATCCCCAACCCTAGTGCCATGTCGGCCCTATCCTCACCGCTACACACCGCCAAAAACAGCTTGGAGGTGATCCTCACCACCTCCCAACCTGCACCAGTGAGGCCCTCTAGCCTAGACTTCACACCCCCTTCTGCGACTAGTCCAGCCAGAAGCGAAATGGCTAGAGTCTTCCGCCCCTAGGCCCTATAGTTGATGATGTGCTCCGTCGAAAGGCTCCCTACCTCCACTACCTTCCCCGAGGAGCAAGACCCCAGAGGAAGCTTTGGGCCCCCTCTAACCACCTCAACAAATGTCTAGATCTCGCGGCTAGCATCTGACTGCCACTTCGCACCCCTCCTGATGGGGACACTCGAGCTTGGGACCGGGCTGATCGGATCCAAGCCTATCGAAGATGGAGGCGACGTGCAGCAACGACGGTATCTATATGGCTCGGCGATGTGTTCCCATGATTTTCATGTGTTTATTTTATTTGCTTGAGTATTTGGTTGTATGAATAAGGCCCAAATGAGGCTCAATCGTGAATTTTCTATTTTCTGGATATTTTCGGGTGCGAATTTTGCCCCATTTTTAGGTCTAAGGGTATTTTAGTCCAATAGAAAGTCAAAGATGGTCATTAAAATTGTGTCCCTATAAATAATGTTGTAATCCACTAGTTGGGAGGTTAATAAAGATTTGAATGAGAATTACAGCAGCAGTTTTGTTTCCAACTGCAAAGGCTTCTTCTCGGGATGTGAAACCCTAGGGTGTGAAGCCCTCCTCTCCTCCCTTCCTTCTTCTGTCCACTCTGTACCGCATCAAATTGGTATTAGAGCCCAAACTCGATCTCCGCCGCACCATCTCTTCTTCCTATTTTCTTCTTCGCGACAGCCCACTCCTACATCCGCACTATTGGCCCGCTGCAGGCACCTAGGAGCAACCCGCCTACAGTAGACTACCGCGCAGTCGTACGTAGGCAGGGAAGTCAAGGCCCTCGCCTGCGTTGCCAACGCTACTGCGACTGCTTCTCCCCCTCACTATCGTGCATAAAAAAAAAATGAAGAATGAAGATTTTGAGAGGACAACCGCCTCCATGTTTGGATCTTCTTCCTCCTGAGATGGGAGGACAGCAATCTTAGGTTGTTACTTCTCAGAGTAGAGACTGTCAACGCTACCTGGTTCATTGGAAGGGACGACTGCCCACTGAGGACGCGTGGATTACATGCACGGAGCTACAACAACTTGACCCCGACCTCTTGGTACTAATTAAAAAGTGGAATGTTGTTCAGCCAGGACAGTCGGACAAAATACCATAGTAACTCTCTCTAGAAAGCTAGAGAGAGAAAATCAAGCTACCTTGTACAGAATGATTTTTGAGAAATACAACATACAAGACAAAGGATACAACATAAATAATTGAAATATAATGCACCAAGCACATTTGAGATCCTCGGTTCTTTCCTCCTTTCAAATTAATTAAAAAGACTGATTTAGAAGACATACATGTAGCTCAAATGGTTGAGCTGAAGATTTTGAGAGGACAACCGCCTCCATGTTTGGATCTTCTTCCTCCTGAGATGGGAGGACAGCAATCTTAGGTTGTGTACTTCTCAGAGTAGAGACTGTCAACGCTACCTGGTTCATTGGAAGGGACACTGCCCACTGAGGACGCGTGGATTACATGCACGGAGCTACACAACTTGACCCCGACCTCTTGGTACTAATTAAAAAGTGGAATGTTGTTCAGCCAGGACAGTCGGACAAAATACCATAGTAACTCTCTCTAGAAAGCTAGAGAGAGAAAATCAAGCTACCTTGTACAGAATGATCTTGAGAAATACAACATACAAGACAAAGGATACAACATAAATAATTGAAATATAATGCACCAAGCACATTTGAGATCCTCGGTTCTTTCTCCTTTCAAATTAATTAAAAAGACTGATTTAGAAGACATACATGTAGCTCAAATGGTAGAGCTGCAGCATCAATGAACAAAAACTGATTTATTAATATGAACTATTTCAGAAGTCATCGTTTACAATGAGTTGATATTGCCGAAAAATATCATTTAATTAATGTGAGTCTTAATGGATTAGGCCTAAAATGAGATGGTGCGATATTATTAAAAAAGACTTAAGACTTCTTGAGTTTAAACACGAATATAGCACTCAATAGAAATCTTTGGCGGAAAAGGATTCATGTACCCAACCCCAAATAATGGGATAAGGCTCTGATGATGATGATGATGATGATGATGAGTCTTAATCCTTGACATCCAAAATAAAACCCATAACCCAATATATGGCAACCAACACAGGGGTATATAAGACTTTTCCACAAAGAAAACTACCAAAAAGGAAAACAGAAAAAATAGAGTGAATCAGTGACCGACTGGTCGGCTAGATCACCCGACTCGACTAGTTGGCTGACTTTTTAAACACTAATTGACATGATTGGAAGTTATACAAAAAGGAACATAGTCATCTGTCATCAATACACATAAATATCAATCTTGAAGATAAGGTGAAAGGTATGAGCAAAGTAAAAATGCGAAAAATTGATTGCATAGATGATCAAATATAAGTAACATACCTTAACTCAATTGGGGTGGCAACAAAGTTAGCAAGCATCACACTAGGAGCATGACAGTGATTCCGAAGTAGTGCAATAGCCATTCCACAGAGAAATACAGTGACCCCTGTTTGATCATGTTAACTATTAAAACCTTAATAACAATAGCCATCTACTGTCAGGAGACGGATTACACAGTTTTCTGAATAAAACAAGGCAAGCCAATATTCACGATTCTATATTGCTTAAGAGAAGTGTCCCTTTCCTCATAGTTGAACTTTGGCTTTGTAGAACAATAATTCTTTGGAGCACAAGGAAATTCTTAGATGTGAAACCAGGATAGTGGTCTCTTTTTCCTAGGAGAAGGCTGCTGTCTTTACTTCAGTAAATGAGTGATTTACAGAAATCCTAAAACAAACTTCAGAAATAAACAGCATTGTAGACATCTACTTGAATTCCAAAGGAATGGGCAACACCAACAAAAAAGATGAGAAATATGATATATGATACTAATTTTTATTCTTGTTCCTTTTATGATCATGATTGAATAGTGAATACAGCTGATACGACAGTGAACCTGCCTTTACATGGCCTGGATCATGGATATGCTGATTTGAACTTAAGATAAATGCTGGAAATGGTTAACACATCTGGAGAGCAGTATACACAATATCAATTTTCTCTCCAACCAGCATCATTCATCTAGTCTTTGTCTAACTGGGTGGTATGACTTAAAGAATCTTTGAATAATGATGGGCTGAATCATGCTGAACTGCTGCATCCAACTTTTCAAACAAGGAAACAGTGATAGGGCAACAACAGCATTGACAAATTGATCGAAGTAAAAGAAGTCTAAGTTCACTATTCCATGATAATGATGACGGGAATCTGGATTTAATTATTAACATCATTCAAACTAATGTTTCTTCTTCAAGTTGTGTATTAACAGCTGATAGAATGATCAACTTCATGCCTTTACATGTAGAAGGTTTGGAAGTGGATATACTGATTCCAACTCATGACACTGCTAAAAATGATCCACACATTGCAAATTGCGGAATAAAACCAGAACAAGAAATTCGTCTTCTAACGTCATCATACACCAATTCTTTTCAATATCAGATGACACCACTTACAGAAGCTTTGAGTAATGTGAGCTGAATAATGCTGGTATGGTAAAAACATAGAAATTCCAATTCATGTATCAAGGCCATTCATTGGGATCTATAGAAGCATCCTTGGTTATCTGATTTCATCAGTAACAAATCATTCCCAGAGAAGATATCTACATAAATTTCTACCTATAGTTCCCTCTTTTGGATGCTAGCATGGTTACAGATCAGAGGGCAGTTTATCTGCTCCAACAATCTTTAAAAAAATTAATAATTTGGTTGAGCTTCAAATTGAACAGGGATGTCGCTTATACTAAGCATCAACCTTCCAGTAGTAGGTACATACCGCAAATAGGGAATACTCCTAATGTTATGCCAAGAGCAGTGGAAAAGGCCAGCTGTTTTGGTTCTGCACCCCTAAATAAACAAAATCAACAAACATATTCAGCCTTAGTCACTGCTGTAAAAGTAGAAATCATGGTCAGGTGTACAGGAATAGAATAGGCATCAGTGAACGGATATTCTTTTCCATGAAAAACAGGTCAATCCAAACGCAGCCATGAAAAAGTAAGGAGAAGATTTTGCAATCTAACACTGGGCATTTCCCAATTGTCACTCTCCAAAACATGATTTACAAACTGCGTTTCCTTAGAAACAGCAATGAAGAAGAGGGCAAAGGTTTTGCATTCCGGGGTTAATCTCAACCTGTTCAGATCTTCATACCCCAGAACGCAACCTACCGCTTGACAACAAGAAGAAACAAGTAAAATATCCAAAAACAGGTAGAAGAAGTAGGGGTCAACGAATCTAACAGAGCTGATAAACTAAAATTCTTCTTACCGGGTAGCAATTATAAGACTGGAAACGGGAAGAAATCGGGCCAAGCATCGAACCAGCAACACCAAACGGAACACAGATCATTTGCACGAAGCCAAAACTCAACTAACACGCAAACGGATTACCTTCTGATGATCTGCACCAGAGGATCCACAATCTTCTTGTTCAGCCATAGAACCAGACCAAGTCTCCAGATCGGCATTTGCAGAGAAAATGACCCACCACAAACGAAATAGCTTTTCCTCTTTGCAACGCCTCCTCGTCGACCTGAATGATCCAACCCTAGTGAGAAGGAACGGACACCATCAAAAAGAAGAAGTTTCATCTTAGATTATCCATCCTTCCTAAGTATACTCCGGGCAAGGAGAGATCAAACAAGTGCCCACAAAGCATAATTAGGGAAAGAAAGAAAGACCAGCTGCTCGGTGAGGAGCTCCTCGCAGAAACTGGAGCGTCTTCCTGCTTGCGCACTAGTCGGCCTTCGACTGAGCAATCAATGCATGTAACAGACGAAAGCAGCAAGACCACTCCTTTCTTTGGGAAAAACCCAAACCTCTCACTCAGGCACCCAAAAAATTAGATAAATTTCTCGGATCAGATCACTCCACTGCCTGCCTGCTGCTGACGTCTGATGAGCGGAGTACCTCACCTCCCCTTTCCTCGGTCAAGGTGGGAGTCACAAACTTCTCCTTACGAATTCGTTCGCTCGCAAGCACAGAAATTGGGCTGCTAATGGACCCAGAGCGGCGCCCTCTGGTGGGCTTCCAAGGTATTGTCGAGTGGTACGCGGTCGATAGACGTCCTGTTTAGCGAAAACGTTGGTCAGAAAAGACGGGAGTCCATTTTGGCCTTCCATTTTTGAAGTCCCGCGAGACTGAGAGCCAAACACACCCACGTGGGTCTGTGAAATGTCTAGCCAAAGTTATATCGTACGGCGGCGGCTGTGTACAAAAAAGTATTATTTTTTGGAGAAATATTTATTGGAAAAAGAATTTTGCCAATTAAGTTAGATTGCAAAAAATAATAATCTTGATCGCTAACAAGTGCTTAGCGGGCTCTTAACCTATAACATTACTTTCTAACAAACCACTTATATTTATTACAAGACTCTTCTTACAATAAATATTCTTATTTTTTATTTGGGAGTTAGAAGGTCATTTGTCATGTCTCAACGCGAAATATCATATCATGTCATTATTTAATCATCCAAGTCATTCAGAGTAAGTATTAAAAAATAATAATAACAAATTATTGGAATAGCAATAGAAGACACCAAATAATCCACTAATGCTTTTATTCATATCAATTCACTACTTATCTAATACAATCATTAATTTTAGAGCTATTACATAGGGCCCAACTCAACAATTACATTGACAATTCTTCGAAAATAAATTTAACTCTATCGAACTCTACTATGACACCTACAATATGTTAAGTCTCTCATCACGCTTGTCGTTCTGTATTTCCTCATCAGAGTCTCCTAAAAAATGTTATAGTAACTGGATAAGTGAAAAGCTCAGTAAGATTAATTATGTCTCATGAACTAGACATACTTTACGTAATTAACATTTTATCAAGTAGAATAGTTAAAGATAGAACAACAAAGTCACGATAGATAATTGAAAATGAAGAACATGATGACATTAGGAAAAAGTTAACATTAACTACAAGAAATAGTGATAATAGCAAGAGCTCGATAAATAAAATCAATAACATGTATCAAGAACAATAACCGATAGAGTTTTGGCCTATCACAAGTTAAATACTCACAAGGGTAACAAGTACAACTCAATAAATTTATCAAGCACATATTCATGAGGTGATTGTCATAAATCAACCTAGCAAGTCAAGTATTCAAGTGTAATGTCAGACACCGTAGTCAATAAACTCTCCCGAACACATGTACTTTTGGAGCTCCTCTGAGGATCAAATCAAGCCCTATATATTATCAAGCATTGGTTGTGGATCTAAGATGTCATATAATATCTAGACAATCAAGTCAATGGTCATAGAGTTTTAAGAATAAGATAAGAAATGAAAAACCAAGATATGAGATATTCATGGATGACAAAGAGAAGAAAGTTTTTGACTTTCTATAAACATACAAAAGGACTATATGTGGAATAGTATGTAGAAATCTCGAGAATCAAGTTCTACATAGTATACACAGGCCACTAGCGATACTAGATTGATCGTGGTAGGTAGGTCGAGAGGTGTGTTTCAGTTCAGTTTAGGATTTTCTAGTAGGTTTCAATCTAAAACCTCAAATATGCTATCTTAGATGAATTAAAAAGAGGGAAAATGTGTAGAAATACTTTTATACAAGCTTATAAACTCACAGAAAGTTTGACATGAGATCAAACCAAGATCTATAGCATCTTTTTACACGATTTAAGATAATCGATCTCAAAACACCACTTCATAACATGGTATAATTATACCAACTCACGTCAGATTAGAAGTAAGATGTTATAGCAGGTGTAACCCGAACGATATCGAATATCAAGGTGGAACATAACACGATACACAATACAATACCAGAAGCTAAAAACTTTCCGTCAACATTAATAAAGTCCACATTTCATAATTGAATAGACATAATAATATAAGTCCAAAGTACATAAACAATAACTAAAATAATGGAGTCGATACTATCTTATTACATTTATTAAAAGAAAGGACTACTCAACTAGTGCAATTTAAAACTCAACAACTATTCCATGCTCACCACGTCTGATTAAACCTCCTGCTGAACAACTTTCAAATCACAATCTAAAACTCCTGAAAAATATAAAAAAGTAAGAGTGAGTCTAAACAGACCCAGCAAGCAACTAAGAATAATAATATGTGATTTACTTATATATTAAACTCAAAACATACAATTTCATATCATACCACAATCACATTCATGATATTTTATATAATATTCCTAGCTTTCATACATTCTAAACATGTCATTTCATTAGTCATTAAACACATTCTATAACTTTATATTTCTAACACATGATCATAAGCAATGACTCCATACTATGCACATAGATAATCTTAATAACATGGAATGAATCAAGCAATATAGCATCTAGCATGAATGACAAGTTATAACTTAAACATGGAATGTGATCATAGTACCATTAATATGACATGTAGCATGATCATAATAGCATTCACATAACATGATCATAATAGCATTAACATAACATGTATCACATTCCGCCCAAAAAAAAAAAAAATATCACATTATCCATTTCAACGATAAACTATAACATAAAAGGATGAAGCAGTGGTAACAATCATTATGAACCAATATCATTAGATTGTATAACATTTTAGTATCCAATAGCAGTAGCCTATACATGATTCATTTCACTTCCAATACTAGTTCCATAGACAGTCTCATGTAACAGTAACATGCAGCAGTAACGTTTAGCAATTCATAACGTGTAGCAGTAACATGTAGGAGTAACATATAGCAGTAACATGTAGTAGTAATATGTAGAGTAACATGTAGCAGTATCAATTCTAGTGGTAAACATGCCAAGACACATCCTATAATATTCGGGCCTCTTGGATTGGATTGACCTTCCTGGCTTGTCCTCTTTATCGTGACCTAGGGGCCGGACGTCTTCTTAAGGCGTCTGCCCAAGCTGACGCATTACTGTTGGTAACGCGACATAGAGGTTCGATGCATTAAGGGTTCCCGACTGTTGTGTTGGTTTGTTATTTTATGGTCAGAACGGTCATGTCGTTGACAGGTTAGGATTGTCGGGTTGATGTGTCCTACTAGGTTGACGTTTTCTTGGTAGTAGTTTCCCTATAGTGGTGTTGACCGGCTTTTGGAGTCACGTCGGGGTGGGCGAGCACGTTAGTGGTTGATGTGTTGCGTCGGGCTGTCGTATTACAAATTAACGTGTCGAGGTGCCTTGATGCGTTGTTGGGGCTTTCGATTCAAAATTAAGGCCTGCACCCATTTCCACCTCCCCTTCCTCTTTATTCTTTTCCGTTCCTTCTTCTTCCTCCGAGCTTCCTTACTCTCTCCGGTGGTTTCTTGGTGTTTTGAGCTTCGAGGTGAGCCTTCCTCCTTGTAGGTGGCTTGTGCTTCATGGTTGGAGCGAGGAGGAGGTGGCCACTTACACGAGAAGACCCAACGGGTCATTTCTACTCTTTAAGATAGGGAATCCACCGTTCCTCCTAGTTCTAGCTAGGTATAGGATGTTTCCCTCATTGAGCATGTTTTCTCCATGGTGGTTTTGTGGTCTTGGTGAGAGATTCATGTCTTCATGCATATGAGGCTTTCATCGAGTGTAGATAGCTTCATTGATATGCATTGGGGTGATTCCAGGGTGGTTTGATCTCTATCCGTCACATGTGTGTTTCCCATGCTCCTCTCCCCCAAATGGTGTGGTTTGTGTGGCTTTTGGGAGACTCGTAGGAGGACTGTGCTAACAGTCCCTCTGTCTAAGAATGCGTCCGAGCAGTCAGACGCCTGATTGTCGCATCACATGTCGTGGATGCGTTAGCATCTACTAACGGGGCGGGCGAGGGAGACGCAATAGGAAGGCGTTAGCCATGGGTGACGCGTTAGCAGATAGAGAGCAGGTATTCACTGAGTCTTCACCGGTTTCTGATTTCTTCTATACCTGTAGCACCAATGTTGTTCCCAACATGGAACTACACTAGTCAGTTCGCTCGGTGCTCGGTACTAAAGGGCTTGTCTCCTTGAGAGGTTGTTACTGTTCCTTAGGACCCCTAGTCCCTATGGTTCTGTTAAGGGAGTACTCCAAGCCACGGGCGTGGTCGAGTCCCTAACCCTAGAGTAGAGGAGAAAATAGTGCTTATGTAGCACCCCGAAAATTTTAATTACATAAAAATTCAAATAAATAGAAATAAATAATTTCCATAATATAGATTATTAAAACATACGTATCATTATCGTATGTTCTAAAACACAGTGAAACATTTCACAAAATTATAAACCAACTCCAAACATTATTACTAAATGTTCCACAAAGAAATTTGTGCCAAGAAAAATCGGATTAGCCAAGTTTAAAGTGTTTTGCGACTTATTATCGTAATTCATCAATAAGTCGAAATATCATTATCATACGTACTTGGATGAGTTAGAAAATTAAATAAAAATCATATATGGGCTTCAAATAATATCCTCTAATGACCCATCAAGAAATTTGGGTCAATAAAAATCATTTGGGCTAGGTTTAGAGTTATTGTGACCGATTATCCAAATTAGAAACACAAGTCGGAAAACCGTTAACACGGAAATACGACGCAACCAAAATTAAATAAAGTGTTGGAGAGACTTCCAACATTATATATTAATGACCCAATATCTTAGTTGGGCCAATGGATCACATATGACCCAAAAATCAAATAAAGCTAGAAAATGCATAGAAATTCGTAACTCTAAATAGGCTGAAATTAGAAAGGGGTAATTAGGGTTTAATTGGGATGCAATCAGGCACTTTTAGCAAACCAAATTTGTGCCTACCCATCCATGGAAGTTTCTTGATGGCCAAGACTCTCTAATGGAGAGAGAGATCTTCAAATTATGGAAAGACACAAGCCAATCCTGCAACCCTTCTTTCCTAGTTACAATAGGACTCCTAAACACCATGGTTACTTAAATACTCTTCACCAAACCCTAGGGACGAGTTTTAGAACTTGCTGGGGTCGTGTGGAGGAGTTCTTGGTGGCTAGGGAGCTGTGGATCGACCACAAGAAGCTCATCTTCTTCCCCTTCTCGTCTGCTACGACCTGCACAAACCACCTTCTTGGAGTGGAGCTAAGGTAGGCCAAACCTAAATCCCATCGTGCAAGGCTTATACCCCTAGAAAGAGGGTCGAGTCTACTTCCTAACCCAAGTGGAATGCCCAAATTCCATGCAGTATACACGGAGTATTAAGCATTCTCCTCCAAGTGGTCTGAACACGAGTTTTCTGGAAGAACGAGACTTCATCAACCCAAAAGGTAGGTTTTCTCGGGCCAAATCTTAACATATCCTATACCAACGTGTAGAGCATCAATTTAACTTTCATTTCCCATTGGTTTCATCGAATTTCATTTAGTAGATTTTGAATTATAAGCATTTTGCCAAGTCATGCACTATTAGGGCTTTTCCTATTCTTCATATTTGCATGTGATTCTAAACCGAATTAGAGTAAACTCATAACATGAAAGTTATTCTACTAGTTATCCTCTTCAGTTTTGTGTTGAACGTTTTGTCTAAATGTCATTAGTTAGAGAGTTATAAGCATGGTAATAGGGTTGCTGCACAAAACTACGGTTTTAGGTTACACTTGGTCTGATGTTGTGTTCGGCTTGATCAAAGCCTATCGAAACCATCCTTATTTTCTAATTCTAATTTACTAGAAGTACCCTTGTATGTCTAGGTTGTTTTAACACTAGTTTCGTTATTTTTCATACACTGTACAATTTGTTCTCTATTTCGGAAGCACCCTGTGTCCATATATGGCAGTTCTGGACCGCATCCAAGAACATGTCCTTGCTCTGTCAGAATCAGGTGCAGACCCTGTGAACGCGACGGCCCGATAGGCCGCGTTCTGAGGTCTTGTCACGACAGCCAACACCATCGTGATCTGATCGCGGCGAAGCGCTCCGTCACGACCGTGCTGCCTGATCTGACCGCCCAGTCGCGTTCTTCACAACACCCTGTCACTTTCTGGTCCCGACCCATCGCGATCCTTGTTGTGGCCTGTCGCGAACTGACCCAGGGCCTGACAGCCCATGTCTCCTTCCTTATATGGACCTGTCGCGACCTGTCCCCGACCTGACAGCCCCTGTCACCTTCCTTATATGAACCTGTCGCGACCTGACCCCGGGCGACAGCCCTGTCGCTATCCTCATATGCCCCTGTCTCGATCTCAGGATTTGTCATTTAACCCCACTTACTTTCTTGCAAACCTAACCACTATACCCGAGGTCTGGTTAAGGTAATATTTAGTGTGTAATTCACATGTTTTGGGTCTGATCAATGCATGGTGGTTATTTTAATGGCTTAAAAGTGTTAAACCCATTCGAAAAGCTTTAAGAACACGAACATTATTTCTAACGGCTTTCTTAATGACGTGACTATTCAGGTGATCTTTGATTAACTCTTCGAACTATTCTAGCTTCTTAAATGATGAATTGTTGTCTTAAAACCATGAAATCCATGTTTAGTTAAGGGCATAGTTTCACTTTATGCTATCATATTAAAGCTTTTTTCGCGAGTTTGAGAATTGAGACACGCGTACTGCACTACACACTCGCACTGTTAGGCAGCCCCTTTCTTGGGAAATTGGAAACTCTCTACCAGTCATTCCGAATCGGTAGACTAGTGACCTTTTCACCAAGGCCTCCGTAAATCTCCTCTGACCATGGATTCCCACATGGCCGACGAGTTGGTTGTACCATTGAAGTTCCCTGGAGATAGCGTGCACTTCCTTTCTCTTCTTGTTCTCGTGAGTGTGATTTACAATCTAGACCAAAGCCATTAATGTAAAGATTGAACGAAAGTATAAATCGTACCGTTATGCTGCCGAATTTCTCTTGACCATTGTTCTCATGAAATCATGTTCAATTTACTTATTACTTATTCTCATCATCATCATGACATGACATTACATATGCTTACTTATTGAAACTCTCATTGGTCATTATTAATGACTGTGGGTATCTACATTTAAAAATGTTTCATGAGATTACTGACAGGGCACGGCGTGTGTCGAAGGGCTCCAGCCTAGCCCCAATGACGGTGAGTCATAAATATACTGTTAACCATGGGGTATAATGATTACTGGTGTTGCATCTGCGCTGGAGTCTGCTTGCTTGTTGAATGATAGATACAATACACATACACGTGTCCTGGTGTACATTCTTGATGGATCTTTTCTCGGTGTACATTAGTGTCTACGTGCCGGATTAGTGTTACTTGATCGTGCTCGTACATTCTTGCTTGCTTGCTTGCTTGCATGATATGGTCATCCTGCATTTAATGCAATTAGTGATATCTTGCGTTCTTGAAAGCTATTGACATCAAGTGAAATCTTGTGTGCTTGTACAAAGTGGTCTATTACTAGTTCTTTCTTGTCATCTTGTTCAAAATCTTGTTCTATCTTGTTCACTTTATCTAGCTTGTTTTCATATATCATGTTTTAATGAGTTTTATTCGTACATACATATCATGACATTCATCGTGCTTACCTAGTTCTAAATTGTTAATCACTTATATCATTGCCCGCACATTGAGATATAAATCCTACTGGGCTAGTTTGCTCATCCCCTACTTTTACCCAATCTAGGTGACTATGACGTTCAAGAGGAAGAGCAAGTCGAGGATGGGAATGCGTCCGAGTGAAGAGCGTTCCAACTATGAGTCCAGTTATAGTAGTTTGCTTCGAGTGTTAGTACAATGTAGTAGGAAGTGAGGATTAAATGTACTTTCCTTTTATTGAGTCTTAGTCCTGTACTAGTTTCCATTTGAATACAAAGAGTTGAGATTTGAATACAATTTATATTGAGTTCAACATATGGGCCCTATTATGATGTTTGTGTTGATACACATTTAGTGTGTGCTAGCTAGAGGCTTATTTGCCGACTGTTCACGTCTCGAAATATCGACTTTAATTATTAATAATATCCGCTGCGTAATTCTCGGGATGTGACAGTTTAGTGGTATCAGAGCCTAGGAATACCAAATAGGATATGTCTCAGGAATAGAGATACCTATGGAACCTAGGTCATGAAAATTAAATACAGTACCTGGTGAGAATGGGTAGAGACTGGGAATATGTTAGAAAGAATTAAACACTCCTACCCATTCACTCTTATAATGTATCTAGAGACATTAATGGTTTCCATCCTTTTCTCAGGAACCTCATAACTCTTGCACTCAACCGCAATGGCTCGTAATCGTGGCAAGTATGCAAGAAAACGTGGCTGGATTGACCAGGCACTACAAAATGTAGTTCAAGCTGGAAATCAAGCTGGAGCTGCAAGGAATGGAGCCGGTGACCTGCACCGCAATTTTAGGAGTTTAAACCCTCCTCGTTTCTCTGGATCCCCTGACCCAGACGAGGCAAAAATTGGCAAGAGGAGATAGAACGAATTTTTAAGTCATGCAATGCACTAACAGGGAAAAGGTGGTACTGGCCACTTTTCAATTTACTAAGGATGCCTGAGCATGGGGAAGGCCACATCGGCCCACCTGCTTAATGTAGCTAAACTGGAGTGGGACGAATTCTGGAGATATTCCGGGGAAAGTATTTCTCTGAGAGAGTCAAGGAGAAGAAAGCAGCGGAGTTTGCCGCACTGAAGTAGAAGGGAATGTCCATGGCTGAGTATGAGGCTCAGTTCGCGCGTCTAGCTGTGTATGCCCCACACCTGGTGGGAACGGAAAGACTGAAGGCAAACCGGTCATGGATGGGCTCAGACCCATGTTTATTGAGAAGCTCGGACCTCACAACATCCAAACCTATACTGAGATGGTACAAAGAGCCCAACTAGTAGAAGACACTATGGCTAAGGTGGAAGGCATGAGGGGGAAGGACATCTCAAAGCCGACCTTTATAAAAAGGGGAGCAGTCGATACAACTGGAACTTTCCCCAACAACAATAATAATAACAACAACAACAAAAGGCCAACCACTGGGAAAGACTATGGCATGGAGAAAAAGATCAAAGTAGAAGAAACAAAGACGTGGAATATGTAACTTTTGCAACAAGCCTGGACATAGAGCAGAAGAGTGCTGGAAGAAGGCAGGAGCTTGCCTGCGATGCGGGAGTCACAACCACCGCCTTCCCAACTGTCCCATGCTAAAAGACCAAGTTGGAAGGAACCAGGGAGTGGTAAAGCGTCAAGGACGCATGAATGCAATAATTCCAACAGAACTCCCGGAAGGAGGTATGATTGTTAAACCCCCAGACTGATCTTAAGATGCTTTTCTTATGAGTACATTTCTAAGTGGGGAAGATCATTAAGGAGAAATTAGAAAGGAATAATCTAGTCATTATACCATAGTTCATCTGGAGGATTAAGATGGAGTTATAACAATAGTGGAGAAAAATAGGAATGGAAGGAACCAAATGAATAGTACGGATAGCTATAGGTGTAGATGTTGACTAGCATTCACAAAGTTGAAACAAGTTAGAGGAATTAAATCCGATACGACCTCAATGATCATAACCATCAAAAGAAAATTAATGATCCATGAATTTGGGGACCAAATTTCTTAAGTGGGGGAGAGTGTAGCACCCCGGAAATTTTAATTACATAAAAATTCAAATAAATAGAAATACATAATTTCCATAATATTAGATTATTTAAAACATACGTATCATTATCGTATGTTCTAAAACACAGCGGAAAATTTCGCAAAATTATAAACCAACTCCAAACATTATTACTAAATGTTCCAAAAGAAATTTGTGCCAAGAAAAATCAGAGTAGCCAAGTTAAAGTGTTTTGCGACTTATTATCGTAATTCATCAATAAGTCGAAATATCATTATCATATGTACTTGGATGAGTTAGAAAATTAAATAAAAATCATATATGGGCTTCAAATAATATCCTCTAATGACCCATAAAGAAATTTGGGTCAATAAAAATCATTTGGGCTAGGTTTAAGAGTTATTGTGACCGATTATCCAAATTAGAAACAAGTCGGAAAACCGTTAACACGGAAAACGACGCAACCAAAATTAAATAAAGGTATGGAGAGACTTCCAACATTATATATTAATGACCCAATATCTTAATTGGGCCAATGGATCATATATGACCCAAAAACCAAATAAAGCTAGAAAATGCAGGGAAATTCGTAACTCTAAATAGGCTGAAATTAGAAAGGGGTAATTAGGGTTTAATTGGGATGCAATCAGGCACTTTTAGCAAACCAAATTTGTGCCTACCACCCATGGGAATTGCTTGATGGCCAAGACTCTCTAATGGAGGGAGAGATCTTCAAATTATGGAAAGACACAAGCCAATCCCGCAACCCTTCTTTCCTAGTTACAATAGGACTCCTAAACACCATAGTTACTTAAATACTCTTCACCAAACCCTAGGGACGAGTTTTAGAACTTGCTGGGGTCATGTGGAGGAGTTCTTGGTGGCTAGGGAGCTGTGGATCGACCACAAAAGCTCATCTTCTTCCCTTCTCGTCTGCTACGACCTACACAACCACCTTCTTGGAGTCGAGCTAAGGTAGGCCAACCTAAATCCCATCGTGCAAGGCTTATACCCCTGGAAAGAGGGTCGAGTCTACTTCCTAACCCAAGTGGAATGCACAAATTCCATGCAGTATACATGGAGTATTAGCGTTCTCCTCCAAGTGGTCTGAACACAGGTTTTCTGGAAGAACGAGACTTCATCAACCCAAAAGGTAGGTTTTCTCGGGCCAAATCTTAACATATCCTATACAAATGTGTATAGCATCAAGTTAACTTTCATTTCCCATTGTTTCATCGAATTTCATTTAGTATATTTTGAATTATAAGCGTTCTGCCGAAGTCGTGCACTGTTAGGGCTTTTCCTGTTCTTCATATGTTGCATGTGATTCTAGACCGAATTAGAGTAAACTCATAACATGAAAGTTATTCTACTAGTCATCCTCTTCAGGTTTTGTGTTGAATGTTTTGTCTAAATGTCATTAATTAGAGAGTTATAAGCATGGAAATAGGGTTGCTGCACGAAACTACGATTTTAGGTTACACTTGGTCTGATGTTGTGTTTGACTTGATCAAGGCGAAACCATCCTTATTTTATAATTCTGATTTACTGGAAGTACCCTTGTATGTCTAGGTTGTTTTAACACTAGTTTCGTTATTTTTCATACACTGTACAATTTGTTCTCTATTTCGGAAGCACCTTGTGTCCATATATGGCAGTTCTGGACCGCAATCCAAGAACATGTCCTTGCTCTGTCAGGATCAGGCGCAGACCCTGTGAACGCGACGGCCGGCCCGATAGGCCGCGTTCTGAGGTCTTGTCACGACAGCCAACACCATCGCGATCTGATCGCGGCGAAGCGCTCCGTCGCGACCGTGCTGCCTGATCTGACCGCCCAGTCGCGTTCTTCACAACACCCTGTCGCTTTTTGGTCCCGACCCATCGCGATCCTTGCTGTGGCCCGTCGCGAACTGACCCCGGGCCTGACAGCCCCTGTCGCCTTCCTTATATGGACCTGTCGCGACCTGTCCCCGGACCTGACAGCCCCTGTCGCCTTCCTTATATGAACCTGTCGCGACCTGACCCCGGGCCTGACAGCCCCTGTCGCTATCCTCATATGCCCCTGTCGCGATCTCAGGATTTGTCATTTAACCCCACTTACTTTCTTACAAACCTAACCACTATACCCGAGGTCTGGTTAAGGTAATATTTAGTGTGTAATTCACATGTTTTGGGTCTGATCAATGCATGGTGGTTATTTTAATGGCTTAAAAGTGTTAAACCCATTTGAAAAGCTTTAAGAACACGAACATTATTTCTAACTGCTTTCTTAATGACATGACTATTCAGGTGATCTTTGATTAACTCTTCGAACTATTCTAGCTTCTTAAATGATGAATTGTTGTCTTAAAAACCATGAAATCCATGTTTAGTTAAGGCATAGTTTCACTTTATGCATCATGTTAAAGCGTTTTTCCGCGAGTTTGAGAATTGAGACATGCGTACTGCACTACACACTCGCACTATTAGGCCCCCTTTCTTGGGAAATTGGAAACTCTCTACCGATCATTCTGAATCGGTAGACTAGCGACCTTTTCACCAAGGCCTCCGTAAATCTCCTCTGACCATGGATTCCCACATGGCCGACGAGTTGGTTGTACCATTGAAGTTCCCTGAAGATAGCGTGCACTTCCTTTCTCTTCTTGTTTTCGTGAGTGTGATTTACAATCTAGACCAAAGCCATTAATGTAAAGATTGAATGAAATTATAAATCGTACCGTTATGCTGCCAATTTATCTCTGACCATTGTTCTCATGAAATCATGTTCAATTTACTTATTACTTTTCTCATCCATCATGAACATGACATTACATATGCTTACTTATTGAAACTCTCATTGGCCATTATTAATGACTGTGGGTATCTACATTTAAAATGTTTCATGAGATTGCTGACAGGCACGACGTGTGTCCAAGGGCTCCAGTCTAGTCCCAATGACGGCGAGTCATAAATATAATGTTAACCATGGGGTAATATGATTACTGGCGTTGCATCTGCCTGGGAGTCTTGCTTGCTTGTTGAATGATAGATACAATACCACATACACGTGTCCTAGTGTACATTCTTGATGATCTTTTCTCAATGTACATTAGTGTATACGTGCCGGATTAGTGTTACTTGATTGTGCTCGTACATTCTTGCTTGCTTGCTTGCTTGCTTGCGTGATATGGCCATCCTGCATTTAATGCAATTAGTGAAATCTTGCGTGCTTGTACAAAATGATCTATTGCTAGTTCTATCTTGTCATCTTGTTCACAAATCTTGTTCTATCCTAATCACTCTCTCTATCTTGTTTCATGTATCATGTTTTAACGAGTTTTATTCGTACTTGCATATCATTCATCGTGCTTACCTAGTTCTAAATTGCTAATCACTTATATCATTGCCCACACATTGAGATATAAATCCTACTGGGCTAGTTTGCTCATTCCCTACTTTTACCCAATCTAGGTGACTATGAAGTTCAAGAGGAAGAGCAAGTCGAGGATGGGAATGCGTCCGAGTGATGAGTGTTCCAGTTATAGTAGTTTGCTTCGAGTGTTAGTACCATGTAGTAGGAAGTGAGGTATCATGTACTTTTGCTTTATTGAGTCTTAGTCCTGTAATGGTTTCCACTTTGAATACAATAAGTTCAACATATAGGCCCTATTATGATGTTTGTGTTGATACACATTTAGTGCGTGCTAGCTAGAGGCTTATTTGCTGACTGTTCACGTCTCGGGATATCGACTTTAATTAATTAATAATATCCGCTGTGTAATTCTCGGGACGTGACAGCTTAGGCCATGCATTGAGTCATTTGTAGACCACTCGTGGTTGGTTTGGGATGCTGAGCTCGTCTGGAGTGTTTTTCTGGTGCAGGCCAACTAGTCCTTTTCTCACTGCCTTACTCTTCGTGGCCTCGGAACTGGTTAGAGGCGCCAGGTGTGGGACTGTAGTCCGGCCAGACTATGGTTGTTGTTGTTGTTGTGGTTGCTTTATGTTCCTAGGCCTCACTTTGATGAGAGGTGGCAGGCCAGGAAGTATGGTCAAAAGTAAGACGCGTGTGGTGCACTTGACCGGTTGACTAGTGGTCGTCATTTCCATAGCTAGTGTCTTCTATCCAAATAGGGTTACCCCATGTTTGTGTGCGGCTGTGTAGTGGTCACGGCGTGCAGGTTGCATGGGATTTTTGACCGTGTGGTGTTTTCTCCGACTGATCGTCTAGTAGTTAGTTGTTCTTTTATGTACCTTCCTGTGGTAGAAAAGATCATTATTAACTAATGTCCTTTTAATTCATTTATATTATATATATTCTGTCTATTAGAGCCAATAGGAGATTGGTAGTCCCTACTGGACTTCTGTTGAGAAGCTTACTCCCTACTTTTTCCAGGTGAGTCTTCGCAGCAGCGGCAGGGCGTGTGTCTGGCGGAGGAGGTGGGGCGTTAGTCGTCGCTCCCATTTCTAGCAGTGGTTCCCCCTTCCTTGTGTACTTCACCCTCGGGGTATGCCCCTTAAGGTTCTATCTTCTCCCCTTTTTACTTGTACTTGTGGCGTGGCTGGGACTTGTACTTAGAGCTGTACTCCGTGCTCTCTCTCTTCCTTCTTGCTCCCGCGTACGCTTCTACTTCAGTAGTTAATATTTATTTCCTTTACATATCCTGTTAGACTTGTCTTCTAGCCCTTCTAGGTCCTCGGATCCATGGGTGGTAGTGCCGAAAATTGAGTCGTCGGTAAGGACCAAGGGTCGGGTTCTTGAGATCGTTACACATCCCGACCACCCTCTAGAGGTCAATCTCTCAATTATCACTCGTGACCTAGGCAATTGATGAATCGTCTTGGTTTGCTACGCAAAATCGAGGAAACCTTTCCCACCATATATCAGTGGTATATGTCCACCTCCAGAATTTCATCTTCATTGCCATAGAGGCAGTACTATGGTTTAGTTCCTTGTAGAATCCCTATGGTGGTAGTGTTTCATTTGGTGTTTATAATAATAAAACAATATGTATTTATAAGCTTATAAACATGTATGTACCATTTGACACTATGTAGTATGTTATTACAGACATTGTTGGCCCACTTGATATGGCAACAAGACTAACCTAGAGGGGGGGGGGGTGAATAGGTAATCTGAAAAATGATTAGTATAAATAAGAGTGTGTAATGGAAATTAAAGATGCGGAAGTAAGCACACAAGGAACATAGAGATTTATCCTAGTTCAGCCCTTCCAAATAAAAGTTCTACGTCCAGTCCCCAAGCAAACTCTTGAGATTTCACTAACCAAGGGTATAGTCCCCCTTAAGGACATACAACCAGCCCCTGCTGGTTTTCTTCTCTTTTTCGGGAAGAAGGTAGCCCACTTCTTTTATAGGCTAAGAAGCAAACCTACTGGAACAAACCCCAACGTGGTTACACTAAGAGACACAAGTTGGTCTTCTTCTCTTTCTGAGTAAGAAGGAAACTCACTTCTCTTACAGGTCAAGAAGCCAACCTCCTGGTACAAACCCTAATGTGGTTCTTCCCTTAACACAAGAGGAACATTTGCACTGCAAGTCTTCTCTTCCAACCGAAGAGGAATACTTCTAAACATAGAAGCTAGGACCTGAAGCCCCTAGATCAAGCTCAAGATCGACAACAGAAAATACTTGATCTGAAACTAAGCCTAAGATGAAAGAGTATACAAGAAAAACTCTTTTAGGTAAACCCCCAACTCTCTCTCTCGCAATACACAAAGACATACAGAGAGAGAATGATGAAGGAGGAAGACAGCTTGAATGCTTCTGCTTGAATGGGCTCAAGCTCTTCCTTTCTTACTTTGAGTGTGTATGGAGTTTGATACTCATTGGATGTCACTCTTTGAATGATCTTCAGGTTTTTCTCCCTTATTTTCCTTTTTTGCTTTTGCTTCTCCCTTTTATGGAGTAGCTTGAAAAGATCCGTTGATAGATGGCTGTTAGAGTTTCTTCGCTCTCTTCTTCTTCTGCTCTTCTTCTTTTGAGTCTAACGACTTCTTTCTTGTGCCTACTGGCTACTTGGTATGAAGGAAGATGTTATAGCTAGTGCGCACTTCCAATGATGCCAGCAGCAGGTCCAAGATGTTGACTATGAGTAGAAGACTAGTGTACTTGTAGACATTAAATGCAAGGCAGACGTTTAAACTCTATAAGTCTTTTGTCAGATACCCTTACCTCTTTTGCCTTCTGTCCACATTTCCTGTTGATAGCTAGAAATAGTAGGTAGATGCTTTTCTTTCTTGCAGGAAAGAAGAGATCCTATGAGACAGACAAAAAGATCTTCAGTCAGGGAAATAATAGGTTAAGCATATGAGGTACATTTGAAATTTCATTTGGGCGCCAAAGACATTTTGAAAGATTTAAAATGTGGAGGCATCGATGTTTATTTAAAAACAATCAATATTTCACAAGGGCAATCGATATTTCAGAGGCAATCGATGTTTCAGAAGCAATCGATGTTTCAGAAGGGCAATTGATGTGAGCAATCAATGTTTTATAAACATAGTTGATGTTCATGAAGGCAATCAATGTTCTAATGCAATCGATGTTTGAGTTACAACAATAATTGATGTTTAAGGGAAGCAATCGATGTTAAAAGGCAATCGATGTTTGACTAAAACATCGATTCTGAAGTGCAATCGATGACATGTAAAACAGTAATCGATGTGCTATTCTAACAATAATCGATGGATCATTTGTTCTCCAATCGATGTGGCACTTAGTCAGTATAATCGATATGCATTGAACAACAATCGATTGAGCTTTCCAGTACAAATCATGAAACGATAGTGCCATAATATGTTATATTTTATGAGAAAAATATGATATTAAATCTATTCAAGATATTTAAGTTAAGCATGAGTTTTGTTATCACAAAAATAAGAGGATAAATATAAGATAATTCAACAACATTATCATGCTCAGGTTGCTGAAAAAAAACACAATATGTACTTATCTTCACTAATTAAACATAATTACATAATTGTTTGAAATAGCATTTACATAGCTTAATAGTCTACAAAAATAGTTACATCACTCAAGAAAATATAAAATTTTGATAGAAGAACTATTTCTTGTCATGAAACTTGTCTGCAAATTCTCAGAGCTAATTTCTACATATAGCACTCGATTGGGTCATCCAGATCAAAATCTGAAATCATGAGAGACATGTTGATTAATTGACACAATTGATCAACATTAACTTTAAGTTAATGACATACTTTAATGTCGTTAACTCTTATTAACGGATTCAATGATGTCGTTAAAATAGAACTCGACAGAAAACTTATTTATGTATAAAATTCCTACAAAACTCAAAAATACATTATGAAACCTCAAAGTGCCACATTACTCTATTATATAGGAGATATAATAAATCACGTAAAGTTTAGGGCCAACATTAAAATATAAAATAATACTAACTACCATATAATAAACAGTTACATCTTACAGTCATGATGAAACTAATCAAAACCAGCATCACAAGAATCTTAGTTATAAAATAAAGTAGATATATTGTCATGTTGTCAATACAAAATACTAACGACAATCGATCTATTATCCAGAAATTGGCCGCATAATCGATGTTGTCAAGGGAAGATACAAACGACATAAATGATGATGTCAGGACTAGACTAACGGTGAACCGTAATGCCGTCATCTCTAACTTGCCTTCTTCATCTAATGCCGCACAAGCAAACAAAACAAACAACACAATTACCATAAAATAAAATAAAAACATAGGGCATCACACAAATTGTATAATAAAAATTGAGTAAAATATGACAGTCGTGATCTAGACATGGAAAATAACTTGATAGCATGATCAATTAGAATTTGGTCTACAAGAACACTTACTTTTTAGATCGTTTATCAAATTAGGACAAGAACAATGAACAACAAGAATCTCGATCTCCCCGTGCTATCTCTTTCTCATTGCTCTCTCTTCTCCTATGTATTCTTTCTCCCCCCCCCCCACATGCTCTCTCTCTTTCTCCGATGACTTGGCTCCTCTCTCTTTCTTTATCTTGAATAGGATGATGTGGCTTAAAAAAAAGAAAATAAGATGATGAGGTAAAATTGCACTCACAGATAAAAAGACATAGTTATGTAAATTATTTTAATAAAAAGCCCATGTTCTTATTAAAAAATTACCGAATTGTTTGTTTTTCCCTTATTCATATGTAAAAGACCGTATCTAAGATACGCACCCAATAATCATAGTTTAATGTGGGGGTTGTCGCTTGGTCAGGTTCTCAACATATAAAAAATGTATGATATGCAATAAAATACACGTACACGCATATGATACGAAAAGGTTTGCCCCTCGGTGATCTGTTACCACAAACAATGATACCTTGCAATGAACGGATGATGGACGGTGAAGGCCAGGAGAGTGTGCGATCCTCGAACAAGCTGTCATGGAAAGAATTGCGTACTTAACCAGGAAAAAAAAAACAAAAAGACAAAAAGTTTCGTCGAAAGAACATTAGACACGGAAAAAAAATTTGAGTTAAACGAAGGATTAAAGAACCGCAGCAATATACTTAT
>CM024763.1:112439717-112726296 GCA_014218235.1 Colocasia esculenta
ATTCATTCATATTGAGAGCGGCTAGAACTCTGCAGCTTTCAAGTCTTCGAATTTTCTCTAGAGCCAGAAATTCACTCCTTTCGATCTTGGCTCTTAGCTCCCTGTGCTGTGAGAAGAAATTAAGGAAGAGCTAGTTTAGTTCTGAGAGAGTGCACTTGTGTAGATCTTCGTCTCTCAGTGCTTGTAGCTTCAGATTGAGTTTTGTAAAAGCTTGATCTAGGGGCTAGTCTTTTTCTCTCAAGAATTTCCTGTGTTATTCCCTTCGTGTGTGAAGGAAGACCTGGTGGTTTCCAGGGTGGTGTTTTTCCCTTCGTGCGTGAAGGAAGACCTGGTGTTACCAGGGTGTTGTGTTCCCTTCAGGGGTGAAGGAAGACCAGCTGAGCTGGGTGGTTGTTTTTGTCCATAGGGGGACTGTACCCTAGTTAGTGAAATCCTGAGGGTTGCTCAGGGACTGGACGTAGGACTCCTAAGGAGAGGAGATCCGAACCAGGATAAATCTGTGTGTTGTGTGATTGTCTTCTTTGTGTGATTGTTGTTTTTACTAACCATTACTAATCCCTTTCAAGAACTCTTTATGTTTGTTTGAGTTCAGGTTTTTATCAGATAAACTTTTAAGACCCATTCACCCCCCTCTGGGTTAGCCAACCGGGCAACAGGATCACTGCTACCCAGCACCGGAGATAACATTCCCGAGGAAATGAACCTCGCGCACCAGAAATCGCCTGCTGAATTTTGCATATAGCTTAATCTCAGGAGAACCTCTAATACTATCCTCAAATGCTGACGGTGTGTGGCCTCTGTCCCTGAGAGTAGACCACACATCATCAATAAACACTACGACGAGCTATCTAAATAGGCCTAAACACCGTTCATGAGATCCATGAACGCTGCAGGGGCATTGTGTCCATCCGAAAAGGAGGACCAAAAACTCATAATGTCCATAACGGGTTCCAAACGCCGTCTTGGACACATCCTCACTCCGAATCCTCAACTGATGATACCAGATCACAAATCCATCTTAGAAAAGACTGATGTCTCTCGCAACTGGTCAACAGATCATCAATACGAGGTAAGGGATACCTATTCTCACAGTCACTTGGTTCAACTTTCTGTAGTCAATGCATAACCTAAGTGACCCGTCTTTATTCTTGACAATAATACAGTGCGCCCCAAGGGGAAACACTAGGGCGATAAATCCCTTATCAAGCAGCTCTTGCAACTGCCTCCTCAACTCGGCTACCTCCACCAGGTGCCATCCGATATGGAGCCTTCGAGATAGGAGAGGTGCCTGGAGCAACTCTATGGTGAACTCTATCTCTCTATCCGGTGGCAATCCAGACAAATCATCAGGAAAGACATCTAGAAAATCCTGCACCACATATCTCTGCAAGAGTAGGTGACTCATCAGCCTCTGGTACTAACACCACGCTGGCAAGAAAAGCGTCACAACCCTTGCTCACCATGCGCATCGCCTTCATGGCAGAGATGACTAACTTTCCAGCCAAGTTCCTTGGCAAGGGATGAGAGAACTCGTCCTCACCAGGAATGCGGAAAACAATCCTCTTTCCGACGACAATCCACTAACGCATAGTGCTCCTCTAGCCAATCCAGACCAAGAATAGCATCATAGTCCTTCATCTTTAGCAAGAAGAAGCACCCATCTAGGATTCTATCCTCAATGCACACAGGTAACGACGGAATGCACTTCCTAGTCGATACCGTACCCGCGGGGTGTGCACAGACAAAGGACCTCTAACTCCTCAGACTCTATGCCTGACTCTAGGGCTAACTGCCTAGCGAACCGCTCGGAAGACGAGTGAGTAGCACCCGTATCAAACAAAACCCGAGCGTGCACACCTAGAAGTAACACCGTACCTTCGGTGACATGCTCCGCCTGCTCGGCGTCCTCACGAGCTAAAGCAAACACCCGGCTGGGGCTCGAGGTCTTCCTGGTCGTCCTATCGCTGGCGTTGCTGCCGCTACTGCCGGGGCTGGCGCTCCACGCTGAGCTCCTTGCTGAAGTCTTGGGCAATCCTTGATCTTGTGGTCGCTGCTCCCGCATTTTAAGCACTTGCCCGTAATCATCCAACACTCGGTACCACCATGGACCCTTCCGCAATGCGGACACTCCTTCTTCACACCAGGGGAACGTACAGAAGGTACCTGAGAACTGTCGACTGCTACTGGCCGCTGCGGGTCTGGTACACCACTTTCTTCTTGTCTTGCCGTTGAAAGGTAGCTGCAGGCCTCTTCTGTGAAGCTTTCTTTTCTTCCAGGTATTGCTCCATTTCTCCCTCCTGCCTGCAAGCAGCACTAAGGGCCTCGTCCAACGTCGTGCGGTGATCAAATACCACGAGTCTCGTCCGCAGTGATGGCTTGAGTCCCATCACGAACTTCTTGTCTTCCTGCGCTCATCTGCCACTATATGAGGTGCATACTTAGAGAGTTCAGAAAATCTTGCCTCATATTCCAGTACGGTCATGGAGCCTTGAGCCAAAGATAGGAATTCCTGCTCCATCCGATCCTGCACATGCTCAGGGACGAACTTGGCCCGAAAGAGCCTCACGAACTCGTCCCAAGCAATATCGATAGCTCCGTCCTCAAACCGCGTACGCAGTAGGGAGGACCACCATACATCAGCTCTTTTCTGCAATACATTCATAAGCACCAACTAAACAAATCTAGCTAACCAACATACAAGCATATAACTAAAGCATACCTGTAGCATGTAGGTGGCTAAGGTGACCTTATCCTCATTTGCACACCTAACGGTTCGGAAGATCTTTTCTATCTCCTCATCCAGCTTTCTGCCAAACACGGATCGCTCTCCCCCTTAAAAGGGGTGGCAGCATCCTCTTGAATCTCTCCATGGTAGAAGGTCCACATGGTCCTGAGCTGGTACTTGAGCCTGCTACATCACAGCAAACAATACACAATCAACACAACACCACATAATTAAATAAAACCGACTATTAATCCTTTTATTAGTCTAACCTGAGCCTCCAACTGAGCTTGGAGTGCTGCCTGGGTATGAGCCTGCGTCTGCATGGCTTGCACCAGACCTTGCATGAATACTCCATAATCACAGGCGACGGTGGGGGAAGTACAGGGCCTTGCGGTGCCGGGGCCTGCTGCTCGCCCGCTCGTCACGCCTCGGCTCGTCCTCACGGGCCGGCGCTCCGCCACGCCTACCTCTCGAAGCCATGGTTGTAATAAATTTCAGCCACCATTGGCGCTAGGTTACTAAGTTTTCTAACCATTTTCTTAGCTAATTTCCACTTCTTATTAGTGTTTTCTACTCATGTGGACATTCCTATGTAGACTTAGTATGTAATGAAGATGATGACTATGTATATTCATGTGCAATCTCAACCGGTTTCTCAGATACCAATCTCTGCGACGACCCATCATTATACGGTACGTTATACCAACCCACGTCGGTATAGCGAGCGTCATTACAGTGGGACATTTACCCAACAATAACATTCAGCTGAGATACACGTGAATATAAGAACAGAGAAGCGGAAGTAAAAGAACCACTGTCTTCGTTTCATTCATCATCCACATTTAACATATATGATTCAATAACATTAAGAACTAAAAGTCCACATAATTTAAATTTCTGAAAATTAAATACATAGATGTCCATACTTATACATTCTTCCATGATAATGCTAGTACAATGTTCAATTTACATACTATGAAAGTCACAAAATGTCACAAGTACTCCAACACTCTAATCTCCACGCTCGGAGTCGGTCTCCGACGTCTCTTCCACAAGTGTCTCGTCACCAACTACACCTGTACGCCGAAGCAAGTAGTGAGTCTAAAAGACTCAGCAAGTAACTCTACACATACCGTACATGCACATATCATAGTAGGTTCTACATACACGTTCACAAGACACAAGGGTGCAGCTGTGACATTGAAATTTCACAACCTATCATGGTGAATCTACAATTTAAAAACATGGACTATGCTTTCAGTTTCCTAAAATAGAATCACCTATCACATGCTTTCTATTCATTCCTCACATAAAATCTACCTTCAACCAACTAAGACATGAAAGCCATTAACATAAATACCCGAGCATGCATGAAAGGAAACATACCTAACATGGAATTTACACATTCTACGCATATACGTAACCATTTTACATGCTTTAAGCTTGCTGGTTTTACATGCTTTAGAACCATAATCTAACACATGAGAGCTACAACAACGATTAAATCACAACATGTGAACAACGAAGCATGGAAGTTGTTTATATACACTTAACATTTTTTCCCTAGCATGGATTCTAGGCATTTGCATACATAACATGATCATAACATAGTAAAGTTACTGTTTTTAAGCATGATTTCAGATTGTCATAACATGGTTACAAACTACATCCTCACATTTGGGTTTCACATTTTACACAATTCAAATTCGCATATTTCACACTTTACACATGCACTTTTACACATGTTCACATCACATTTTTCACATGAACACATACACATTTACACATTCACATTTAGTGCCGTGACACATAGTCCAAACCACCAAAGAAGGACACATCACATCACATCACATAGACGCCATCTAGGCAATACAATGGCGACTCTTGGACTGCGCAGACCGGGAGAACAAGTCTCCACCCTAACCAGTGGTACTTGTCCACCTCCAGGATTTCCCCCTAATGCCCTTAGGGTCACTAAACATTGAACATTCCAGGGGACTTTTCCATGGTACAGTTCCACAGCCCTCTATGGAAGCAGTATCACATTTGGCACAATTTACACATTTTACCGATTTTTAACACATATCTATACACATGTCACTTTCACTTCATTCACTTTCTCACTCACATGCACATTTCTCTGTTTTCCTAGCATGACACTACCATTATAGGGATTTAGCACTCAAGAAATCCTCATCAATCAGGTTGGGTTACACCGGAATCGAATCATTTCACATTGTCATGCATAAATTCACATTTTTCATGGAAAATTCATATAGCGTTATGTACTGGTCCAAATGACCTGAAATTTTAACCACTAGCTGATTTCGGGTTTCGGATCCCACATGCAAATTTTTAGATTTTTCTAACCTAAAACGTAATTACAGAAAATCTAACATCGAATTCACATGCTATCCACAATTCAAGTTAGCATGAAGTTGAACACCAATCACAAATTTAGCAACTCACTGTCTGAACCTAGAATGCATAGCCACCATGATTTATTTCCGATTGATTGGGCAATACACAATTTACAGAAGATTTATCGTGACCTACGCATGATCTCTATTTCCCAATCAGAAAATTCAATAATTCATACAAGCATGGAAAATTCAGAACTCAGAACACAGACAGGGTTGCACATACATGGTCTACAAAATTAGGGCAACATGATTTTTACCACGGATTATCAGGAAAATGGTGGACATACACATGAACATTCTTCCACATGCTTTCAAATATGTAAATAAGCTCTACCATCCACAAGATAAGGCACATTCACATTCCATCCATCACATTAGCTAGTATACATAGCTATAAACGATTCATTATATCCTCATCGTGAAACATATCGAATTAACCATATAGAGGGGCAGAACAACTTCCTGTTCTGCTCAGATGAACTTGGCGGCGGTCTCTGGCCGCTAATTCAATGTCAACGGCATAATCGCTGGACGCTAAGCATGATCTTAGCGGCAAGGGATATTGCCGTTAATGTCAGGTCTGGCAGAATATAGACCCGAGCTCCAAAGATGGGGTGAATTTGGGGGTCTAGGACACGAGGGAAAATACATAAAATTTATAAATCCAACCTAGACACATACAGGGACGTTAGGGGTAGGGTACTTGCCTCTGAAAAGTACTCCAAAGGGGTCAAAGGTGACGGTGAAGCTCTCCTTGGGCAGTCCCAAGAAGCCTCCAATGACACCTTCCTCCGGGTTCTTGACTGGTGTAGACACCAAGGAGGAGTCGGGGAAGCCTTCCCTGATGCTCCAACTGTCTCCTAGTCGTTGTAGATGGTTGGATGTAGCTCCGAATCCCCGGATCTAAGCTTGCAAAACCAAGTCTTTCTCACAGAACTAGGGTTTCTTCTTCTTCTCTTTGCAAAGAGCCAAAGAGGGGTTTTCTGGTTGCAAAGGGGTTTGTATATAGAGGAGAGGAGCTCTCCTCTCACGCAGGTCGGACAAGAGGCCATCAGACCATTGGAGACAGCTCCCCAATGGGTGAGCTAGCTTGTTCCCGGAATTCTGGGCTCTGCAACGCATGCAGGTCAAAGAAATTGGCGTCCATATCGCTGGACGCTGGAATTAGTGTTGGCGTCCATGGGGTTGACGCCTACTCAGCTCAAACGTCCATTGATATTGACGCCAATCTGGCCTTCGGCCAGAACTTCCAAAACATGCAAAGACCATGCACATCTTATACCTACATATGTCATACACGTGTATTATCATGTACACACTACCAACATATCATTCATACACTATTTACATCTAGTTTATACACATGCATGCAATAGTATACCCACTATTACTTTACGTAGATATTTACATACGTACATACACCACATGAATTATTTACATGCAATACAATAATGCAATAAAATTCGAGGGTCTTACATGGGACACCCAACTAAAGAGGTAACCATGGCAGGCGTCGTACTACTCGTCACATACACAAAAACACGTGCACACAGCACAAACCACGTAAAACCTCACGTCAATCTAGTGTACAGCCTATCCACAACACGTGAACACAACACACACCGCGTGCACAACACGCCAACGTGTAAGCCACTCGCTAGCTACATAAACAGTACGCTAGCTTCGGAAACAACACGCTCCTAGAGCGTCACAAGTGCCAATGCACTGCTCGCCATTATCATACACATCGAATAACGACAATCGGATATTCACACCGCTGAAACCATGCACAAAGTGACCTCTCAGCTGAGGTCGTGACATAGGGCTCTGTCGCCATCAGGTCGCAACGCCCCGACATGTCGCAATGGAAAACCTTGTCGCGACGGGTCAACCTGTCGTGACCTTGTCGCGACGGGTCGGCCTGTCGCGACCTTGTCGCGATAGAGGGTTCCGTCGCCTTCATAGGCAGGAACCCTAATCTGGGGAACACCCTCCGGATTACCACCCCACACCTTGCAAACCACCCTTAATTCACATTTTTCATGCTTTAATGTAAGTCCTAGCATGCTATCTAGTGTTATTAAAGCAAATAACACATTATACAATTATAACCAGCAATCTATAGCCCAAAAACGGGAGGAATTACCCTACCTCCTCGAAGATCACGAAGAACAGCAATCCTCTGGCGTTTCCCCCGCTCTACACGAAGTTCTCGTGGTGAAAAAACGCCCAGAACCTCGCTCCCACGCCAAATCGCCCCCACACGCCGTAGCAGCTCTTCCCCCTAGCCAAACAGAGCATACCCTGCTCTGTCTGGCCAGCAGAGTTTAAGAATCTACTGTGGTTAAGAAAGCGACCGACCCTCCATCGCAATCTGATCGTGACGGACATGGGCGTCGCCTTCTTAGGGCTAAAGTCTACAGGTCGCCTGGCGCGCGACACGCGGTGCACATGCAGACGATCAGCGCCTCTGGGAGAAAACGGGAACGCGACATGCAGGACCGTCGCGTTCAGAACGCGACGTCCATCCCCGTCACGTTCACAGACAGTGAATTGAGGGGTGCTATGGGCCCAAACAGTTGGCCCAGTAAGCCCCAAAACCTACGTAAAAACCTGAAACACACCACATTGCCACACGTTGGCCACCACAAACACCAAACACAGGATCCACATGGATCCGAAAAAATCGCGACGTTACAACCTGTATCTCAAAGAGATATCTAAGGGTCCCTAGACCAAGCTCAATATGAACAATGAAGAGGCTTGATCTAAGACGATGCCTAAGAGGATCAAAATATATAAGGGATCACTCTCTTACACGAACAACAAATATTCTCTCTCTAGAAGAAGTGTTTAACAGGAACACAATGAGAGAGAGAGAGAGGGTGAAAGCTAGAAGATGATGACTTCAATGCTCACCTTTCTTTTCTTCACATGAGTTGAGGATAGCTAACTTACTCTTTGATCTGTCTCTCAAACTCTGGATCGTTTCTCTTGTTTTGTTATGAATGCATCGTCTCCTCTTTTATAAACTCCTTTGGGAAGATATCCATGAGATGTCTGTTAGAGTTTTCTTCTTCAACTCATGCAAGTTTCCAAGGCGTTGGCTGTGTCTAACGATTGTTTTGTAAGAGTACTAGAAACCTGCGCTCATTTAATGCATGGAGGAGAAGGTTATGTGACGACCCAACCAGCAAACTGGCCCAACAACCGTGTCAGTTGGTAGACTTCCCAGGAAGGTCACCCATCCTGGGACTACTCCCAACTGAGCACGCTTAACTTCAGAGTTCTTTTCCTACTCGAGCTCTGAAAATGACTAGTCCGGGTTGTTGGTAGTCTGCTGATTTAGTCCATTTAACATATTTTATATGGGGTATTACAATCTACCCCTCTTATATGCGACGTCCTCGTCGCTGCTCACACATAGCACACAATCAAACCCCAGGCAGGCAGGATTCTAGAGGTGGCCCCCACAGGTTCAAGAGGTGGCCCCACTATGTAGCACTTGCGCCATTATAGCTTCAAGAGGTGGCTCCCATAGCGTAGCACTTTGTCCTGTGTGGCACTTAGTTCCTGCACTTCTGGCTGGGTAAGGCTCTGATACCATTTGTGACGACCCAACCAGCAAACTGGCCCAACAACAGTGTCAGTTGGTAGACTTCCCAGGAAGGTCACCCATCCTGGGGCTACTCCCAACTGAGCACGCTTAAACAGAGTTTTTTCCTACTCGAGCTCTGAAAATGACTAGTCCGGGTTGTTAGTAGTCTGCTAATTTGTCCATTTAACATATTCTTATATGGGGTATTACAGGTTAGGTAAGAGAAAACTTGTGTTGATCCATACCTCTTTTGTAACTAATCTACATTTCTGGCTGACAATCTTCTATTTTGCGTAGTTATTTTTTTATCTGTCAGGAAAGAAACATCTTTCTACAACATGCACAATGTAAGAATCGTATCTTATAGAATATAGCCTATATACAAAAAACATAGGCTACTGTATTTAATTTTTTTGAAGCTTTCTGATACATGAAGATTTTCCACAAAAGTAGTATCTTGGAGCAAGATTTAAATTTGCATTATTCGTCAAAATAGAAATTTGAATAACACATTTCTTTTGTAAATCCCTAGTCAATCAGTGAAATTTAATCCAATGGAGAAAACTATTAACCGTAGTCATGGATTCAAATATAAGAGAAATAATGACTAAGTTAACATATATTTTATTTATAAAATAGTTGGTCACAAATCGTTACAAAGAAGTCAATTGTTCATAAATCAAAGGCATATGCAATATATATTCACCAATTGATACAGTATAAGCCTCGTTAATCAGTAATCAGAACATCTATAACGCTAATCGAAATGAGTCAAGCCACTTGTTCACCAATCAGTATGGTGGGAGGTAAGTGTTCACCAATCAGTGCAAAAATAGTAGTAATCGGTATGAGTCACGTCACTTGGTCACCGATCGGTATAGTGATATTGTTCACCAATCGGAATGGTGTTCACCGATCAGAACGGTGTTCACCAATCGGAATATGGTGTTCACCAATCGGAAGACTGTTGAACCTTTGTTAAGTAATCAAAATAAACTTTAAAGATGTTCAACAATCAGTATGACACTTTAAACAGCAATCGATAGAAACTCTTATTCTCTAATCGGAAGAATACTAAACATTAATCGATAGAGATTTCTTGTTCATGAATCGATGCACAATAGCTACCAATCGATGCATACTTGTTCAGGAATCGATACACAATTTGTTCAGGAATCGATACACAATTTGTTCAAGAATAGATACACAATTTATTCAAGAATCGATAGGACATTTTAACATCAATCGATATGAATCTTGTTCTGTAATCGATATAGACTTAGAAAATATTGTAAAGTACTTGAGACTGAGTTCTGAAGTACTTACACTGATGATTCTTAGAGCGATTATTTACCTGTTATTCTGTTGACAGACTTAATGAAAGTATATGTCAATCACATAAAATTACAATTTTTGTATCACCAAAATTCATATAGAAAGGAGACAACAAAGTCAACATTTATAGTCTGTTAAAGTTGTAGTTGTTATCTATTAAAATAATAGTTATAGTGTGTTAAAGTAGTACTTACCATGAGGTATGTATGACGTTCTTCTTAACTAGTTTCCTCTTCTTCTTTAACTGGTTTTCTCTTCTTATTTAAACAGTTTATTTTTCTTCTTTAACTAGTTAAAGTAGGCGAAGAAATCAGTTAAAATATGAACGTAATGACATGGTGATTAAAAAAAGCTAAGGCATTGCATGGCAAGCGATGAAAAATTGGATCTACTATTATATGACATTGCTAAGTTGTGGTAAAAGATAACTTATAAGTAATAGAAGTAATACTAATAAGTTAGCATATAAGTTAAAGTAGAAGAAGAACATAATTAAAATATACGTAGAAATTAGTTAAAGTAGATAAAATTAGTTAAATTAGTTAAAGTAGAAGAACATAATTCCTTATATCGAGATGCATCACATTGCGGACATCAATCTTTATCTTTATGTTCCTTCTAAATAATATACAGTCATTTTTACATGCATCTATCTTCTTATAACTCAACCCCCAATCTTTAATGGTCTTTTTGGCTTCATACCATGTTGGGATACATTAGCTTCTTGTGGTAATATTTCTTAATAAATTCCAACAACATATTTATGCATCTCCCGGTCACTTGATTCATTGTCTAAATATGCAGCAGTTTCAAAAGAAATGACAACTTTGAAACCTTCTGACACCCATCATATAATGGCATTTCAGCATCTTGTAAAATCTATAAAAGTCACTTGCTTTGGAATTTGGCTCATGCTCCTCCACTGAAATGGCAAATTCAGCTTGTTGAAACTCATGCAACATATGTATAGAATCGATATCTAGCTACTGATCACTCATCTGTACAGAGGAGATATCTGTCTGTCTTATTTGTGCTTGGTGCCCTATTGCCTCACATAAAGGATGTCAAATGGTGTCTCTCCATGACATACCCAATTGTTATAATGTGTCCAGACTCCATCTACTATAAGATGAGTTTCAACTTCTGTTTGGGTCAACTTTACTCTATTACGAAAATCCGACATGGACATTGTAAGCTCACTGTATTGACCATGCCTGTATCTTGTTCGATCTGCATGTAAAGCATACTCCAAAAAGACTCTACCCCCTTCAGATATCTAGGATCTCCTAGATTATTAACAAGTTCTATCCAAGTCTTATCAAGTTCAACCATTCTATATATCCTATAAACCATAAACAAAGAATTCAATAAAAAATTCGCAGCACCTCCCTGTATCAAGAGCAAATCCACATGTGTACGTCCACCTGTATACATACATTGTCAAATAAATGGGGTACCTACATCAAAATATGCCCATCCATGGATATTTGATCATCTGATGTTCTCCATTATATGTGCTTATGATTGTCTTAAAATTTCAACAGCATCTCCCCACACTTCTCCAATATACCACTATATTTACTAAATTTAACTTTGCTCAAAAATCACTCGTATAAACTACAAGTGAAAAGTTGAGTAGTTAAAATTAGCAGGTATATTGGAAAAGAGTAGGGAGATACCGTCGAAATTTTAAGACAATCATAAGCAACATATAATGGAGAACATCAGATGATTAAAAACCACAGACTGTCCAATAGGACAATTCAAAACTTTATGCTCGATATATGTCATTACCATCAAAAGACGATAAAAATACATATCTAACAAAAGTCTTGAACGGCAAAAAAAAAAAAAAAAATCCATACATTCACACACCACATCCACACATTCATATCTATACACTTGCATCCTGCATTAAAATATATGAAGATATCACATCCTGCAAAAAATCACACATTCATATCCATACTTGTATCTATATAGGGATACTCAACTGATGTTCAAGATGGGCAAGTATGGTTATAGTGGGGGCTACGTACTATGTAGTCAAAGGCGAGAGGCGACTGAGACCAAGGGATCACCTCAGCCCCAATCGCCTACGTGATGGCCAAGGCAATTGAGACGACAAATCATCACATAGTATATAATTCAGAAATATGAATATACAAAATTTTACATCTAAACAGGAAGGAAAAGGAAGCTAACAATCTTACACAGCTGAAGAGGGACTACAACATTTAATCATCACAAGAACTTTGATACAGCAGCCAGAAATGTGGCAAGGACTAGGAGGGGCAAAATCATACTGCAGTTTTTTTATATAGTTGATGTGTACTGTGAGCGATTGAACTTATGCTAATATCCGTAGGGCATTACATCAAAAGAGCTGTTAATCTCTGTTTGTTTCTTCCCCTCACCCCCCCTTTTGTGTCTGTGTTCATAGATATTCTATTTTGCCCATTGCCTCTCAGGCACTGAATTTGTGCGGTTGCAGAACAGATATTTAATTGGATAACCAGGAAAGTGAAATAATTTCTAAAATAGTCAAACAAAAAATTTATTTGCAGGAATAGATGCACAATATTGGTTTACACACCCACCGAAAAATTAAATCCGAGCACCTAGACAAAAGACTGTAGATTTTTTTTAACAAAATGTGTCGGTTTTAAATTTGAAATCGGGGATTTTAAAACCGATGAGTTAGATAGTAGTCTTACAATGAAAATAAACAAACAGATCTAACTCTCTCATACACTGTATGAACATTCATAGATAGTTAGGCCAACGTTGCACAATAGTTATGCGAGTTCCAAAGTGAAGAAGAAAACCGGACTGTCAAATCTGTAGAAACCAGATGTTTTTGGCCACTAAACCCGCCACTCCCGCTGGTTGCTTTGATGACAACAGGGGGGGAAAAAGCAGGTTAAGGATAGGTATTCAAAACTATGACAAGGGAAATGAGTGGGATGTTCAGATTCTACTCGACTTAGACAGTGCAACGAAAAATTAAAAAAAGCAACTCCGAGAAAAGAGATTAAACTGAGAGAATGAGACAAAGAACAGCAGTTGAGGCAAGGAGACAAGAACGTAACCCAACATTAATCCGCCAGTATAAACCTCAGAAATATCATCTGGTTTGGGGGGGGGGGGGGGGGGGGGTCACTCACCTGATCGGTACAGCTAATACCAACAACGTCTGGATCGCAAGAGGGAGACAGGAAGCCGGCGACCGGTGGCAGACTAGGACGAAGAACCCCCACCACCACGGGAGGAGGTGGGAAGAATTCACTGGCGCCCTGGAAGATCAAATCGGCGGCGACAGCTTCGATCGAAGCCTGCAGACGATCCAAGATCCTCAAAAAAGAACCAAAAATATCGCAATTAAGAATTACCAATTGGACTAGCCAGATGAATAGGAAGAGGGCCTATAGATCCGCCATCGCAGGAAGAGAGAGAGAGAGAGAGAGAGAGAGAGAGGGCCTACTGATCAGGTTGGAGCTAGCCGGAGGAGGAGGAGGAGGCTGGCACGAAGGGGACTAGATCGACCTCGTCGGAGGTGGAGGAGGCCGGCGTGAAGGGGACCGGATCCCTCGCCGGAGGAGGAGGCAGTCGACGCAAAGGGGACTGGATCCCTCGCCGGAGGAGGAGGCGGCTGGCGCGGGGGCGACTGGAGCACGAGCGGAGGCCGGCGGCGTGGGTGGGGAGCTCGTCGCAGGAGCTCGCGAGCTAGGGCGCGGTGGAGATCCTGTGCAGTGGGAAAAGCCAGGTTTGGGGCCCGGGGGGGATGGGTAAAAAAGAAATATATGTCAGCGGCTGGTTTCGCCGTTGACATTACTTTAAATTAAATAATGATATAATTATGATTTTTATTTATTACAATTTCATTAATATTAAATAATATATTATTAATATTATATTATATTTAATTTTACTTATTAATTATTATTTATTAACAATAAATATGAAAAATATCAATTAGAAATAATATATTAATCAGAAATATTAAAATATAAATATATTATAAATTTTTGTCAATGGATGTACACAAACCGTTGACATATGTTAAGATATGTCAATCGATAAACGAAGTCGTTGACGTAAGTATCTTTATCAGCGGATTTGTCAACAGATACTTAAGCCGTTGATAAAACTTCTATTTGACAAATGTGTAATTTATGTCAACGGACATTCTTACTTGTTGACATAAATTTTTTTTGTCGACTTTGTAAGCCGCTGACATATGGGCGTTGACAAATGGACTCTTCTTTGTAGTGGCGCAATGTAGTTTCTTTTAGTGTTAAGATGACCATATTCTTTTGGAAAGGAACAGAAAGAGATACATGTAAAGCTGAGAGGGCGACGAACTTGAAGATTAATCTATCTTTCTGCAGTTTATTTGAGCAGAAAGAGTAGTTCTTCTTGGCAGTGGGATGTAAGATTGGACGTGGGTGTGGGTATATCAGGCCTCCATCTGATTAGTTTCTGTCTTCTCTGAAGTAATTGAAATTTGGACGCCCCTTCGATTTTTTTTGTTCACTTCCCCGAACATAAGGTGGTTAACTAATTAAGGACTGATGAGTAGAACTGCTGGTACATTGTGCATTTGGAAATATTTACTGGAATTTTCTTCCTGTAGACGGAAAAAGGGACATTGATACCAAAATCAGTGCAACGAGATGGTTTTGCTAATGCACTCCATCTTAATTCCCATCAAAAGAAAAAGAAAAGATAAATATATGCTCCAAGACATACTGAAGCAAGGCCTCCAGGAAAAGACTGCAATGGATCAGGAGGCTTGGTTACTTTCTCCTTATATGCATGGCTGTGGATCACGAAATTTTGTCATGCTCCTGACCAAAGTTCATTTTTGGAACTGGATGCCTGATTTACCGGTCTGGGTCGGTAAACAGTGACAACTGTATAAGGAATATGAATTAAGCTCTTCCCTTGCTTGATTCAGCTGTTCCCGATCTTCGACGTGGAGGTGCTCTTACACAAGTGGGTTTGAAGAGCTTGGTTTGCATAAATTTCTTCCTTTCCTTCATAGTCCAGTACTTCTCCACTTCTTCTGCAGTCCTATTCGGAAGTCTCCCTGATATCAACTCCCATCTGAATTGAGAATGAAATGAACACCAACAATAAGAAACCATAGAGTTGATCCTGTTTGTTCTTTTTGTCAATCAAGATTCTGTTATTTCAGTAGATAAATAATTACAGTGGAATGCCATCCTGCCGTGCTTTGTACATCTTTTTAGCTACTCTGATATCCACTGTCCAATCATGAGACCAGAGAGCCAAGATGTGGACATTAAGTTTGGTGCTCTCAATTGTGACAGAAACTAGGGTAATAAGCACAGTATCACCCAATGATATGCAGAAAAATTCTGTCTCTCTCTCTTAAAAGCAAGGTTTTTTTGCATGTGGCACTGTTACAAAGAAAAAAACCAATTTATCTTGTCTGCATCTGAAATTATGTATAAGTATAAATTGAAAATGCCATTAGTATGCAAACATAGTGTATAAAGGTCTCTTTGCACCATTTTTTTGGTACAAAAAGTAGGTTGTACATCTGTAGAAACACTATTACGTGGTCTGTTTGCACACTATTGATAGTATTTGTAAATTCACATGTAATAGCAATAAATTCGCATTCCTTCTAATAATAGTTTGTATGCATTGAGAGATTAGTGTTCAATCCATGTTTTCTAATAAATTGGTGATATAATCCACCTTCTTTTGGGAAAGCAGAGAAATGATTGATGCTCAATTCATGTACCACCCTTCAGAATTTTTCTGATAAAATGAAACAACTGGGTGATATAAGCAGATAGTATACTTGATCTGGGCTATCTCCCCCTTCTTTAAGTGTCTGAATTTAGAATTTTCCTTCTCTGAAAATCTATTTCTGGATGCTATAAAAAGCCAACTTGGAGAGGTTGTAGGTTGAGTTTATATATTTTGACAAGATGAGATGAGACTGCTGCAGAATGGAAGAATTGTGCACGTAACCAGAGAGCTCCAAAGGTTACCGCCATCATCGTAACCAGGGCAAATCATGTCAACCAACTGCAGCCTAATTTTGATGCTAAAGGAAACCAACGAACAACGCAGGATCTGAGAGTTTATCAAAGCTTCTTTATCAGCTGCCTACTTGGCATTCATCCTGTAAACGATGGTGCCAAGTTCCTGAACAAAATAACTCTAAATCAGGGAATGTATAGGTATCATATCTATTGTTTTAGCAGGTGCATTTTGGTTAAGATGTCTCCTCCATCCACCAGAGCAACTCATGTCAGTTACAGCATGCGAGATATACCTTGTAAAACCCTAGTGTATTGATGAGAATTTCTTCCTTTGATATGCTGGACATCAGTTTCATCCAAGGTAGAGAGATTGGAGGAGCTGCACTTGCCTGTCTCCCAGCAGATTGTGAAGTTTCTCTATTAATCTTCTTCATCTGATGACATGTCATGCCACGAATCCTTCGTTTCTGTTTTTCCAGTCCTGTCTGAACCCAACTTTCTTTTATGGGAAGACCTGTTGTCTGCATGAAATGTCGTCAAGAAACATCACATAGGAGTTTTACTTTACGAAATTATCCACAGCGGAAGCTGTTCGGAAAATTTCAGGTATACCACTGTCTTTGTTTGCCGAAGCATGTGCATGACTTTGTGGCATTTTAAAGCAGGAACAGATTGAAGTCCCATGGGCAAAAGATCTTGCACATTGTACTTCAAAACTGTTTATTGGGGGGTGAAGGAAATGGGAACAAGACAGACAGTATCTAAAAAATCTTCTAGCAACCATAGTAATGAAACAGCACCTTAGAATTGACCCTTCAACCCCCTCTCTCACCCACCCACCCACACACACAGTTCCATTCTTTTTTTAATTGCGAGGGAGGGAGGAAGAGGATGAGAACAAAGGCTGAGAAAATGCGTATGTACACATGACCCCCATGTATGGGAGTCGGCGAAGCACATAAATTCCCCTGTTCCTCTTCACCACCCTCGACCCCCCCCCCCCCCAGAGAAGATAACAAAGGAAGCAAACAGATGAAAGCAATTAGACATGAGCATGGGCTACAGGGACGTGAAGCTGTCACTATCTTCATGGAAACCTGTATCGTCAAGTACGGGTCTGTCTTGAGGAGGAGATCTTACCTATTATGGAGCTCTCATCTGAACTGCCATCTGCCATCCTCTCTCTCTCTCTCTCCCTCTTCTGGCCCGGCCCCCCTACCACCCCTGCCGGCGTTGGAACGGGCAGCGTTTTCTTTCCTTTCAAGTGAGCGTCGCTGCTGCTGCTCTGGCGGCTGGAGATGCGCAGAGCACGGCCTTAAAATGAGTGGGGGAAGGGAAGGAAACCCACCCACTGTAACAGCTATCCAGTCGGTTGTCCTTTTTCCCTGCCTTCTTACTGTGTTAAAAGGTCTTTTACATGCAGCTCGCAGATGAGGCCGCCAGAGCTCAACTCATGCTGTCAGGATTCCTCTTTATTTTTATTTTATTTTGGTCAATGGATTCCTCTTTAGTAGTTTCTTGTCTTCTCTCTTTTGTTGCGATACTTCTTGCATGAATGTGGGAAACTTTTTGCATCTAATTAGGGGGACGCCGTAAACAATAAAAGCTTCCAGATTTTACCTTCTCGAAAAAGAGAAAGATTTAGTGTATTTTTTATTGCACTTAAGTGTAATATGACTAGACACTCATCCATGTGGCACCACTCACATGGGGGTGATAAAATGACAACCTAATGATTGGATGCCACATGAGATGAGTACCTAATCATATTACATTTTAAGTACAATATAAAGTGTACTAAACCTTTTTTCTCGAAAAATTACATACCAGGACTGTCTGTCTGCATCACCATGCACTTTTCTACCCAAGGCCAAAGAAACAGTACGTTTTTGTCGCCTCCTGCATGCAGTGTTCAGCCTGGGCCCTCATTTTCTGATGTTTGGGGTTTCTGTCCAATTATTCATCTTCATCTGCAAGTCCAATGAACACCTACAGAGATTAGTTAAATTCAGAATGCATAGAGCTATAAAGTTATTCACTTGGCTTAACCTTGGTTTCTATATTCCAAGATTTTCTTAGCATATGGTCAAGTTAAGTTTGTTTGTTAAAAAAAAAATCATTTACCATATTTTCCAACTTTTTAAACTACACAGCTTTTGTGTGGTAATTTACACATTCCTTGCATGGCTCCAACTTGTATGTAAATAATTTCGGAGGTTTACCTCGGTACCATCGCATTATGAATGCAATTAATGAAAGGCATTACTCTCATCAAATCATGTTGCCGGCCCAAAGTAACTAGAGAGTGTACAATATGGTAGCTTTAGTGCATTTTCATATGTACGTGCTAAAAATCCAGTACATTTCGTTTCGTTTCCCATCTCAATCTTTCGCGACACTTCAAGTGATTATGTAATAAATTTATGTGGTATTTAACAATTGAATTGTCATTTTATCACTTGTTACGTGACAAGTGTCATATAAATTTATTATTTAATCTTAAGTATAATATGAGAGTGTACTAAATCTTTTTCGTCTATTTAACAATAACCATCATTCAATCAAATAACTTCCTCAAGAGAAAAAACAGTGTGGGCATGTGAGTAGTGTCTCGATTCAAATCCTAGTTACGGTTCCCATCCCCAAATAGTAAGAAAAGAAGATGTAGACAACAAAGATGGTTGTACTGTATATTCGAATCAGATCTGACGTGTGAGTGGGTCCCCACGGGAAGCTAGCTAAGCCAAGAGGATGGAGGAGGATGGTTCTTATCAGCGTCATAGAGAGCAGACAAGGAACTGTGGATAGGGGCGAGGAACGGATAAGAGTGTGTTTGTGTGGTCCGCCGGAGGGCTGGGATTGGTTGTGGTGGCCCTCGTTATCAGACATATCACATGCGAGGCCGCGTGGGCTGTAGCAGCAGCTCTGCGTGAAGTTAAGTCGGGCGCGCACACACGCACGTGTTTTGCAGTATTAGCCCAGTGTGTGTGCGCGGTTGTGGTCTGTTCTCTGCCTTTCTACCTCCATTTTTCCTTTTTACGAGGAAACATAACATTACATTCAACAAGCGACACAGTACGAGATCATAGTAAACCCCATAAAGCAACCCATTTTACACACAATAAATAATGCACCAAACCCAAACCTGACATTAATAACCGGTGGATGAAAGTGTAGTAGACATGCTTCAAGAGAGAGAGAGGAAAGAAAAGAAGAAAGAGAAAAGAAAAAAAAAAAAAGAGCAGGATCAGGCTGTTAAGCACTGTCGCTCTGATACCATGTAAAACATGTAATGAAAAAACTCACGTACTCCCTTTGAGGGAGACGATGTTATTATATTTATAACAGTGATGGTTTACAGTTTACATACAATACAAATACTGAAGAAGAGTCCAGATCCAATGTTTAACAATTATCTAATCATTGGATAGGCTTAGCTACAGACTCTTGACCAGTCCTAACTCTATACAGGATTTAGATGAGATTGCAGAGTCCTTATCAGAAAGGACATGGGGCTGCCCCACTCTTGCAATGCAATAGTGAAAGCAAGCCTCTCGCGACCGTGCAGGAGAAGACTGAACAAACCTTAGGGCTTTCGGCTCCGAGAACACCAACAGAGGAGACTCTAGGATGAAACTCTCCACGTATACGAGACGTTGATGTAGCACCGAAGACAGGAGGTCCCGAGACCGACAACGAAATGACTTGAAACTCCTTAGTTAAGTGGTCGATCGAGATGAGGGATAATTGCCTTTCTACCTATGAGTCTCGAGTTTTTTCAGATCTTGATTAATAAGTTAGGCTTTGTTTGATAACCCTTATTATATGTCTATTATTTGAAATATTTAATTTTTAAGATTTCAGATTATTTGATAAAATGTCTGAACTTATGTCTTAATTAATAACTTAAATTAATCTGAAATATCACTTAATTTTTAAGCTAAGAACAATCACTTTTTTTCAGATCTTTTGTCGGCGCTCGTTGATTCCGACGGCAGTCAGGCACCGGAATCCGGCGAACGGCGGAATTTGACGCCGCCGAAATTCGGTCTCCGGCGATTACTCAATTAAAAAAAAAAAATTGACTATTCTAAATTTTGAACCCAAGACCTCCATATTAGAAGTGTAGTATCTTAACCACTACACTACAATTCAAATATTTTCAAAATTAGTTATCAAACACCTCTTATATTATATCTGATATATATTAAGTTCTTTTTAAATTTTAGATTTAGAGTATAGATGACAAATAAGATTTAAGATTTACTTGTTAAGTTTTATCAAACGCCACCTTAGTATGTCAAGTCGAGTTTCATTAGGCCTTCAGTGGAGGCGAGATCTATTTTCAAATTTGAAAAATAGTCGAATATTGGGTGTTTGTGGTGAACACCTAAATGTGTATGCCCGACTTAAATGCATCTTAAAAGTATCAACTTAGGATGTCACCACTACAAGAAAATGCGGCTTTTTCGACGGAATAATCCGTCGGAAAATGAGCCTTCCGACAGATTTCCGTCCGAAGCTCGTCGGAAAGCTCTGTCGAAAATACTTGGTCAGAAATTACCGACGGAAGAGAATTCCATCGGAAATAGGTCGGAAACTACGACGAAAACATCCGTCGGAAATTTCGTCAGTATTTACCGACGGGAATTCCGTCGGTAAATCAGTCGGCATTTCTGTCAGTAAATACTGACACAAAATCCGTCAGAACTATAGACGGAATTATCGACAGATTTCTTCCATCGGTAATTTATAGTTTCCGACAGATATTTATCCGTCGGAAAATCGGTCGGAATGTGCAGTATATTTTTTTTTATAATTGACAAATAAAAATAATTTTTCAAACCTGCTACAATATTCATAAATTTCACAATACTCGCGATCAACATAAAATCATAAAATACAACAAATATAAAATCATACAAAATAATAAATATAAAAAATCAAGACAGATCTGCTGGATCGTCTACTGTCTCTGCCTCATCACGTCAAGTGACAGAGGTGATCCTATATTAAAAAAATTAATATGAGAAATATTAATAATAATTAAAAGACATACATATTTCAAAAATTAAATTTAAAATATGTGATTATTTCTCAAGTTTAATTAGATACTATTTTTAGATCCATCGTTTCTTGGGTGTTTTTTAGATCTGTCATTTGAACGCCGAACACAATCCGAGAATCCAAATTGAATTCCGTCAGTTCCCACACGTCACTTTAACCCACCGGTCGTGTCGGAGAAAACGGCACGCCGATCCGATCCCTATTTGGGATTTTGGACTCTCGGGTTGTAGGTTTTAGCCATTATATATACTTGGCTATTTTTTAGATCCGTCATTTCAATGTCCAACCCAATCCGAAGATCCAAATTGGATTCCGTCAGTTCCCACACGTCACTTTAACCCACCCGGTCGTGTTAGAGAAAACGGCACGTCGATCCGATCCTATTTGGGATTTTGGACCCCCAGATTGTAGGTTTTAGCCCTTTATATATACTTGGCTATTTTTTAGATCCGTCATTTCAATGCCCAACCCAATCCGGGGATCTAAATTGGATTCCGTCAGTTCCCACACGTCACTTTAACTCACCCAGTCGTGTCGGAAAAAATGGCACCCCGATCGGATCCCTATTTGGGATTTTGGACCCCCGGGTTGTAGGTTTTAGCCCTTTATATATACTTGGCTGTTTTTTAGATCCGTCATTTCAATGCCCAACCCAATCCAGGGATCCAAATTGGATTCTGTCAGTTCCCACACGCCACTTTAACCCACCCGGTCGTGTCAGAGAAAACGGCACGCCGATCGGATCCTATTTGGGATTTTGGACCCCCCGAGTGTAGGTTTTAGCCATTTATATATACTTGACTGTTTTTTAGATCCCTCATTTCAATGCCCAACCCAATCCGGGGATCCAAATTGGATTCCTTCAGTTCCCACACGTCACTTTAACCCACCCGGTCGTGTCGGAGAAAACGGCACGCCGATCCGATCCCTATTGGGATTTTGGACCCTCGGGTTGTAGGTTTTAGCCCTTTATATATACTTGACTGTTTTTTAGATTCGTCATTTCAATGCCCAACCCAATCTGGGGATCCAAATTGGATTCTGTCAGTTCCCAAACGGTCACTTTAACTCACCCAGTCGTGTCGGAAAAAATGGCACCCCGATCGGATCCCTATTTGGGATTTTGGACCCCGGGGGGTTGTAGGTTTTAGCCTTTATATATACTTGGCTGTTTTTTAGATCCGTCATTTCAATGCCCAACCAATCCAGGGATCCAAATTGGATTCTGTCAGTTCCCACACGCCACTTTAACCCACCCGGTCGTGTCAGAGAAAACGGCACGCCGATCGGATCCTATTTGGGATTTTGGACCCCGAGTTGTAGGTTTTAGCCATTTATAATAATGACTGTGTTTTTAGATCCCTCATTTCAATGCCCAACCCAATCCGGGGATCCAAATTGGATTCCTTCAGTTCCCACACGTCACTTTAACCCACCCGGTCGTGTCGGAGAAAACGGCACGCCGATCCGATCCCTTTGGGATTTTGGACCCTCGGGTTGTAGGTTTTAGCCCTTTATATATACTTGCTGTTTTTTAGATTCGTCATTTCAATGCCCAACCCAATCTGGGGATCCAAATTGGATTCTGTCAGTTCCCAAACGTCATTTTAACCCACCCGGTCGTGTCGGAGAAAACGACACGCTGATCCGATCCCTATTTGGGATTTTGGACCCCCGGGTTGTAGGTTTTAGCCCTTTATATATACTTGGCTGTTTTTTAGATCCGTCATTTCAATGCCCAACCCAATCCGAGATCCAAATTGGATTCCGTCAGTTCCCACACGTCACTTTAATCCACCCGGTCATGTCGGAGAAAACGGCACGCCGATCGATCCCTATTTGGATTTTAGACCCCCGGGTTGTAGGTTTTAGCCCTTATATATACTTGGCTATTTTTTAGATCCGTCATTTCAATGCCCAACCAATCCGGGGATCCAAATTGGATTCCGTCAGTTCCCACACGTCACTTTAACCCACCGGTCGTGTCGGAGAAAATGGCACGCCGATCCGATCCCTATTTGGGATTTTGGACCCCCGGGTTGTAGGTTTTAGCCTTTATATATACTTGGCTGTTTTTTAGATCCGTCATTTCAATGCCCAACCCAATCCGGAGATCCAAATTGGTTCTGTCAATTCTCCTGCAGAATAAATTAAAATTAAATTATTGAAAACAAATTATTTTAATATCTTAATTGAATTCATAATTTATAGCTTGACTTACAGCGATTGTGGGGCACTCTCGCTAACATAGTCATCCGTCCCCTTCCGCTTATGAGTCCGATCAAATAACTCACAAAAAGTAGGGGCACGCTCGAGCTCGTGATGCTTACAATTCAAAAAAAATTAGTAGTTTCACAATAATAATCAATGTATTAAGCAATTGAACAATAATATGCTTACCAATTTTTGGTTGTGGGTCACATAAGATATGGACCCACTAGTATGCACATTCTTCTCCGGAATGGATGATCGGTTGCGTTTTGCCGCCTGTGACCGCTCCTGCCATGGTCCAGCAGCCCAACGCTCACAAAGGGACTCCCAATAGTCTCCTCAGCCAAACAGGGTTGTAATCCAGCCAAGCCATAGGATCCCGGTTGCCTGTGGTCTTCATTGCCTTGTCCCGGGTTTCCCACATCGACTTTCTTAAATTAGTCTGGGCAGTAGACTCCTAGACAGCTCGAGCTCGAGGGAGATCCTCGGGTCTCGTAAACGCGAACCTCCACTGTAAAGAAATAAAATTACTCAACTTTATGCACTAACAAAGATAGTAATTAAATAAAAAAATAAAAATACCGTGAACATGTCAAATAATAAATCCGGACGGCACTGGGAACTCTCTCCATGCATCCACTGGTCCTGGAATATGTGTGTGTGGACCAGCGATGTAATATAGCGGGAAGCAGAACCGGGATCTATCTTCCCCTGCAATTGCACATTAATTTTGTACATGAATGGATAACATAAATAACAAATACAGTAAGTTTGAAGTGATCAACTTTACCCTGAGATCTAGCATGGCTGCCGTCCTGGTAGCTGAGGCCCCTCCTCAACTGCTGGATGCTGGCTCTCCACCTCTGTTGAAAAACAATTTAGTACACTATTATTGTATAAATTGCAAGAAACAAACATACTAATCTATTGAAACATACATGTACCTGGTGGTAAGGAAGAAGGGAAAGGTGGCACTACTCGCGTGGTCGGCGGGGAGGCGGTCCCTGCAAAATTATATACACATTAGAAAATATGAATTTAAATTGAACAACAATATATACGTATACCTGTCGCCTGGACGACCGGCGTGGACGGGGAGGCAGTCCCTGTAAAATTATATGTACGTTATATCTCGTGAATTAATATGAACAATAATATATAGAGTTTGTGTTTACATATACATATACCTGTCGTGGACGGGGACGCGGACCCTGGCCAACGGACATGGAAACCGTCCGACTCCGTCCTCCCGTACCATATCTCTATTGAGATAAATAAAGATATAACATGTCATCAGCACTCAAATTGAAGTAGCAATTTAATATAAACATATAATTAGCAACAACACGAAGTTCTTACAAAATATAGGGTATATTATCTATATTCATCATCAGATGCTGAAGACATGTTTAATTCAGCATCATCTTCGTCATCATCCTCAACTTCATCCTCATCATGCCGGGACTCTTCCTCCACTCAGACTCCACCTCCGCTCAAGGGCATTTGGGTCAGGGCTTTGTCGGGTACTACCAAGCAGTTGTGTTACAGTCGGTAAGTTCTGGACCCGCATCGCCTGTTTCCATCAGACACCCGTTCCATATCTACCTCCTCCATCACATTGTATTTTTTATAAAAGAATCCTTTTGCTTTCGGAAAGGATGGTCACTCGGTAGAAAAACCGACGATGACAATCGAACCAACATGATTTTCCCCTAGATTTCAACACAAATGATTTAGAATCCTCCATGCAATAAGGACATGCCAACCTCCCATGTGTGCTCCAGCCAGATAACATGTCGTACGCTGGAAAGTCACTTATTGTCCACATTATGCAGCTTTCAAATGAAATTCTGTTTTCTGGATGCATCATAGAGAGAACCCATCTGACCATAACAATTTCAGCTCATCAATCAACGATCTGAGATATATGTCTATACTTTTTCCTGGACTTTTGGACCCGGAATCAGCAATGAAAGGAACAGATTCTCATGCTTCATGCACATTCCTGGCGGAAGGTTATACGGTGTAGGAATACTGGCCAACATGAGTAAGATGCCACCGAGCCTCTGAATGGATTGAAACCGTCTGTGCATAAACCCAGCTGCACGTTGCGTGGATCCCTTGAGAAGTAAGGATGAGTACGGCTAAAATGAGCCCAAGCTTCACCATCGGAGGATGACTCATTTCACCTTTGTCACGACGAACTGTTTCCGCATGCCAAGTCTGTCCAGCTGTCTTCGGGGACATGAACAACCGCTGCAATCTGGGTGTGATCGGAAAGTACCGCAATGACTTATACGGAACATCCTTCTGCTTGACTTGTCCCCTCTCTTGGGCTTGAATCTATCATGTTTACAAATACAGCATGATGTCTTCTCTGCATCATTGTGTTACAGCATACAGTGATTCAGACATGCATCAATTTTCATAAAACCAAGCCCCAGATCATTCACCATCTTCTTCGCACGGTAAAAGTCAGCAGGTAACCTCTCTGATTGAGGAAGCATACTCTTGACGAGTAAGAGAAGCTAGTCAAAACAACTGACGTTCATATGAAATTTAGATTTCAAATTCAGTAGCTGCGACACTGCAGACAACCGTATATGCTTCTCACAACCATCCATAATGGCTCATCAGCATCTCGAAGTAACTGATAAAATCTCTGAGCTGTATCATTCGACACTTCTTCATTTGTTTGATCTTCATGAATATTGAACTCCGGACCAACAGCATCGACAACCATGTCTACGTACGTACTTGTGGAGGCAAAAAGTAATTAGCTGGTGCAAACGACTGAATATTCAGCTCACCATGAGACGACCATAACTCATAATGGGCAACAAATCCTATCGTATACAAATGATGCTGCACATTCCATGTCGATATCCACTTTCTATTCTTACAAGCCGAACACGGACATCAGATGTTACCTATCGGATCAGCTGCTACTGATGAATTACTCAATGCAAACTGAATAAAACTGTCAACTCCGTCTTTAAACTCCTCGGTCAGAACTCCATTCACTATTCCACAGTACATCCATGACCGATTCTCATAAGACATTTTTCCTACACAGATTAAATGTCATGTCACGAGTTAAAATCCAACACGCCCTCACATCGTTCAAGTACCATACATATGATACATACGTTATATGGAGAGTCCATAGCTAATGGGTGAAACAAAGCATTGACGTAAAGATAAATGAAGAGTAAGCATACATGAATATCAAATAAATTTGAGCACTATATAAATACTTAATGGTATTGAACATTAAAAAGAACACAAAGACTATTTGTTCATACAAACCATGATGTCTTCATATTAGGCCACCACCACTTGATCGGCTCTTTATTCACCAGCTTCTTATTAGATTTCCTAGGTTTTGAACTAACCACTGATATCCCTAAATATAGTTTACCAAATACATCTCTTCGTACATAATGGGAAGACATAACTTTCAGAATGTCAAGCTCTTTGACACAATTATTTTCCACAAATTTTGACCAGTCTTTTCCACTAAACATGTACATACTACCACACCAAATACGTCATAAGATTACATAATATCGCAGTCCTTTTTCATCTTGAACAATAATAGATAATCCACTTTTATTTTCTAAACTTTGTCTTTCTACTTTCCGAATAATCTTTATGATTTTCTTCATCTTCTCTTTCACCAAAAGTAAACCATCATGCAATCTTCGAATATCCATCGGGTAAATCTTTCGTTCAAATAAACACGTACTTTGATACGTTGGACATTTGTTCTTTTTTAGTCTAATTCCAATCGCGAACTCTCATCACTAATTAGAAAAAAAAATTTAACAATTATTCATGAGTAATTTAAAATATAAAATTAAATCATAATATGGTAAATATGAAATAATCAATCAAATGACTATAAATAAACAACGAGCAATGCAACACCTCATTTAATTACCAAAAGAGATTGGTACAAGATTACAAGTGCCATCACTAATATGAATTGGCTTGTAGGGAACTCATAACTAGTAGATACCGCTAGAGAGGAGTTTGCGAGAACTTCTTCCTTCCAACGGGCCAGGTTATGCATGTTAGGGGTTCTATGAACTCCCTTAGGTGAGAATGTCTCACCCTTAAATGGATTACATGAAGCTTCATATCCGACATCATCACAGTTCGATAACAAGGTGTTTGATCGGGCAGTATAACATTATAGTTGCATTTTAGTTTCATAACCATTTAGTGTTTTGACAAGATTTATGACATATGTTAGAACGTATATCAGAACGAGAGTGTTCATTATCTCCAGGGTACTTCATAGTATAACCCACTCAATGACCGTGAGAGAATCCACGGAGTACGGAGATTTATGGAGGTCTTAACGAAAATGTCCCTAGTCCACTAAAAGGAATATCCAATCAGAGAGGTTTTAAATCATCAAGAAGGGTTGCATAATTGTGCAAGCGTGTAAGTGTACCTAAAAGAAGCAGATTCATTCACAAGATTTTTGCTAACAGAAAAGAAAGAGCTGCGCCCTTTTAGCCGATAAAGCCGTAATGAAAAACTCATAACTATGCATACGATAATTTTAGTAAGTCAATCTCGACAAAACAAAAAATAACTAACTAAGTCAAGGTCAAAAATCAAGAAAGTAGCTAAATCAGGCAAGTTTATCAGGATGGATGCAACATACTTTTTCATGTATAAAGTAGAACAAGCAGGTAATTAAAGGCTAAGCATGATTATAAGTACGACATTATTACCAAGACATTTTCATTCAAATTCACATTATCATTTAACAATAAACTGAACCATGAGGACATGATCAAGCATAACCTCATGGTAATAGAGAGACATAGTCATATCATTAAGAACATTAGAAGAGTATTCATGTCATTCCTTTTACATGTGGTTTAACTATTTTAGGTTACTAGTTCAATGACCATATGGGTAAATAAGTCTAATAGGAGGTATCATGCATAGAAAATAAGGAAAATCAAACCCTTTTAAAATGTCAACTGAATGAGTGGGTGCCAATCTCTTCAGAATTGGCGTCCATAGTGTGTGTCACCAATTTAAGCAGAATTGGCATCCACATAGTGTGTCGCGAAGTCAAGCAGAATTGGCATTTTATATGGAGAATCACGATTTTGTGCAAAGCCCTATAATCATGCGTTCTAATTGGTTTTGGCCAAAACTCCCAACATGAATTTATTGTAAACAAGATATAAAATATTTTTACATATTTATTGGGATCAATTTGGTCTATGCACTCAGAAATCGTTATTTCATGAATAGAAAATCCTAAATCATAGCATGACATAAATGCTTAATACATGCAAACTAAGACATAAAATTTGGAGAAATTATTTGAAAATAATGTAGACATGTTGGTGACATTATAGCAGAAGCCAATTGACATATGGTTGGGTGAATCAAAAGGCGCGAATGCTAGAACATGTGACTTGCAAGAACATGAAATTAGATATATTGATACTTAAATTCGTGTCCTATGCATGATAAAGTTGGGAAAATATGTCAATCATATTTGAGACATGGATATGGACATATGAACAAGTTTAATTGAAGTTTTGGCCGGGGGGTGGGGGGGGGGGTTCACCCGGAGGGGAGAGGAGAGAGGGGCAGCAGGAGGGGGGGTGGCTCCGGAGGGGAGGGGGAGAGGGGGGCAACAGGAGGAGGAGGGGGGTTGTGGGGGGGAAAAGGGGGGGGGGGGGGTCGCCCGAAGGGGAGGGGGGCAGCAGAGAGGGGGAGGGGGGGCTGTGGGGGGGAAAAGGGGGGGAGGGGGGGGGGGGGGGGGGGGGGGGGGGGTCACCCGGAGGGGAGGGGGGCAGCAGAGGAGGGGGAGGGGGGACTATGGGGGGTTGGGGGGGTCGCCCGGAGGGGAGGGGGACAGAGGGGCAGTAGGAGGGGGAGGGGGGCGGTCAGCCGGAGGGGAGGGGGAGGGGGGCAGCAGGAGGGGGAGGGGGGGAGTGGGGGGGAACGGGGGGGGGGGGGTAGCCCAGAGGGGAGGGGGAGAGAGGGGCAGCAGGAGGGGGGGCGGTTGCCGGCCCAGATGGGAGGGGGGGAGAGGGGCAAAAGAGGGTGCCGGGGTGGTCGCCGGCCCGGATGGGAGGGGCCGAGAGAGAGGGGCAGCAGGGGGGGGGGGGGGTCGATGGCCCGGAGGGGAGGGGGAGAGGGGGGTGGCAAGAGGGGAGAGATGTGGCATACCTCCGGCGGCGACGCAGAGCGAGGGGTGGAGACGACGGCAGGGTGACGGGACCGGGCCGGGTAGCGGCGGCAACGCGAAAGTGAGGCGGGCCGAGGGTAGCGGCGGCGCGCGGGCTGGTTGCGGGTAGCGATGGCGGTGCAGGGGCGAAGGCGGCGGCACACGTACGTTGGAGAGAGAGAGAGAGCGCCGGAGACGAGCGAGAGAGGGAGAGCGTCGGAGAGAGAGAGAGAGAGAGAGAGGAGAGAGAGAGAGGGGAGAGAGAGAGAGAGAGAGAGAGTGGGTGTGTGCGGGGGCGCGAAAGGCTGGGTGGGGGGGTGACATTTTGGCTTTCCGACGGAACATATTTCCGTCGACAAATCCGTCAGTCCTACCGACGGAAATATTCCGTCGGAAATACCAACGGATTTTTCGACAGAATATAGTCTGTCGGAAAACCCGACTGATATTTTCGAGGAAAAGAAATGCCGACAGCTTTTCCGACGGATGTATTTCCGTCGAAAAATTCCGTCGGTAACGGCGCTTTTCTTGTGGTGCACGTTTAGGTGTTTTGTCTGATAGTGGAGTCTGGATCTTCTAGTTGATGTGCCAAACCCCTATTGGACAGTAGCATCTACATGACATGACACGTTTTATATTGCATTGATCAGCTATTGGACATCTGACTTTGAGCGCTAGGTAGCAATCCGTCTAGTTGAGGACACATTTGGTTAGACAGATATGTTTGCTAGTGTGTTGGTTAGACCTACTAGGTGTCAGACTTGTCCGTCAGGTGTTAGATAGACCTGATAGGTGAGGGCTTCAGTGTAGAGTGGCGAATTCAAAATACATCATCCTGCACTGACGTGTCTCCAACTAGTCGCATCATAGTGCAAAGTATTTAGGATGTTGGGACCTTATATAGGGACCCTTCTCCACCCACCACCCTCACACTCTTTCTCACTTTCCCTCACCAAGATCCCCCATCCTCTCCTCCTTCTCTCCCTCTAACTATGATGGATAAGGGCGACAATGATGTGATGCTTGGCCTCTAGTTGGTGGTGGTGGTGGATGAAGTGGCGATGGTGAGGAGGAGGTCACCAACCAACTAGAATGTCCCAATGGGTTAGCCTCTTCGATTTGAAATAGGGTGACTTTCCCCCGACTCTTCAAGCTCGGATTCTCAAGTTTTCCCGTGTTGGAAGTAATACTAAGGGAGAGATTTCCAGGTGTTTAGTGTTTTGAGGTTCTACATGCTAAGGGTATAGAGGGAGCTCTGTTTCTCTTAATTCCCATAATTGTTGGCAAATGCATGGTTGTGAATGTGTGTGAGATGATTTTCCCTCCTTGGCCTCTATTTTATAGCATTTCCATCTGAAATTGAGCGATTTGTTGGGTTTTGGAGTTGCTGGAAGAGTGAAAATTCTGTCCAAATCTTGAGTATAGATGATGAGTGCTCATTTTTTATCCATTATATATGGCATATACCCCACTTTTTTTTTGATATGTTGAATATAATTTACATCATTTTCTTTGAATTATTATTCTGTAAAAACTAAAACATTATATTATGTGCAAGTAGTTGTGTCTTCCGAAAGTTCAGTATGTATATTCTTGTATCACTCTCTCTCTCTCTCTCTACATCTTAATATATTGCCTTCTTTTCCTCTCCATTCACCACAAATATGCATGTGTAAATATTTGTATATATATTCATGTAGATAGGTATGTATACATATGTATTGAAAGGTGTGCGGAATTACCCAAAGGAGTAATCTAGAAGGGGGGTTGAATAGATTACTACCAAATAAAACAAATTGACCTTCTTTTTGAGAATAAAACTGACTGTAGGAAGGCTTAAAATGATATGGATCAAATTTTAACTTAGATGTGTGTAGAGTGCATTTAGAAGATTAGAAGTATGATGAGTGTGTGAACAAGTGATCGTGTCTAGCATACATCTAACGTCAAATAATGCAAACCACATGACACGAAGATTTAAGGTGGTTCGGACTACACAACTTGTGTATCCTACGTCCACCATCCACACACACACACGCCAAACTGCTTATCAAGCAAGTTCAACATAGACGCTAACACACACATGAAGTCTGAGACAAACACGATCTCAGATCAACCACACACACTTGGGATGAGCGCAAGGACTACTCAAACCAACAACACACACACAAGTAAAGGAAATAAAAATGGAGGAAGAGTTCAGAGTTGAGAAACAAATCAAATGATTGAACTCTTCAGGTTCTTCGTCCAGATGAACTTCAAGCTTCACGTCGATGAAGATCCGATGATGATGACGAAGCTTGAGACTTGTGGACAAGTCTGCTTCAACTCCTCTTCTTAGATGAGATCTCTCGTTGATCAGGCTGGAGACTTGAAGCAGACGAGCAGAGAAACCTTCTTCTTCTTGTTCTTTGCTTAGGGTTTGGTGTGGAGGCTTCTTACTTCGAATAGAAGTCTAAAAAGTCTTTTTATAGCACTGTCCTATTCTCATACAATGTCATAGAGTCGTGTGCATGAGAAGAGGATACCCTAACAAAGACATCATGTAGCTCACGTGTGACAACTAACTGCGTCTATCGACAGATGCCCTCTAGCTATCAACAGATACTGCAGCATTCCTGGCTTCCAGAACCATATTTCTGGCTGGGAGGCTAGGCTGTCGATAGGCGACTTCTTGCTGTCGACAGGCTAAACTGGTCTGTTGACAGTGTGAAACTTGTCTGTCGACAACTACTGATTTTCTTGTTTTCCAGAAGCTTGTTTGTTGATCATCTTCACTGGCTATCGACAGATGGGTCCAGACCTGTCGACAACTGATTGCTTCTTATGTTTTTCCAGATCTTTTTGTGCTTGAATTGCTTCTTGACTTGTACTTTCATTCTCACTTAATTCCTACATAAAAGAAACTCCAAGTAAGATATCATGAAAGCATATGTGGTCATAGTGTTATGTCATTTTATCATGTCTTCTCAACATCAATTATGTCATTATCAAAAACATTTAAAAATCAAGTCAATCATCATGTCAATCATAACTCAACATTCTCCCCCTTTTTGATGATGACAAAAACACAATTGATGTTCTCCCCCTTTTTGACAACATTAAAAAAAACAATTCATGCACGAATGCATAGAAGAAATAAACTGTGATTTCATTAATAAAATTTGAAGTGCACACAGTACATGGACAACCATTACATTGCAAAAAAGGGAAATACAAAGATGACATGACTAACAACCCATAAGCCCATAATAGGAAATGTTGAACTACACCCTAGACACTCTAAACATTGTCATTCCCAGGAGGAGTGGGATGACGGAGTCCATGAAAATTGGTAGAGAGTTGGGTAAGCTGCTGCTGAATCTAAGCTTGACTATCTGCAAGTGCATCCATCAAGGTGTTGACGTGCATGGTGAGCTGATCAAATCTTACATTAAAGTGCTGGGTCAGGTGAACCATTGATCTGCCATAAAGTTCCGAAGGTCTTGAGGAGCAGGCTATGGAACTTGCTCAGTAGGGATACCTTCATCACCACCTTGGACATCCATTGGTTCCTGATGGTGTGCCTCTTCACTTCCTCATCTTCGTCATATCTTCCTCTACTTCTGGCTCTTGCCTTTGAGAGTCCGAGTGACTCTCCTATCCACCATCTTGTAGCCCATCCGATGGGCAGTGGTAATGTCATAGGCATTCCGTGTCTTGAGGGTGACAGTCTCACCCGCAGTGATTTGAATTCTAATAAAAGATAGGAGGGAGGTAATGGGATAGGCATAGGGCATTGACCTCTTGGGATTTTAGAAGCATTGCTTGATGAGGTCAAGCTTGAGGTTGGGCAGGTTGATCTGCTGGCCCTGGAGGAAGTAGTGGAACAAGCTTTTGTGGACTTCAGTGACAAGTTCTCGACTTCCATCTTTAGGAGCGATGAGGGTAGTGAAAATATGGTGAATCATTCTGTGGAGTGGGGGGAAGGTATTGGCATTGAGTTTGACAAATTCCTTAGTGGAATCATATGGCTGTTGGGTGATGAGGGTGAAGTACTCAGAGGCGTTTAGATGGGTGAGAAGAATGTCAGCCCCTGAGTTGGGAATCTGTAAGGCACGGCTTAGGAGGTTGGTAGTGATGTGGAATGAAGTACCTTTGACAGTGGTGTAGAGGTCCTCATCCACTGTCATCCCCAGATTGTTGAAAAATTCAGTCATGGTAGTTGGGGAGTACTGCTTCTGGGACTTCAGGAAGGTAGTCCAGCCCTGGGTATCAAAGAGGGTCTCCATGCCCTCGAACATGTCCTCCAGTGAAGAAAAATCCACATATCGTGGCTGGACGAACTTCTTGAAGACACCTCGAACCCTGGTGAGTTGCAGATTCCGGGGAATGATGAGTTCGGGGTTGGATCAGCCTGATGCTTGCTTCTGTGCTCTACCAGAGCCCTAGAGCTGTCCCCGACTTCTGGCGAAGTGTAGCGTTGACGAGAAGCAACGATCTTCCTCCAGGCAACCATGGTGGATGTGAGACAGAGGGAGGAGAGGAGCAGATGAACCAGGAGAAGGAGGAGAAAGGAAGAAGAAAGAGCAGCAACAGAGGGAGATGGAGAGGAGGATGCGTTGGAAGAGAGGAAGGGTTGGGGTTTTAAAAGGAAAGGAAGCAACCTTGAGGGAAGGAGGTGAGGGGGGTGAAGGGTCATGGGCCAGCCTTTAGGGCTTTTTCAAACCCATTTCAAATGAAAAGGGACCACAAGAACCGGACAAAAAGTGAACCGGTTGAAGTTCTGGACGGTTCAGAATTCTGTCTATCGACAGGCGCATTGCATCTGTCGACAGCTGCTGTGAAGAAATGTTCCAAGAATAGTAGTTTGATAGAAAAAAGTGAAAAATGAGTGGTCAAATGGAATTTTAAGGATGAGAACTTGGGTATACACTCATTACAAAGTGTCATACACAATAGTATTAGTATTAACACATTTCATTTTACACAATGGTTGTGAGATAATACTCCGGGAATCTTAAGTTGAAGCATGTAGAAGACACCTACAAAAACATATGAATATAAGCTAACCCATTGAATAAAATCGTTGAAGAGTTACTTATTTCTTGGTGGTGTGATGTTCAGTTGATGCTTGACAATAATATTCAAATGAGCTTTGACATGAAACAAGAAATTTGATCTTGATGAAAACCATGGAGGCTACACTCTATTTCAGTTTTGCATGAATGTTCAAATGGTTGTGGGGTAAGTGGTAGTTCAATTTACATTCACCTTTTGACGTGAAGGTAGACATTTGTGATGCCCGTACCCCCAGTTACTCAGTGTAGGTAACCATCATACCATTTTGCAGAGTTGACAGGTGGACTTTTTGACGCAAAGACAGACATTTGTGATGCCAATGTCCCCGGTTACTCAGTAGATGGCCTATCATTGCTCTGCCTTTGCCCCCTTTTTTTTATTTTTAGTGATTTAGAAATAGGTAGCTTTTCTCCTCTTTTTGATTGAAGTATGAAGTTCAAGGAATGTTTGAGGTCAAAAACCAATGGAGAACATTAAATCCAAGAATCTTCTTACTTGTCAAACCATTTCAAAAATAAGAGCATCCCCAAAGAAGTTATTCAATAGAGTTATGTTAAGGCTATTAGATTTGTTCAATGTGTTCTAGATGATACAACCTAGACTCATACACAAAGTATTATTTCAAAATCATTGTGATTAAGTTAATGTACATGCTACTATGTGAGTATTGTAATTGAGTATAAGTGCCCAATTCTCCTCTTTTAAAAGAATAATGAACAAACTCATGGAAGGTGTGGACAATGGAGGAGAATTCACATAAATGAGTCATCTGTCGACAGCTACTGTGAAACAGCAAGAATTCAGTACTGGAAGAGGTGATTGTTAATAGCTGACTCATGTCTGTCGACAGATGCAGAAAAAGGCAGATTTGATGCTTTGGATTAAGGGACATTGGATCATCTGAAGGGGATATGATGACAAGATGATTATGAAAGAGTATTCCTCAAGCAACTCACTCAAATACACTTTGACTTACTCCCCCATAATATGTGCATGGTGAAAAAAAACAGCATTCAAGCAATTCAAACATGTTCATGGCAACCAATTTGCACAGAAATAATACACACATGATATTCAATGAAATTTGCATAGACCAAGTTCCCGCCTCAAGGATATGAATCTATCTTCTCCCAATGGTTTTGTGAATATGTCAGCCACTTGTTTTTCAGTTGGAATAAAATTGAGTTCAATGTTCTTATTGGCAACTTCATCTCTCAAAAAGTGGTGCCCTATTTCAATGTGTTTTGTCCTAGAGTGTTGAATTGGGTTCTTTGAAAGATTGATGGCACTAGTGTTGCCACATAGGATAGGTGTGCATCTAATGTCAATGTTATAATCACACAATTGACTTTTGATCCACAACACTTGAGCTGCACAGCTCCCGCAGCAGCAACATACTCTGCCTCTGCAGTGGAGAGTGCAACTGAGTGTTGCTTCTTGAATGCCCACAAAGCCATGCATACCCCTAGGAATTGACAATACCCACTAGTACTTTTCCTATCAATTTTGCAACCAGCATAGTCAGCATCAGAATATGAAATTAAATCAAAATTGCAACCAGCTAGATACCACAAACCCAAATCAAATGTCCCTGAGAGATATCTAAAGATCCTCTTGACTGCAATCAAATGACTTTCCTTTGGATTAGATTGATATCTAGCACAAAGGCAAACACTAAACTGAATATCTGGTTTACTTGCAATAAGATAAAGGAGAGAGTCAATCATACCTCTATATTGTTTTGCATCTACTATTTGACCTTTTTCATCATTTTCAGTTTTACACTTGTGCTCATAGGTGTAGATGTTGGTTTGGCTTGTTCAAACTGAAATTTATATATTATATATCATATATAAAATCTAATCATTAGTACATTATATTAAATAATTATAATATTATATATCATATATAAAATATAAAATTTAAATAGTAATAAATTTGAATATTTAATAATTAAAATAAAATATTCTTAAAATAAAATTTATTACATGTATATTCACTAAATGATTATAATACATTCACAAATACACAAATATAATGTGTATATCTATATACAATAAATATAAATATATATATTCACTAAACTAAAAATATAACTTATACTTATATTTCTATATATTTTATTTTATTTATATTTATTATTTTCATAATAAGTAATAAAAAATATAAAATATATATTATATGTATATTTAAATAATTTAATAACTATATCTATAATATAATTAAACTACTATAAGAGTTAGCAACAATAGCTAAATGAATAATAGTTAAGTAAAAATATAATATAATGTACATAATATTCACTAAACTTATAGATTATATTTCTATATATTAGTCTTTATTTATTGTCTTTTTAAAATAATTAAATGAGATATTATATAAATATATAGATAAATGCATCTAAATAAACTACTAATAAATAATGCAACTAATAGTTGGCAACAATATATCTAATCTAAGAATAACATTAGAAAAAGGAAAATATTAGTTCGGGAACATCATGTCATTATACGTACAATACCCATTGGGTTATATACGCTGGCGATTAAGTATTTTGGGTGCTCCTCTTAGGACCAAACAGGGCCCTATATTTGCACATGCATAGTTGTGAACCGAAGTTCCAATAGTTTCTGGTAATTCCATTCATTCATTTATGGCGGCCAATGATTCCAAGTAATGGACAATGACGAACTAATGATCATGTCAATGATGATAGAGAACAATGCACAAGGGGACATGATCCAGATTAATTTCGGCAGTATAACGACTTATTTTATTGGTTCAATCTTACATTAATGGCTTGATTTCAATATATCAAATCACTCTCACGAGAAGAAGATAAGAAGAGAGGTGCATTCTATCTTCGGGTACTTCATTGGTACAACCAACTTGGTCTTCATGAGGGAATCCATGAAGTACGGAGATTTAGGGAGGTCTTAGAGAAAAGGTCACTAGTCTACCGATATGGAATGACCGATAGAGAGCTTCCAATCCCCAAAAAAAGGGTTGCCTATATGTGCAATGTGACGTATAGAGCGTGTCTCAATCCACAGTCCACGGTTTAAATGTTGCGGAAAGCAAGTATAAACATGCATGACATGTATGCAATGCAATCTATTTCATGGTTGCAGTACTTTTAACATTTATCACTTTTCAATATGGACAGGACAGATCATGAACATAACATATATCAATCATATGATCACATGGTAGATGACATTAAATCAATCATTGCACTTAGAATAGATATTCAAATCATTATGATTTCATGTAGGTTATTCACTTTTAAGCCAGTGCATAACTATATGACATGATGCTACATAAGAATATGCATAAACAAGACTGGACAGTACATTAAAATAGTCTCGGGTCGGTTCTAAAATCACGTCCAACACAGTGGACTTTTTCACAACACGGTGTATGGTCAGATGTAACTAACTGTGAAGGGATCAAATCGCGTCGGCCTACATGGCCACGTTTTAACTTGAATCGTGTTGGGGGATGCCGACACGTTCAAGAAAAACATTACAATAACAATATAAAAATTGGGCGAAAATGTTTGAGCGGGAAACTGGCTAAATCGCGTCGGGTGTTCCCGTCGCGGTTCAGACTGGCACAGAAACCCATGCGGCGCAAAGTCTCACGCACGCCGTTGACTGGTCAGACACTAAATCACATTGGACCGCATGGATGTGGTTCACTTAATCGCATCGACCAAGGACGACGCGATACCAGGCGCTGGAATCGCGTCGCCTGGACCGGACGCGGTTCAAACCTCAGACTGAAAACGTGTGAAATAGGAACCGATCATCGTGCAACGCTTATAACTCTCTATCTACTGATATTTAGACAAAACCCTCAACATGAAACATGACAGGGACAACTAGTAGAAGAACTTCCATGTTTTGGGTTGGATGTAATTCGGTCTCATTCACATAAAACCTCTGAAGAACGTAAAAAGTCTTAAACATACGTGACTTCGTTGCAACCTTCATGTCAGACCTATAACTTGAAATATATTGACATTTATACAAAACTCTCAACACAAAAGATGATAGAAACAACTAATAAAGAACTTGTATGTTGTGGGTTGGATCTAATTCGGTCTCGAATCATGAGCAACATATGAAGAATGGAAAAGCCCTAACAGTGCGCAAACTTGGGGAAAATGCTTAATACGACTCATGTACTCCATGAAAATTGGGCAAACCACTTGAAAATAAAACTAGACATGATGCTCTAACCATAGGTATGTGCAACTTAAGTTTTCTGCCCGAGATCACCTACCCTTGTGAAGATCTAAAGCAAATCGTGGTTCTGGACGCAACAGAGGATGTAGGGGGATGAAGCTCAAGTTCCCAGTCGTTCCTCTCCTCCTCTGGTGTCCTAGCTCGCCTCCATATGACCCCAACAAGATGGGAAAACTTCCCTACAAGTCTCTTCACGTTATTTATACATCTAGGGTTTATACATTCCTAATGGGTAGGGAAAGTGGGGTTGCATTTTATGCATGTATAGTTGCCATAATTTGGAATTCTCCTCCCAATAAAGGTAGGAATACCATTAGGAAGGCTCCTAACATGGTTATGCACGAATTGGATTGCCATCCATGGCTAATCCCTCAAGTTTTAACCCTAATTTGCCCTCACAATTTACCACATAATTACAGGTACAAATTTTGGGTATTTCTCTTGCTCCATTTTATTCTTGGGCCAAAAGTGATCTATTAGCCCAATTTTGATAATGGGTCATCAACACATAATGTGGAAGTCTCTCCAAATGTTTATTTAATTTATGGTCGTGTTATTTTTCCGCGTTAACAGTTTTCCGACTTAGTTTCTTAATTGGATAATTAGTCACATTGTGACGTACACTTGGCCAATCGGATTTTTCGTTGCATGAATTTCTTCGTGGAACATTAGGAATAATGTTTGGGGTTGATTTATAATTTTACGGAATTTTCCGATGTGTTCTTGCACGTACGATAGTGATACGTATGTTCTACCATTCCGATAATACGAAGATTATTTAATTCCCTTTTATTTACAATTTTAAAATCACTAAATTCTCTGGGGTGATACACCATTCCGATAATGGGCTATGAATCCATGTTGTTTAAAGTCACCCATCATTTTTAATTTGGTATGAGCACATTTTATTCACATGATAATAGATTTCTAACTTATTTCTTAATTACGATAATAAGTCACAATAACTCTTAAAACTACCCCAATGATTTTTTTATTGACCTAAATTCTTAATGGATCATTAGAGGACATTATTTTAAGTCCATCTATGATTTTTATTTAATTTTATGACTCATCTAAGTATGTGTGATAATGATTTCCGACTTATCTCTGATTACGATACTCAGTCGCAAAACGTCTTAAACTCAGACCATCTGATTTTCCTTTGCATGAATTTATTTGTGGGTTATTAGGAGGTATTATTTAGAGTTAAACTATAATTTCTACGGAATTTTCTAATGGGTTTTTGTATGTACGTTAATAGCACGTACATTTTTACTATTTCACAAATATTGAATTTATCGTTTTCAATGTATTTCTATTTTTCAAATTACTGAATTCTGGGGTGTTAAAAATCCTTGGTCTCTACATTACCTTACTCTGTTGGGCTTAGCTTTATGATAATGAGATTGATGTGAGGTTTGTCCTGATGAAGGATTGAGGTCGGTCATTAAGACTGGTTCCAGGGGTCCAATTCTCCAAACTTCTCCTATGCAATTGTGTCATCATCATCATACTTTCATATGGATGTTGATCAGAACTGGGGTTCAATTCTCCAAATTTCTCCCATGTATTCAATCTCCAGATTTCTCCTATGCATTTGTGTCTTCACTATAAATATCATCATACTTTTATATGGGTGCTGATAAGAAATCCCTCACCCTCTTGAGTAGTAAAATCATTAAACAAAAAATTTAATATTATTATTACTCTAAAATCCATGCAAATAGTTGCAAGAATAACCATCTTTGTACATAAATAGTGGTTGCATTGTTAGTGTTAAGTCATCACATGCCTCACTCTATGTGTGTAGGTGGTTTGGATGCCTATTTGCGCGCTTGATTAAGAGACTAGTCATAGGGTTTTCTCCTGTGGCTCCTCCGTCGTCCTCGCGAAGGAGATCCCCGGCGCTGCTCCTCCGTCGACATCCTCGCGAGGGAGATCCCCGGCGGATTCCTCCGCTGCTCCTACGTCGGGCGCTGCTCCTCCGTCGACATCCTCGCGAGGGAGATCCCCGAAATGCCCCTCCTCCGCCTCCCAAAACCAGCCCACCCTCCCTCCTGTCTGTCCCAACTCGCATCGGCTTCTCTCCACTCCCCACCACTTGCTCACGCACACTACTCTGTCTCCTCTCCGCTCCTCCTTCTTTCTCTGTAGATGCTGGAGAATCCGAGGTCGGAGCTCAGGGATCCCCTCGCCGGAGGTGCGGAGGGGGGATCCCCCGGCAGAGAGCCGCCGTTCGAGGGTTTGGGGCGAGGAATGGGGGCGTCTCGGCAGAAGAGTTGGATCCCGGGGTGGCGCCGTCAGCAGCCGCGCAGGGCTGGGTGCCAGGTACAAGTCGTTGTCGCCGGCGCGGCTGCTGATAGCGGCGAGGTCGCCGTGCCTGACGATCCCGCCGGGGATCAACCCCACGACGCTGCTGGAGTCGCCAGTGATGCTCACCAACATCAAGGTTGGTTGGACGGGGAACACCGGCGTCTTTGGGTTCTGATCCTTTTGTTTGACAGTTGCTTTCGGGGCGTTTTCTGTCAGTTCCTGTAGATCTTTTTCTCTCGTGGAAAAGGAGGGATTTCTCCGCCCATGTTCTTTCATTTTTCTTGTTTTCATGTGTTAAAGTCTTTGCTTTCGTCCCATATTGTGATTTTTTTGCCGTTTTCTTCGTGTGTTTGCTCCCTTTTGGAAATCGAAGCTTTTGAGTCGGTGTTCTGAGGGGCTTGATTTTCCTGGAAATCAGGTTAACTCAGTGCTTTACGCCTCGGCCAGTTGTTTAAATACATTGCAGGCTGTCTGCACACACTTTCTACCATGCAAATCACAATATCACATCCCACAGATCAAGGATTATGACATTTATCTATATATAGTACATGGGAACCACAAGGCCTAAATTATACTGCTGGTCAACTGTAAAGATGGCTGTCACTGTAGGCTATTACATGGAAATATCTTGACATGAGCATGTGCCCTTTTCTGGAAGTTCTCCCATCAGGGTACATGGAGTAGAACCTCTTTCTTTTTCTCAGCTTTGCTTTTCTACCATATTTTTGCTCTCTCTGGTATTGAAAATATTGTATTTTGGGGAAATATGTTTTGGGATCAGATTAAAAAACATCCTACTTCTGATAACTGATAAGCAAAATGTACATAAGGAGTGGCTCAGCGGTTAAGGCCCATCAGTGTACATCTAAAGACCTAAGTTCAAATCCCCACCCTCACATTACCCATCCAAAAATCAGTACCTTTGCTATTTGTTTTGAGTGAACTAACTCAAAAGATGAGGTAGAAAATAGCATGGCTTAAGTCTAGTGATTCATCCTTCTTCGGGGACATCTTACAAGTCCTTATGTGACATGTTCCTTTTATATTCTATTCTTATGCACATGATTTGGTTTTCAACCGGGTGTTTAGGTGGTAAATAAGGGGATGGAGGGTACAATCTAGTAATGAGTGGATGTTTCATTTCCAAATTATCTTTTGGGGCTTCTCTTTGCTAAATTGATTGGATTGTTAATTCAGAACAGGATTTCTGATTCAAGTTGATTTGAGCTTCTTATTTCGTGGAAAAACTTAAGGTCTTGATGTGGACACCTAATAACTTCATTCAGGATAAGCTTGTGGCTATCAAAGTTCTCACATGAGGAGGTAAAGGATCCTAAAAGGTACAGAGGATCCTCATTATGTGTAATTCGGTTAGTTTGTGGGTGGAGGGAGGGGTGGCATTCCACCTTACACTTCAATTGTAGGTGGATTGCCATATATTTGTTCAGAAAATTTGCTCCCTTCTGTTTATTGTATATTAAATTATGTTCACCATATGGCAGGGATTTATGCATGCTTTCTTTAGTGCTTGGTTCGACAATCACAGATGCAACTGTGGCCTCTCTTGTTTCCTCCTACACGGACCTTGAACTGCTTGATCTGAGTGGGTATGCTCCTTTTCTTCTTTTATGGATCTCTTGGAGAATATGAAATGCTATTCAAAGGGTAGAGAAGGCATTTATACAGGTGGCTACCTTAATATTTACTAACGCCATCATTTATACGGGTTGCTCTGGTTTAGATGTGAGCTTCTGTTCTGCAGAAAATTATTTTGTTCACCCCTTTTGCTGCTTTGTTCTTCCATTTTTGAACTGTTTTTCATTGCAGACTTTGCACTTAAATTGTCCAGAGCTCAATGATCTCAATCTTAATTCGTGCAGAAATTTGCATCCAGGTAAATTCCATAGTTTCCTCTGATTGAACTCCTTTTTATGTTGCTCTTGTACATTGATCTGCTCAAACCTTGTCATTGTGATAAATGGTTGCTATGATGCAACCTTATTATTTCATGTGCTTCTAGAGAGACTGCTAAGCTAGTGTCCCAATCTGGAAAATTTTAGATCACTGGGTTTTTCACTGTCTTCCTCACTAATTTAATTCCAGAGCTATAGTTTTCATCCAATTGTCTAGCTCCATTTGAATCTTTTTCAAGGTTTTTTGATGGTGTTATTTGTTGAACAGGTCTATCTCCATTGCACTCAGAAAGAAATATTTTGACAGAAATTTGAAGCATATTATCAAAAGCGGTTGAGGAGGTAAAGGAGCTGGTGCTAAATCCACAAAAGAGCTGTTGGGGTTACCAGACACAGGTGGAAAAGAAGGATCAGAAAGTATAGACTTTACAAGTCGAGTGAATTCCCTTCCCTCGAAGGGGAGACGAGATGTATAGGATTCATATAGCACACAACCTATGTATATGTTTCTATTGTTATATGTATTTTTTTTTGAGACAATTGAAACATTAACTAATGTTTTATGTAACTTTTCTTTGATTTAGTGAATATTTTCAATATTTGTAGAGGTATTTGTAATATGTAAAATATTAGGTGCTTATATGTAATTAAAAAAGTGTACTATATATAAGTACCATACTCCTTTAACTTTAGTAAATATGGAATAAAAACCCCAAATTTAGGGATATTTTTAAGTATGTAGTGGTGTTTATGTAATATATACAATTTAGGGACTTATATATAATTATAAGATAGTTGAGAGATGTATATATAAAATTATGGGAAATAAAAAATAAATTTAGACATATTTTAAGCATATAAAGATATTTATGTAAAATAATATATTAATTCAGATCTCAATTAAGTTGGTTATCAAACAACTCTTAATAGAAGTCTAATATATTTTAAGTACTTATTAATTACATATTTAGACAATAGATAACAAATTAGACTTTAGACATTTTAATTAAGTGTTATCAAATGCCACCTAAGGTTAGTGTGTGTGTATGTGTGTGGCTAGACTGAGAATTGACTAGCATAGGTTGACTAGTCCCAGCCCAACTGTAGTACATCGTTGTTGGTTGTACTTGTGTGCTTTTGTTCTCACTATGCGCTACAGGTTCTTTACTTTACCTTATGATTTTACTAGAATGCTCATAATTTGTATCGCTTTTGTTATGCGCTATTTTAACTAAGTGGTAGGATTGGAGGATTCCTAATGAACTTATAATTCCGTAAGGCCCACTCTCTATTTTTGCAGGTGAGGGCTCACATGTGCACCGTCCACCCTAGCACAGAGGGTGGCTTTTTTATACCAAAAGAGGCATTAGTGTGATTCCTTAGGGTATCTTCCCCTGAACAGGATATGTAATTTAATTTCATTCACTTGTATAATTATTTAGGACATTTTTTATCATGTAAATATTATACTTTAATTTTAGTTAGAACTATTTTAATGTCTTATTCATCTCACGAGGTTGGTTATTTAACATTCAGGGTCTTTAGACTCATGAGTGGCAAAACGAGTCACAAGATCCTTATCGGGCCACGGATCCTTTGTCGCCACACTGCTTTACTCTGTTGGGCTTAGCTTTAAGATAATGGGATTGATGTGAGATTTGTCCTGACGAAGGAGTGAGGTTAGTCGTTAAGACTGGTTCTATGGTCCAATTCTCCAAATTTCTCCTATGTGTTTGTGTCATCATCCATCTATCATCATACTTTCATATGGATGTTGATCAGAACCAGGGTTCAATTCTCTAGATTTTCCTATGTATTCAATTCTCCACATTTCTCCTATGTATTTGTGCCTTCACCTAAATATCATCATACTTTCATATGGGTGCTGATAAGAAGCCCCTCACCCTCTTGAGCAGTACTATCATTAAACAAAATAAAATTAATATTATTATTACTCTGAAATCCATGTAAATATTTTTGCAAGAAGAACCTTCTTCGTACATAATTGCACAAAGATATCGCTTATATGCACATTGAAATATGCAATATCACCGTGCAAAGATCATAAAGAGATGTGAAGTACATGTCGCTTATATAAAGGTATGTAATCGCTTATACAATAGTAAATCATTTATAAAAGTTTTAGGCACACAATAGTAAATCATTGTTGGTCGTGCCGCCCCGTTCCTCCCATCTCTTTATTTTTTTTTTCATCTTTCCCCACATCTTATATATTTAAGAGGTCTAAATGATATTTATTTAAGATAAAAGTTTAAATATAAGTTAATTAAGAAATGATATAAATTATGATAATTTTAATTTAATTTTTTTAATTAATGTTACATCTAGTGAAAATTATTTTAAAAAATTATTAAATCGACTTAATCTCAATATACATACATCAATAATTTCCGATATGTATATTATTAGAATCAGTATTTTTTTATAATTATGATGATTTCATATTTGATTTTTTTTTAATTAAATAGTGTTCTATCAAAATATACACAATTAAAATCGTATAAGAATCATCGTTGATTGTATAATCGCATATCATGGTGGTATGGTCGATCCATACTATTACGTACCATGACGGTATGATCGACCTATACCATGCCACGTTCAGTTCTCCCCTCTTTTAAAAAAAGAAAAATTCATTTCTCACATCCGACACATGTAAGGGGTCTAAACGATATCTAATTGAAATGAAATTTTAAACATAAGCCATAAGCTAATTAAGAGATGGTAAAAATTGTAATAATTTTTGTTTATTTTTAAATAACTTTTTATCAAATGAAATTATCTAAAAAGTTATTAGGTCGATTTAATCTCAATATCTATACATCAATAATTCTTAATATTTATGTTTTTAGAATCAGTATATTTTTTTAATAATTATGATGGTTTCAAATTTGAGTTTATTTGTAGAATCACATGTTGTCCTATCGAAACGCCCATAATTAAAGTGATGTCGAAATACAATTATATTTTTCAATATCTTTATGTGATATTCTTATATTTTACTCATTTTTTTTGGAAGTTTATTCATTTTAAATAGGAAAAATTAATTAGAAATCTCTGACTATAATAGGGAGATTCTTATTGTAACATGATTTAACGTATACAGTAACTAGAGATAACACTTACTGTAATGAGTTATAACTCTGTTAGAGACTAGAAAATAAATCAATATCTATTAGGGACTCCTATTTAATTTACCATTTTAATATTGATCAATTCACAAAATAAAAAAAATAAAATAGTCCCTTTCCCACCATATCTTAGCAATACGATACGGTATTATACCGTGTCATAAAAAATACGACATGATCGATCCAAGTGATAAGGTGAACCATGTAGTAAATAACCCAAAAACTTAGAAAATGCATCCATCAACTTTTCAACTGCAGTTTTTGTTTCCATGTCCTTGATTTGCCCCGACAAAGTGAGATAAGACAGGAGTCCTTAATTTAAATTTTTATCATACAAATTTAGTATGATTTTATAAAATAACTAGAGATTAAGATCACGTGCTATCCAATCCAAAATGTCATTTCGTCCGTTGAACTGACATTGAAATTAACATGAAATAGGGAAAATATTATAATGAAATAATCATGCTATTTTCTACTTTGTTTTGTTGCATTAGCAATTATACTGCATGGATTTGCATTGGAAAAGTTCTTCGGAAAAAACCATTGACAGAATTTTCAACGTTATGTTAGAATATATATATATATATATATATATATATATATATATACATATTTTATCTTCATAAATACGAAATTCATAAAGAGTGTTCTTTTATATTTTTTAAAATATAGTTTCCTTATTCATTAAATATTTATTTTTCACCTTTTCTAGTTACTTTCCTTTTTGTTAACTGCCCTTGTAGGAAAAGACAGAATCGAATATCTTTCGTGGTCCAATCTTGGATCTGGCATTAAATGCTGCTGGCTCTAATTTGTCACTGTCCTTACAACTGGAGAACAGCATTTATTATTTACGTATTTTTCTGTTCTTCGGTCTGGATAATCTTTTGCAGTTAATTTTTTATCCCTATAACTTTTTTTTGGTAACCAGGAAATTCTGCCCTGTGCGTTTTGTGGGTTCAGAGATTGGTGTTCGTGAATTTCAAGGTCAGGATTTGGCAGCTCCTACTTTCTTTGTACCCGTATTACCCTTGTCTCACTTGACCGAAAAAACCTCGGATCTACACACCTCGAAAATTACATGTAAATCCGATAAACCCCCTCCCAAGAATCAAACTCGGGACCTCTTACTTTTAAGCAAGAGTTCTAACCGATCGACCCAATCGGAGTCCTCTTTTATCCCTATAACTTGATTGTTCAGTCCCGGACCCAAAAACAATCAAATTTTCTTCAAATTAAAGTGATGTTTGATAACACTTAACATTTAATCTTATTTGTCAACTATTCTCTAAATCTAAAATTAAAAAAAAAACTTAATATATATCAAACATAACTTAAGAGGTGTTTGATAACCAACTTAAACAACATCTAAAGTGTAACATAGTTGGTTAAGATATTATATTTCTAATACGTATGTCTTGACTTCAAAACTTAGAATGGTTACAAATATGTTTTTTTGAAATTGAGTAATCGGAATCCGATCGTCGTCAATAGTCGGATTTCATCGTCGACTACTGCGCCAATCTGACGAGAGTCGCCGTCCACGGTTTGAGAAAAAAAAATGATTGCTCTTGACTTAAAAATTAAGTAATTTTTTAGATTTAAGTGATTAACTTAGATATTATTTCAATTATTTTATCAAACTTTCTGAAATTTAAAAATTAAGTATTTTAGATTTTATATGTTAATTAAGTGTTATGAAATGAGGCCTAAGTCTTTTTCAAGGTAAAAAAAATTAGTTGTAAAATTGACTAAAATGTTTTCTTTTTTACTGTAAGAAAAACTTAGTTTCTTGACTTTAAGACCGAGGATTTATAAGTTATGTGACTAATAGCTAATCTTATAATATTACAGAGTTATTTTTTAAAGAAATCAATTAATTAATTAGTGAGAAAGCAATGTTCCGTGACCGTGAGCATCCAATGGTTGTGCTACATGAATCGACCATGCTCACTTTTCACTAGTATGAGTTGGGTCATAGAATATTGCATCGATATATTTCCATCTAGATGATACAATTATAAATAATAAATAATAATAAATAAAACAAATCATATTGAATCGGCAGTGTCAGACACTCACTATGTCTCTGGCATGGTACCATACAACCTTGTTGCTGTGATAGATAACGTAACGGCAAATCTTGCCCACATATTAGAGAGCTCAATTTAGCCACTCCTCAGCTCACTTCATGAGAGAAAGATTTAGTTCATTTTTTTATTGTACTTAAGTATAATATGATTAGACATTAAATTTATGTGACACCCCTCACATAGAGAGTGATAAAATGGCAACCTAATTGTTAAGTACTAAACAGATTTAGTGTCTAGTCATATTACACTTAAGTGTAATAAAAAAGTACACTAAATCTTTCTCCACTTCTTGACTGGTAGGGACACGGAAATAGGTAATTCTATTTCCACTTCCTATAAAAATGTTGGAAACAAAAAAAGTATTTTCCTTCCACATTTATTTCCACTTTAAAATTAGGAAATAGAAATATAATGAAATTTTTCCATACATCGATAGTTAGATAGCTCAAAAAAGTGTTATAAATTCATGAATTATATATATGATTAGATCCATAAACACAAATCACATAGTTTCAAATGTAAATTAAATAATCCACAAATTGCATAGTCATGATCTACCATATTTAGTATATGGAGCTAATACAATAATAAATAAATAATATATCTTTCATCATATCCTCTTCATCTTCTACGTTATAATGCCCCCCGCAAAATGTAATTGCACACAATGGCTAGTGACGGGCGAGTGCTTGGCAACATGCGGTCAGTAGGTGGGCCGGGAGGCGGGCTCGCTGGGTTGGCTAGGTGGGCTACCGGTATTAATGGGCGGGCAAGGAGCAATGCGTACTAGGCAAGGGAAGATTGTTGCGCAGCGCAAGGCACCACGAGTGCAGGTATGCGAGGCAGCGAGGCAGGAATATGGCTATTATCTATCTAATGGTACCTCTTATGGGGCTGCGCTCGTGGCTGTAGTGGGTGGCGAGGCACCACATGCTGCTGGGGGTTGCATGTGGGACAGTCGGCACGTGTGGATGTGAGAGTTGCCCGTGGGAGAGCTATTGCATGTGGAAGGGTGTGGCCCGTGTGGGGGTTGGGCTGTAGGGAGGTGGTAGAGTGGCCGTCAGCTCCGACAAAGGTAGTGATGGGCGATGTTCACATGCAGGTTGGAGGTGTAGGTGTGACCATGAGTTTGAGACTTTTTTTTAGAGAAAGATTTATTATATTTGTACATTGCATTTAAAGTGTAATGTGATTAGATAAAAGTCTATGTGGCCCCCTCACATGATGAGTGATAAAGTGACAATCTAATTGTTAGACCACATGGGCTTGTTGGCCTTATCATATTGCACTTAGCCTCACTTTGGTAATGGGTTGGAGTTTGAGTTAACTCCAACCCATGGCTAAAGTATCCAAGGTTAACTCAATTTCTACTTTGTGAGTGGGTTAGAAAAAGTTGAGTTAACTCTGTTCCGGGGGTGTGAGTGGGTTAGAAAAAGTTGAGTTAACTCAAAGTTAACTCAAACCTAACTGAATTAACATTTTTTGTTCCAAAGTCCATTTTGAGTTAACTTTGAGTTAACTCTGAGTTAACTTTGAGTTAACTCATTACCAAAGTGAGGCTTAAAGTGCAATGTGAAAGTGCAATAAACCTTTCTCTTTTTTTTATTATTTGGGGGGAGGGGGTATTAGTGAGTTTGAGACTTGGAGAACTAGGGTTGTGAGCTTGAGGAGTTTTTATTAACTTTATATATATATATTATATATAATATATATATATATATATATATATAATATTATATAATTATATATAATATATAACATAGAAAAATGGATGTAAAATAGGTATTTTTATTTCTGCATCTTATAAAATTTAAAATCTATTATTGTTTTCACTAAACCATTGGAATCTTTTTTAAAGAGTTTGACATCTTAAAAAAATTGCAAATATGGGTTGGTTGAACGGAAAGCATGGCAACCCTACTACTTGGTTAGCTATTCTTAGTCAAATGCATACATACTTATGAGAACTTTTGTATTTTTGCATATAAATCTTGACCTTATCAAATATACTTATGTTTGATAAAAATATATCAGCTAGATCCCTTGGATTAATCGGCAATCATCTAAGCAGTGTTCTACTAAAACATGGACACAACTATTAATCGAATTTGAAAAACTGAAATATCCTTATCAAAGAACTGTGGGATAGGGAGAGAGGGGTGTGTTGTCCACGCTATGACTTAACTCTGAGGAGGGAGATGAATGGATTTTTCTCTCTTTTTAGACTAATCAATACCAAATAAGCAATTTAAAGTATTCAAAATGTTTCGAGATTATCTAATCTTAAATACTAAATGATTTGTAAGTAATTGTTAGCAGCGGAAATGTAAGAACACCTTAACTACTAATGTATATAGTTGCAAATAGAGCTGTCAGTGGGCCGGGCCGACCCGATAAACCTACGGACTTGGCTTGAAATTAAGTCCGCCCACCACGTTTGTTTAAGTCCGTGGACTTTTGATTAGGCCTAAAAGCTCGGCCTGTTGAAAATTTGTACGGCAGTCCTCATCGTCTAGACTCTATAAGGATGCATAACCAACTCCGCCAACCTACGAGTCACAAGGGTAATCATCACACATGTCTAGTAGGAAGTGTACAACAGAAGAAAAAGTGATTGCATTGCTATAAATATATACATCGGATTACATTGTTCCATACACAACAGAAACTCAAAAGAGAAGTACACTAGTCAGGGCATACCCCGTGACACACAGAACTCAGAGGCTACTGTGGAAGTGGGTTCCTCTCACTGTTGTGGAGGTGCGGTCGGGGTTGGAAACTCGCCTACTCATACTCATGAAAAGGAGTAGGGGTGTGAGTCTCAAAGTCACTGGCGCAGTAGGGAAGCTCCCCCAAAACACATGATAAACCATAATAATCACGATAACAATTAATCATGTTGAATTAAAGTAAATAATGCAACTAAGCAAGAAATAAACACACCTACCGTTAACCACACCAAAACCACGAATAAGCTAGTACGACGTTACACTCGGGACACGGTAACTGGCCGCAAAGCCAGAACTTGACCCGGACAAGAGCACATAGACAACCTCTCAGTCTCGCAGTCAAAAACACATTTCAACTGTCGCTCCCACGTCTGAGTACCTGCTAACTAGAGAGGCAGCATAACTCATGACTAGCTGGGACCCAGCATGTCTACAGATGTTCAATGCCCCAACCACAAGTGCACTCGAACCACACAAGCCACCCAACAGTCGTCTTTCCCCTGCTTAGCACGAATAACTAAAAGGGGAGTTAGAGAAGATGACAAGACTCTATCAATGCACACAACACTGGGACTAAACCTCTGTCGGCACATACACACAGTAGATGGGGCTTCTGATCGGAGGTAATGAGTAAGTAACCAATCATCGACACTATCAAACTCATCAGAAAACCACCGTAAGCCCTTTTGCATTGAACAACACAACCCTACGTATAAAGCTAAACCTCAACTAACACAGAACTGTTAACGCGTCTCACATAGAGGACACAACTAGAACGTGGGCACACGATAGGCCAAAGTACAAAATAGATGCGTTGGGCTAGGGGATCGCCATAAGAACACGTTGGGCCTCTCGACCATGACATCTTAAAGAGAATCTGAGACACACAGTCCCTACCCAGAACCGCTTCTAAACCACGAATTCTGATTCTCCCTATGATTGTACACATTCATCACATCAAAGAAACCTCAAACATGCATTAACTTTCATGGAATAGCTTCTAAGTAAGCCAAATAACACAAATAAACCCTAAACATGGATTCTAACAACGTAGGCATGAAGAATTAATCCCAAACACTGTAAAACAAGGTAAACATTCATCTAAACATGCTAGACTCGATCTATTCTTACTGGAAAACCCATAGAGCTCACGAGAAATTCAAGATAAGGAGAACCACCCTACCAAACAATGAAGAACAACGTCTGTTGGGGCCTTCTCGTGATTTGGTCGCCGCCTCCTACACAAATCTGGCTCCAAAACACTCCCAAACGATCGGAGAAGTTAAATCCCACAAGAACCTGCTGTGGGAAATTGTCACATCCCAAAACATGGCAGTGGAAGAATTATTTGATCGTTGAGACGCGAACAGTCGGCAAATAAGTCTCTAGCGAGCAATCACATATAACACAACTAATTTGCGCTTATCATAAATCTCAAACTCTTTATTTCATTTCAATAATGATAACTAGTATATACTCCACTTCAAGTTTAAACTACAGGACTAAGACTTAATAAAAATAAAATTACATACTATCCTCACTCCTACTACATTAGTCTAGTACTCTCATACTCAAACTATAATACTATGATGCTAAGATATCGCGACTCCAATACTAAGACTTGATAGTGCTCTTCACTCTTGTTCATCCCCGGTATAGCCTTGGATCTCATCGATTTCCTGTTCTCCTAAAATGTTGGAAAGTAGGTAATGAGCACACTCTCCCAGTAGGATTTACATCTTCTAGCAATGATATAAGTATTTAACATTTTAAAAGCGAGAAGACATGAGTATGATATGAACTATGCAGTTAAATCCATGATAGTAAAACGTGACTGGTGTATCATGCAAGATAGAAATGGTAAGTTCAAGAGAAGTAATGATCAATATAGCGAGAAAGTTGTATTCAAGATTCCAGGATAGGGTAAACAATGATCTAGCAAGATGGTAATTTCAAGAGCAAAAGCAAGATAGCTCATAACAAGATTGGCCATTTAACGAGCAAGCAAGAAAGCATGTAACAAGCATGTATCTTTCACGAGCAAGACAGTCAGTTCATGAGTCATTGACATGCACTAAGGATCTATGCCACCTTGGAATGCATATTGTGAGGGCGTTTTCTTATTTGGGCTAAAGGCCAAACTGGCCTCCACTTGGAAGAGGGAAGACGATCACCGGTGCGGACGGATGCCCGCAAAACCAAAACCAGATCAGGGGGGCCCAGTTGAAGAACCGGGGGGAACCCTCCGATGCTTAAATCAGTGCGGGACTAGAGAAGTTTGAAGGAACGGAACTTCTCATGTGTGTTGTGCGAGGACAGTGTGAGTAAGATCACGTACATCTGCGTGGAGGCTTACCTGAGCCTTTTATAGGCAGGAGTGCTGAGGGAGAGGGATGGAACATCCTCAGACAACGCCGGAAAGGGCGCGTCAGTTAGCGCCCTTGACGGGGAGTTACGCGTTGAGGTGCCTGTTGAGGGGCCCCGAGGTTAATGGCCCCTAGAACGTGGGGCGCGCGTCGTGCAACCATTGTAACCATTGTGCAGTCGTAAAAGGGGCTGCTCGGATGCTCCTGGGCAACATATGCCAAATAGGTAGCCTGTCCGGAAGGCCACGGCTGCCATTCGGTAACCAATGCTAACTGTTCGGCGACCGTGCCGGTTGTTCGGGGGCTGGTTCCCGAATGCAGTATACGCCAGCAGGACTACGGCAGACTCCAGGCAGAACATGTTCGGTAGGCTAGGGCCTGAATCGAACAGGCTGAGGGGTGTCCGGAGATCGTCCTCAGGATCCTGTAGACGCTAGGGTGCAAGAAGAGTGTCTGGGATCCTCTGGCTGACTCCGAGGACACGTGGCACCTTGCCTAAAGGCCACGTCCAATGGTAGGATCATAATAGGTCATGATGGGCCCTGCGGGCCTAGGTGGCCAAAAATGGCCACCACACTTGCCCCCCATGCCTTTAAGCCAGCTCAGCATCCGAAGCGCTTGAGGGCGACAGGCTGCTCGAACATCTTTTCCACATTAAATGCGAGGTTGTCCTCGGTAGCGAGAACGTCAGTAGGGCGACGCCCTTTGGGGGCTCTCCTCGAAGGTTGAGAAGATCTCATGATGAGCAGGGTATTGTGTCGAGCCGAAGATCTCGCACAACCCGTTCGAACGGTCACCTGCGATATGCCCAAGCGGTTGCTTGGAACGGAGGAAATGCTATTTTTTGGCTTTCTCGAGTTTCGCACCCCTTCTTCCTTATAAGGAAGAGGAGGGATGAAGGCGGGGAGCCACGCCTTCAAACCTTTTCATATTTTGCCCCCACGCCTCTGTCTTCATCTTCATTTTCTTCCTTGCATCCATCCCTCGCGCCTTCTGTGTTTCTGCCACTTTCGGCAATGGCAGGCAAGGGAAAGTTGTCGCAATCGCCAGGGCGAGTGGAGTGACGGTGGTTGTGGCCCAGGGCCGAGGTATTGCCACTACGATGGCCTCAGGGAGCATTTCCGGATCAGTGATGAGTATGATATCTTCGATGCCAAGGAGGGGGAGTCATACCTGGTGAACAAACCAGGTTGCCTCACCCTTTCTCTTGATCACATGGAAGCAGGATTCCGGCTGCTGCTACTAGAGGTGGCTAAGGCGCTGCTGAACCGGTGGGGACTATCGCCCATCCAGCTGACGCCCAATTCATGGAGGACCTTATGCATCTTCTGCATCGTCTGCAAGCTGAGAAGGTTCTGGGCTCAGCGAACGTGTTCGGGTCTCAGTTTAGTTTGGCAGCTTCGCCCTCATCGAGGGCGAGTATTTACTACATGAAGCATCGCTCGGAGAGGATGTAAATCCACCTGGCGAAGAAGTTTTCGAACAACAAGGGCTGGATGCAGCGGCTCTTCTTCGTCAGGCGTCGGGATAATGAGGAGTGGGGATTCCTGACCAGAATCCAGGTGGCGCTGAAGGACGCCTTCCTAAAGCTGATCTAGGACGAGACGAGGGCCTCGGACAGCCTGCTTCAGGCCTCTGTGCGGAACGGTGATGGCTACCTTACGGAGTTTACACTCATTGAACATGGTCTGAGCAGACCATGGAGTAAGTGCCTTAACTCGCCTTGCTTGCGTGTTCGAGAGGTGACTACTTTCTGACCACCGTTATGTTCTTCTTCCACAGCCGCTGCAGAGCTGGCGCTGGTCGGGACCAGGAGGCCAATGAAGACTTCGCCGAGAAGATCCCCATCACCTCCCACCTGGTGTACGAGGGTGACGACGTTGCCTCCGTGGTCAGGATTCCTACCGCGGTGAGCACTCCCACAGCTGTGACTACCGCGCTTGTGGTGCCAACCCCTGGAGAAGGACGTGCCGCAGAAGGATCGTCAGTCCCTAAGAAGGGACACAAGAAAATCCGTCTGAAAAAGAAGGCTTCGAAGGTGGCGCATGAATCCTTAGTCGAAGCAGAGGGAGAAGAGGATCAACCTCCGGCCAAGAAGAGGAGGATGCCAATGATCGAGCAGCTAGCATTCGAGGACGAGGCCGAAGGAGAGGATGTCGAGGAAGAAGCTCCACATCTTATAGTGCGAAAGAAGCGCAAGGCCGTTGAGACGGCCAAGGAAGCGACATCGAAGAGAAGGGCCATTGAGGCGGCCGAACAAGGGGCACCGGAACGCAGGGCCACGGCGTCGACTGAACAGACCAGGCCTCACCTGGAAGAGGGGGCGCTGAACAAATCAGGTCGCATGTCACAATAGCAAAAAGGCCCCTATCCAGAGAGGGGGTCTACTCAGAATTCAGACTCGTCGTAGTGAGAGGGGGGTCCGAAGGCTCCGCAGAGGAGCATATGGGGACGTCTACGCCCCAAGACCTTGGTGGAGACTGAACCAGAGAGGCAGCTGCGACGAGAGTCCCGGACGACATGGCTGCAGAGCAGGGTACGACTACACTTGAGGCTTCCGGCACCGATGCTGTTGGGCACGGTGTAGCAGGAGGCGACGAGGAGGCGCCCGCCAGAGAGGACGAGGAGACGTCGTGTAGCCATGAAACGATTGGAGGGACTCTAATGCCAGGGGTCCCAGCACTGGAGATTGTGTCGACGTCCGCTCCTTCGGCAACGGCGGCGGTAGAATCGGCTCCCGTCTCCCCCATCGAAACGGTTGTAGGATTCGAAGCACAAACAGCCGGTGCGGGTAGCGGAGGGTCGAAAGAGCTGGGGAGACCAAGGAGGAGGGAGTCAAAGGGTCTTCCTTTGCTGCCGAGGCACAGGGGATGGTGTCTGGTGCTGGCGTCCCTGAAACTTCTGGAGGGATAGGACTCTTAGCCGAGCGAACAAGCAACGCCAACGAGGAGCAAGCTGACTTCAGAGAGGACCGGAGGCCACTCAGTGAGGTGCTGAGGAGGAATCCCACTGAACTCCCCTCGGGGAACAGTATTGGAGGCGGCGCTAAGGCGTCTTGAGGGGAATGCCTCGAGACCTCTTCCCCCATGCCCTACCAAGTCGCACCTTGAAAGGGTGGTGCGGTGCCAGCAACTAAGTCCGGAGGAGACCCCGGAGCATTCCAGCAGGGTCTACCGTCCAAGATGCCTCGCCGAGCACTACAACAAAGATGATTTCGACGTGGGGGCGCTAGTGGACGGCGTCACGAAGTCTCTGGAGGTGCTGAAGAGGCTTGCTGCTCGGACTCAGAACCAAAAGCAATTGTGGGAGTCCGAGTCCGCCTTCTGCGACGAGTTGGTAATGCGCCACAAGGCTCGCGAGGCCGAGCTGCAGGAGGAGGTGAAGAACCTCCAAAGTGCACTTTGGACTTCCGAGCTCGAATTGGTCGTTACTCGAGCCAAGAAGGAGGCACTCACCACAGTTCTGGCCAGTGCTAAGGCCCGCGGAGTGGCAGAGTACAAAGCAGACCTAACTTCAAGGAAGACTTGGAGCAGTTCGGTGCTCGTTGCTACAAAGTGGGCCTAGAAGCTGGAGAAGTCCGTGGTCGGAATCTGGCCTCCCTCGATTATGCTCGTGAGGCGTTCGAGACGGCTGTCGAGGAGTGCCGGCGAAGGACCCAGGACTCACGGCTAGACGGAGTGTGCTTTATGCACTTCTGTTCGGAGCGTATGTCCCATAGGGGTGATGACGCGGGGCCCTCCGAGCAGGCTCTGTAGTTGCATCTGTCTGCCCTCCTTTTTTTGTGTAGCTCGGGCTTACCGAGCTTCTGTAAGAAAAAAGGAATTTTAATGAATCCCTTTTTGAGTAAGTGGCTTCGTTTTTTCTATCTTCTTTCCCTTGCGATTGTTCTGTCCGAATAGAAATTCGTCGACCATTTTAAAGGGTTCGCAATTACCGCGCAAGTCCTTTGGAACAACCAAAAAGTTCCGACTAGGGGTGTTATGCGGAATGCTTTATACTTGGTGGTATCGCCTCGATCCTTTTGAGCTGAAAAGCTTTGAACAAGGATGGCTCAGATACTAGCTCAAGCCGACCGAAAGAACGGGAAGAAGAGAAGTAGGATGCCGAACAGGAGGCTTTTATAAGTAGTAAGCCTTCAAATTAGATACATGACAGGTTCTGGGTATGGCTCCGCCACTAGGAGTAGTTAGCTTGTACGAGCCTTCCGAGGACCTGGATGACCTGATAAGGTCCTTCCCACTTGGGGGTGAGTTTGCCATTGCCTTTCTGGGATCCGATGCCGAGTAGCGACACATGACTAGGTCGTCTTCAAAGAAACATCGTTCCCGAACTCGCGCATTGTAGTATTGCGCAAGTCACTGTTGAAGAGACCAATCTGATGTTGGCGTCGCTTTGTCGCTCGCCGAGTATGTCTAGGTTCTCCTAAAGTGCTCGATTGTTGGCAGTCTCGTTGAAGTGAGTAATCGGATGGTAGGGAGAGCCACCTCCAAGGGCACAACAGCTTCAGAGCCGTAAGCCAAATGAAAGGGAGTCTCACCGGTAGCCACTCGTGCCATTGTTCGGTGGCTGGCCACAAGACGTTAGGGAGCTCGTCGATCCAGGACCTTTTGCAGCTTCCACCCTCGTGCGTATCCCGTGCAGCAGTGTTCGATTAGCATTTTCTACCAAACTGTTAGCTGGGGATGTGCTACTGAGGTGAAGTGGTTGTAGATGCCAAGCTCAGAGCACTTCTGCTTAAAGAAGGTGCTATCAAACTGCTTCCTGTTGTCAGAAGTGATCACCCTGGAATGCCAACTGGCAAAGGATGTCTTCCATACGAACTTCCATGCGGCTTGCTCGGTGATCGCGACAACGGGTTCTACTTCGATCCACTTGATGAAGTAGTCGATAGCCACGAATAGAAATTCTTTCGTCCTTGGGCCTCCGGGAAGGGACCCAAAATGTCAATGCCCCACCTAGCGAAAGGGCGAGGTTCGAACAGGGAGTGAAGTTGCTCGGTGGGCTGCTTGATAAGCTATCTGAACTTCTGGCATTCGGGCACCATCTAACGAAGGACATGCAGTCCTTATGCAGAGAAGGCCACCATAATCCTACTCGGAGAATGCTGCGCGCCAGCGTTCTACCCCCCAAGTGGCTTCCGCACAACCCCTCGTGAACCTCTTCAGTAGTCGAAAGTGCCTCTTCGGGGCTGAGGCATCGTAGGAGAGGCCTTGAAAGGGATCGCCGGTACAATTTGCCTTCAATGAGGGTGAACCTCTGGGAACGCAGTCTAATCTTCCGAGCTTCGCCTTGGTCAGGTGGAAGCTCCCCTCGAAGTAGATGGGCCAGGAGAGGGTCCATCCAACTCAGAGTCGGAGGGCCAGACTCCACGGCTGCTATATCCACCCCGGTGCTCGGTGAAGCTAGCTCTTCTATGAATATGGAGTGAGAAGGGGCAATGTCACCTGAAGACGCCAACTTGGCAAGTGCATCTGCTCGCGCGTTCTGCTCCTGTGGCACGTGTATCACTTTGAAATAGAGGAGACCCTCTGCTCGGCGACCTGCTGGAGGTATTGTGCCATGCGGGGCTCCCTTGCCTCGAAGTGTCCGTTCACCTGGATGGAGACCAATTGCGAATCACTGAAGACCTGCAGTCTAAATGCTCCAAGGTGCCTAGCCATTCAGATTTTGGACAGCAATGCCTCATATTCGGCTACGTTATTGGAGGTCGTAAAGTGGAACCTAAGGGCGTATTGGAATTCTAAACCCTCCGGAGAGGTGAGGACCAGGCCTGCTCCGCTCCCTGTGACACAAGAGGACCCATCCACGTAGAGCTCCCATGGGGGCTCGTCGGCCAATGGAGGGTCCTGCTCGGTAGGGAGAGTACATTCCGCGACAAAGTCAGCCAACACTTGTGCCTTGATAGCTATCCTCGGACGGTAGCTGATGTCGAACTCGCCTAGCTCAATAGCCCATTTGATGAGCTTGTCGGAAGCCTCTGGCCGCTAAAGGATGAGCTTCAACGGCTGATCGGTAAGAACCGTAATGGAGTGGGCTTGAAAGTAAGGCCTAAGCTTCCGTGCGGCTGTGACCAAAGCCAAGGCAAGTTTCTCTGCTCGGGGGTACCTCATTTCAGCCTCCTGAAGAACCCTACTGATGTAGTAGATTGGACGCTGGGCCGCAGCCTCCTCTCTGTCCAGCATTGCACTAATGGAGTGTTCAGTAACTGAAAGGTACACGAACAAAGGTTCTCCGAGCACAGGCTTTGAGAGAACAGGTGTGGCCGCTAAGTATGCCTTCAGCTCGGTGAAGGCAGCTTCGTAGTCTTCTATCCACTGTACATGCCCCCCTTGCTGTGAGGATCCCTTGGGGCCTCGCAGCAATTTGAAGAAACTGAAGCTTCTTTCCGCTGCTCGGGACATGAACCGGTTGAGTGCGGCGAGGCGTCCAATGAGGCGCTAGACGTTGCGCACTGTCTTGGGACTGGCCATCTCAAGTATGGCTTGGATCTTTTCGGGGCTGGCCTCTATTCTCCATTGAGACGAGGAAGTAGAGGAACTTACCCGAGCGTACTCCAAACGCACACTTAGTTGGGTTAAGCTTCATGTTGTACTTCGCAAAGTTGCGAAAGTCACTGTGAGGTCAGAGATGTGGTTAGTGCTCGAAAGCGTTTTAACCAGCATATCATCAACATAGACCTCCATATTGTGCCCTATCTGCTGCTCGAACATCTTGTTGACTAACCGCTGGTACATCACACCTACGTTCTTCAGACCAAAGGGCATCCTGGTGAAGCAGTATGGCCCTAGGTCGGTGACGAACGTAGTGGCATCTTGGTCTGGGGGATGCATGCTGATCTGGTGGTACCCAGAATACGCATCTAGGAGCTGAGGAGCTCGTGCCCAGACGTGGCATCTACCAGCTGGTCGATGCACGGAAGAGGGAAGTTGTCCTTGGGCGTAGCCTTGTTAAGATCTTTGTAGTCCACACATACGTGTCATTTTCCATTGGCCTTGCGTACGAGGACACCATTGGAGATCCACCTCGGGTAGTGGGCTTCTCGAAGGAGCCCTACAGTTTGGCTATTGACGACATGATCATGGATCGTGGTTTGTCGTTCTCAGTTGATAGGTCGTCGCCGCTGCTAGACTGGTGGAACCTTTGGGTCCAGACGAAGGCGATGCATCATCACGTCTGGAGGGATGCCTGGTAGCTCGTCATCCGACCACGCAAAACATCTAAATGGCTAAGAAAAAAACCTTGTAACGTTGCTGTTTGGCTTCCGAAAGCAGTGAACCAATATAGAGTACATGCTTGGGGTCGTCATCTATGCGGACTGGAAGCAGATCTTCAGCGGGAGTTCCTCGGCTGGTAGAAGGCTGATCGTCTTGCGGAGGCACAGGGGTCAGGGCTTCGAGAGGCTGCTTGTCCCTTAGTGAAAGGACATAGCACTGTCGAGTCTCGCGCTGGTCGCCGAGCACCTCACCAATCCCACACGGAGTGGGGAACTTCATCTTCTGATGGAGAGACAAAGGTACCGCCTTAAGTCTGTCGATCAGGCCCCTGCCAAGGATAACATTGTAACCAGGCATATTCAGGATGACCAAGAAGTCCACCATCTTGGTCACGCTTCTTGGGGCCATCCCAAGAGTTATTGGGAGGCGAGCTCGTCCCATGGGCTGAACTGAGACCCCTGAGAAGCTGAACAGAGGTGACTCAACAGGGGTGAGATGGTCAGTTTTCAGACCCATAAGCAAAAAGCAGTCGTAGGCCAACACATCCGGTGCACTTCCATTATCCACCAAGATCCGGCGCACATTACAATGATTGATGGTGGCTGAGACCACCAACGTATCCATGTGCGGAGTAGTAACTCCTACAAGATCTTCGCCCAAGAAGGTTATAGCCTCCTTGGACTGTACACGTGCGGATTAGGGGGATAAGGGGTGGTCGGGGTGCTGAAGCCTGTCCACGATATGTACTCACCGAGCGTAGTTGCATCGGCTTGGGGTGCTTTCTCCTCCCACGTCAAAGCCTCCCACGATCACATTGATTTCCTGCCCGTTAGGCTTGTTGTTGATCGGCTGCTCGGGAGTCCGCTCTCGACGTCGGGGGGCGATCCTCATTGCGGCGCACGAACCGTCCAGGTAGCCGCACTTGATGAGGAACTCAATCTCATCCTTGAGCTGGAGGCATTCGGAGGTGTCGTGGCCATGGTCACGGTGGAAGCGATAGTACTTGTTTTGGTTGCGCCTTCGGGGTCGGAGCGCATCCTCGTCGACCACCGAACATATGGCTCGTCCCGGATTTCCGCCACGATCTGTTCGGGGCACCACCGTGAGTGGGTGTAGTCGGTGAAGGGGCATGGTCGGCACAGTGAATCCCCATTGTGTCGACCTTCTTCTAGTCTCATTCAAAACCGTTGTCGGAGGGCCTCTTCTTGTCCGATTGTTCGCCCTTCTCTACTCGGCCGGCAGCTAGGCTCTCCTCGCAAGTCGCATAGCGTTGGGCGATGGAGAGTAGCTCGGCCAGAGTGGAGAGCTGCTGTACGCCAAGCGTCCTCTAGAGGAAGCCATCGCGAGTGCCTTGGATAAGGGCACTGGTGGCTAGAGGGACGTCGAGGCGAGGGATGCAGAGTGCTTCAGTTTGGAACCTCTTGACGAAGTCCCATAGCGCCTCACCTTTCTTCTGGCGAACAGCCAGAAGAGAGGCCGCGGTGCGAGGCTACGACCTTCCACCAAGGAAGTTGTCCCAAAAGGACTTCTTCAATTGGTGGAAGGAGGAGATGGAACCGGTAGGGAGGGCCTTGAATCATGCCCTAGCGGTTTCCTTAAGGGTGGCCAGAAAGGCCGACACTTGGCCGCATCGGATGCTCCGTGAACACCATGTGCAACTCGAACCGTGGATGTGATCTGCCGGATCGGTGGTGCCATCGTACGACATGATGGTGGGCAGGGGAAGCTTGGGGGAGACCCGAGCTTCCAGGATCTCTGCCGTGAAGGGGGATCAAAAGGCCAGGTCCTCGTCCATTGGAGCCTTGCCCTCTGCCCGCTAGACAATCGCATCTACACGATGTTCCAAACGACGATGCAGCGCAGACGTCTGGCTAGCTCTAGGTCAGAGGGCGGAGAAGCCTCGCATCCAAACTGTGGGAGTTGGCACCCACGACGAAATGTGCGGGGGGTGGAGCCGCCGTGGAGCGACGTGGTGAACGACCGCAACTCTCCGGAGTGTGCCTCTCAGATGGGGCCCGACGCGATCGTCGCGGAGAGTCCTCCTGCTGCTCCAGCGGCACAGGAGGGGAGCGAGAGCGTCAGTGAGATGACTCCGCCTGACGCTCCTGCGGCAAGGAGGCTGTCGAGGCTGGCTGCCTGGTCATCTGGGCCTAGAGCCCCAGATAGATCCCCGTCAAGTGCTACATTTGTCCCCGGAGTTCTGCTACCTCCAAGGCGGTTGCAGGCACGGCGACAACAGGGACGACCACAGTTGCACTGGCGGGAGCGACGGCAACATCGACAGGGGGAACCCGCTGACGAGAGTCTGCCCTGGACTGATAGGACCTCGTCATTCGGCTCCCAACATTCTGGTATGAGGATCATCCGCGAGCCATGGCTGTTGTCATTCCCACAGACGGCGTCAAAAGTGTGAGGGCGTTTTCTTGTTTGGGCTAAAGGCCAAATGGGCCTCCACTTGGAAGAGGGAAGACAATCGTTGGTGCGGACAGACACCTGGAAAACCAAAACTAGATCAGGGGGGTCCGGTTGAAGAACCGAGGTGAACCCTCCGATGCTTAAATTAGTGCGGACTAGAGAAGCTTGAAGGAACGGGGGTTCTCATGTGTGTTGCGCAAGGACAGTGTGAGTAAGATCGCGTACGTCTGTGTGGAGGCTTACCTTAGCCTTTTATAGGTAGGAGTGCTGAGGGAGAGGGATGGAACGTCCTCAGACAATGCCGTAAAGGGCGCGTCGGTTAGCGCCCTTGACGGGGATTTACGCGTTGAGGCGCCCGTTGAGGGGCCCCTCGGTTAATGCCCCCTAGAACATGGGGCACGCGTCATGCAACTGTTGTAACCGTTGTGCAGTCGTAAAAGGGGCTGCTCGGATGCTCATGGGCAATAGATGCCGAACAGGTGGCCTGTCTGGAAGGACACGGCTGCCATTCAGTAACCAATGCTAACTATTCGGCAACCGTGCCGGTTGTTCGGGGGCTAGTTCCGGATGCAGTATACGCCAGCAGGACTACGACAGACTCTGGGCAAAACATGTTCGGTAGGCCAGGGCCTGAATCGAATAGGCTGAGGGGTGTCTGGAGATCGTCCTCAGGATCCTGTAGACGCTAGGATGCAAGAAGCATGTCTGGGATCCTCTGGCTGACTCTGAGGACACGTGGCGCCTTGCCTAAAGGCCACATCCAACAGTAGGATCATAATAGGCCATGATGGGCCCTGCGGGCATAGGTGGCCAGAAATGGCCACCACACATATCATGAACATGTGTAAGTGGTGTATGTATCTAGCATTACACGCAAGTACTCCTAGCGCAGATGAATGCCAGTAATCATTATACCCTATAGTTAACAGTATATTCTCGACTCTCTATTGAGGGGGCTAGACTGGAGCCCTTGGACACTCATCGTGCCTGATCCAGCATCTCAAGTAATTTAAATGTAGATACCCACAATCAAGTATGGTCGCTTAATAAGACTTCCAAGAGTTTAATGATGACAAGATAGTTAAGGCAATAGTTCAAGAGTTCAGTCCGATAGCATAACAACGTGTTTTCAATTTAGTCCAATCACTTATTAGTAACTTGGTCTTATGTTCAATAAAGGTGTACTCTAAAAGTCAAGATGAGAAGAGAAAGAACTCGTCAAGAATGTCAAGAGAAGAGAGATATGTGCACACTATCTTCTGGTTATTTCACTGGTACAACCTACTCATCGACCATGTGGGAATCCATGGTCAGAGGAGACTTATGTAGGCCTTGGTCAAGGGGTCACTAGTCCGGTAGAAGAAATATCCGACGGAGAGTTCACCATAAGCCAAGAAGGGGCTTTCCTATTGCGTTAGAGTGTATGCGCATGCCGCGCGTGAGAATCGCTCAAGTGCGTCTGTGAGTGACTTGTAAATTTGATTATGGAAACTCTATTTATGAAAACTCTATTTATGGAAAGTATCATGAGTGTGAAATCAAGAAATACTAGTCATGCATAACCACTTTTAGTAAGTTGCTATATGCTAAGTTTAATAAGTTTGATAACAAGGCAAGGAGAGAATAATCGGCAGGTTGAAAGCATGATCATTAACTTAAGAGCAATTAGAATTCATGTGAAAATACTTTTAACTTTTACATGGGTTGATTAATGCATGTTTATAGTATATACCACGAACAGAAACAAACGGGACCTTGAAACGACGCAAAATGAGGCGAAACGGGGTGATCTAGCCTTCTGGAGCAAAAGGTGACCCACTCATTGTCGCCATCTTGAAGGCAATAGTCATCTTGTAGCTTTCTTAATGCGAGATGTCGACTTGTCGCGTTCAAAATTTGGGTGTTGTGGTGACTTAAGGGGGTGTTTTCTTAATCCGACTCAAACTAGGTTTGATACCTAAGTGTTCAAAAAAAATCAAAATGGGTGATGTAGTGATCCAAATCAGATGAAACCAGAACACTTCCTAACCAATGTACAATAACAAATAATCGAGAAATAGTAGTCGTTTAACAAAGTAACAATATGTATTTGTGACTGTCTACGTGAATCTGATATATTACTCATGTACATGCTGATACTCTCTATACGCTTAATAAAAATTGGGGAAAATGGTGCCAAATGAAACTAGATCATAGAGGGACAAGTTTCGTGTTGAGGGCTCAGTCTGAAAATGACTCCACAAAAAGATATAGAACTCGTAAGATAGATCAAAGTTTAAACAAGACAGCACAACGTTCTAACATGCAAGATTTAATCTATGAAATCCACATGATATAAATTGGGTAAAATCATATTTACACATGTATGAATGCATGCACGTGTTTAATTAGAGTTTGGCATGGAGACAACCTACCTTTAGGTTGGGAGAAAAGTCGTCCTCCAGAAAACCCTAGTTTCGACTAGTTGGAGAAGAACGCCTAATACTCACGAATTACTTGGTAGCAATTGGGAAAAATAGTACCATAAGAAACTAGACTTAAAGATATTGGGGGTATATGGTTTGCTAGGTTTGGTAGAGGTTTTACTAACCTTTGGTGACGAACTTGAAAAGTCTTGTATGCAAGTCGTTGGTCGAAATGAGCACGAAGTTGCTTCTTGCCCAGCCTTCCTCTTGCAATTCCCAGCCTCCAGAGGCTCCAAGCACGACTTCAACAACCCTAGGGGTCGTCCCATGTGAGAGAGGGGGCTTATTTAAAGGGGGATGGGTGTTTACTTTCCTAATTTGATTAGGAAACCCTTAGGCATGAATTTGGGTGTATCCTTCCTTCAATTGGAGATTTCTCTCCCCAATTCATGATAGGAGTCATAAGGAAACTTATCGTAGGTTGTAACCATGAATTTGGGCTTGATTTGGAGTCCAATAAGTGTGTATTGGGTGAGTATTTACCCTATTATCCTCATTTAGTTAGAACTTCTAAATTTCATGTTATTTTCCTATATTGAATTTATTCATGGTCTAAGAGTCATATCTTGGCCCAATTTTCTTAATGGATGGTGAAGAATTGATGTTGAGAGTCCATCATAATTTTTATAACATTTTGGAATTATTTCTTTGCTTGTGATAATAGATTTTCGACCTATTTTCTAATTATGATAATAAATTACAATAATTCTTAAACATGGCCCAACGATTTTTTCTTAGCCCACATTTCTTAGTGGGTCATTAGAGGATATTTGAAGTCCAACTATGATTTTTATTTAATTTTCGGACTCCTCTAAGTGCATGTGATAATAATTTTTCGACTTATTTATGAATTACGATAATAAGTCGCAAAACTCTTTAAACTTGGCTAATCGATTTTTTTTCTTGCCAAAATCTCTTCATGAGTCATTTATAAATATTATCTAAAGTTGAACTATGCTTTTTACAAAAAAAGTTGATGTGTTTTCGTGTATACGATAATGGGCATACGTTATTACTATTTTTAGACTATTAAATTGTCAATTTGCTAATTTATCATAAATTACGGAAATTTCGGGGTGCTACTGAAATCGTCTTACAGAACAGAGGGTAAAAACTCTCGTTCTACAGTGCCCAGCATAAAAAGGCGCCAAAAACCAGAACACGTCGCCCCGATAGGCGATGACCTGAGTGCATTCTGTCAGGGGACCTCAACACAAGAAGGGTGTCACATATCCTTAAGGGACACGTACCCCCTCACTAACCACCATGGAACCTGTCACAACGGTCAATTGCGATACCAAAATGAACGCGTCGCTTGGTATGACCACATTAAGAATGCGGCAACCACCCCCGACACGTACACAACAAGAGCAACAAACTCAGCCCACACAAGGCCAAAGGTCCAAAAACACTATGAAATGACATTGTACAACACACATAAGCTGTACCACACAAGGGTCACAACAACCACTAAACACACTAAAGAAGATTTGGAAAGCACCATGCGCCACATTACTACCACATAAAAAGAAATTTCATCCTCAAATTTTGAATAAAATCGGAGGAAAATACACATTCATATACACTACAAGAAAAAGCAGAATTAGAGACCGAAACTGAGACCGAAAATTTGTGATCGAATTGTGATTAAAATATATTGGTCACTAATATTCACATTTAATGACTGAAATATTTTCAGTCGCTATTCAGTCTCTAATTAGCGACTGAATAGCGACCGAATTTTTCAGTCTCAAATTAGAGACCAAACTATGACTGAAAATAATTCGGTCACTGATGCCATGTGTCAATCACTAATTATTATGACTGACTTCTATTGAGTCACAATTCAGTCTCTATTTTTGAGACCGAATTGTGATTGAAATTTTCGGTCGCAGAATTTCCTACCAAACGTGCCAAACACGTGTTAGTGACCGAATTATGTTCAGTGATAGTTTGGTCTATGTATTTGAGATTGAATTGTGGCCGAAATAAAATTTGGTCGTTGGACGACGCGGTTGTTGGGACCAAGTAGCGATCGATTTATTCGGTCGCTATTCTTCCCTTCCTCTCTCTCTCTCTTCTCTCTCTCTCTCTCTCTCTCTCTCTCTCTCTCTCTCTCTCTCCTCTCTCTCTCTCTCTCTCTCTCTCTCTCTCTCTCTCTCGCCGAGACTCTCATCGGGATCGCCCCTCCGTGACGCCCCGTCGCCATCGTCGCTCCCCGCCGCTGCAGCCCAGTCCCTTCCATCTTCATCGGTCCCCGTCACCATCGTCGCCGTCCATTCCAGTCGCCATCGTCTCTCCCCGCCATTGTGGTCCAGTCCCCGCCGTCGTCATCGGACCCCGTCGCCACCGCCGCCGTCCATCACTAAGTTCTCTTTCTCTTTCTATGTATCCGTGGCCTCTCTCTCTCTCTCTATGTGTTTACTGTGTGTATGTGTGCATGGCGGAGGGGGTGCTCCCCCTTTCTCTCTATCCCTGTGTCTGAATGTGTGAGTGTGTGTATGTGTGCAGAGGGGGCCGGTGCTCCCCCTTTCTCTCTCTGTGTGGGTGGGGATGAGGGTGGCCGATGTGGAAGGGGGGAGGGAGGCCGACTATGGGTGGGGAGGGGGAGGGGAGCATGTGGGGGATGTGGGTGGGGGGCCGGCTCTGGGCGGGGAGGGGAGGGAGTGAGGGCTATTGGTGGGGGGGGTAACATAGTGAAACTGTGAGACTGTGTCACTGTGTAACACAGTCTCACTGTGTCACATCATATATCTCATTTTGATTTGGGATATTCAACACCTTGAAATTTCCTTCCCCCCCCCCCATGTTTTTAATGCATATGCACATGGGATTTGTTTGTAGGAATTTTGGGGTTAGAGCCCCTTTTTCCTCATTTATTTCATATTGAAATGGGCTTTTACTGATATTATTTGTGGGCATTTTAAAGGCCATTAGATGTATGAGGAGGCCCTCATCCAAGCCACTTAACCTTTCTAAACCCTTTTAGGGTTGTTTAGAGGATTTCCCTGGTTTTATATCTTTCGCCATGAAGGGTTAGAATGAGGCCACTGGGGAGATTTATAAAGGGGCCAAGAAGAGCTGCAATGGCGGCCATTGGAATGGTTGTCACCCTGTAAGTGGGACTTACTGAGCCTTCTTGGTAGTGGAATTTGAATAAACTCTTTTATAGAAATGAGAGAGGCCTTTATTTGACTTTCTTTAATGAGGCTAAGCAGAACTGATAGAAGTTTTGTAGTAGCCTTGGAATGGCATTGGTTTAGAGTTTTGTATAGATGTTTAATAGGGCCTACGCAGGAGGGGACTTTGGAGGGTGTAACAGGGGCTTGCAGAAGGGATTAAGAGCTCTGTAGGAGGGCAATTTATAGAGGGCTTCGATGTTGGGGAAATGGGGGGTATAGCCCCCTATTCATAGGGGAAGGAAGTGCCATGGGGGACTGGAGGATTTGGTATTTTATGGGTTATGTTTTTTTTCAATGATATATTTCAAAGGGAAAATTTTCTATGGGGTGCTTGTTCAAAGGTAATTTCTTATGGGCCATTAAAAGATTGGGCAAAACTTGGGAAATTCTGGTGTAAAGGGGTATTTGGCTTGGAATGGGAACTTTAGTGAATTTTTTGGGATTTAGTTTTAGGCATTTCAGATTTAAAGAATCTGGGGTATTTGGAAATTTTGGGTACTTCAGATTTAAAGGACCTAAGTATTTGGCATTTGGTATTTCATGGGGTTTGGTTTGGTATTTCATAGGGTTTAGTTTTGTATTTTCTGGGATTTCATGGGTTTATTTGGGGATTTTCCTAGATTTTCTGGGGTTTTATAAGTTCTTGGGGATTTTTTGAATTTTTTGGGATTTTATGAGCTTGTTGGGTTTTGTGAGAATTTTTGGTGCCAACATCTACTTTTTTTTTGCAAGTACTTAATTACTTCTGCAGATTTTTTGTGGGTTATATCGAAATTTAACATTCGGAAGGTGGGGTCATGAAAGGTAGCCTCCCATTCTACCAATCAATTATATTATGATATTATGAGGACCCTTCTATAACTTGGGATGCAACGTTTTCTTCTTATTTGTTGTTGTTGTCAATATGCAACAAATAAGCTAGAAGATTTTTAAGAAACCCAATAAAAGGATGTTACCTATGGCATCCCCACAGTACTATTACCCTTGAACTCTTATCTACTCCCAAGTTTCAATTTGGCATGGACAGTTCACATCTTGATCTTTGCAATGGAAGATATAATAAGAACATTACATATGTTTGTATATGGATTTGCTTCCTCCTCCTCGTCCTCCTCCTCATGTTTATAGTCTCTCTTTTTGTCTGGCATTTCCTCTTAGGCACTGAGGTCTCATTTGGGAAACCATGTTACATACCCAGTTGTTGTTGATCAAATCTCTTTAACTATGCACACATGTCTGAAACAAAGGCTACCATCTTGTATCTTTGGGAGATGTTCAAGAGGTATTGAAGGGGCTGAACGAGAGGTTCAAGGAAAGGGTTTTATGGGATGTTTTTAAGGGGAATTGGGGCCAGACAAGCTTTGTCTTGAGGGGGTTTTATGGGGCTGTTAAAGGATTTAATAGGGGGTTTAACAAGGGTTAATGGGATTTTTGTATACTTTCAGTTTAATGATTAATATTGTACTTTTATTTTAATATAATTCAATTACATGTATGTGTGAATTTGGTTAGTATTGCACTTGTTTATATGAATGATTTTATTTTCATTTTCCTTTCATATTTATGTGGCATTTAAAATTTGATCTACGCATGCATAGCAATTTCATAGAAATTTAACACTAAACACACCTCACAAGAGCGTGTTATGCCCATGTCAATGAACCTTCCCGTTCAAGACTTTGGGATTGATGTGCACGTTCACATTTTGAATGATGAGAATGTGTATATCTAACTCAAAGTCTTGAATTGTCTCGTTTTGGACAGTTGTGAATGTTTGATCACAGTTAGGTGGTCATTTACTATGTGTTTGTACTGTTTGTTGAAAATTTCGGGTGCGTCTACTCACTCCTCTCTGATATACCTTTATTGATTTAGAATATTTTCTTAACCACTTATTAGTAAGTGTTTAGAAAAATATCTTAATCAATAAATATTTTTGGTATATCGGAGAGGTGTGGGGAGATGCTGCCGAAATTTTCAGCAAATTGTACAAACACATAGTAAATGGTCATCTGAGTGCGATCAAATATTTACAGATGGATAAAAAGTGATAATCTAAATAATATATCCTTCCTATTCATTTCGGTTGCATCAAATGATGTGTGAAAATGGTCATATTTTTAATCTGAGTTTGAATTTTAAAGTTATTTGTTTGTTAATATTGGTTGAGCGCAGGAAAAAAAATGGCTTCAGACCGTTCATGGATGTATCGTAGAATAGTTGATGGCGTACTCCTCCTGTTCGAATCGGAGTTTGAAACCAAACTTATCCTCAGGAAGATAGATGGGGCGATTTAGGTGAGATCCAATGTAGATCCAACTTTCTATTCACTTGTGGGATCCGGGCGGTCCGGGGGGGACCACCACGGCTCCTCTCTTCTCGAGAATCCATACATCCCTTATCAGTGTATGGACAGCTATCTCTCGAGCACAGGTTTAGGTTCGGCCTCAATGGGAAAATGGAGCACCTAACAACGCATCTTCACAGACCAAGAACTACGAGATCACCCCTTTCATTCTGGGGTGACGGAGGGATCGTACCATTCGAGCCTTTTTTTTCATGCTTTTCCCGAAGGTCTGGAGAAAGCAGCAATCAATAGGATTTCCCTAATCCTTCCTTCCCGAAGGGAAGAACATGAAATTCTTTTTCCTTTCCGTAGGGACCAGGAGATTGGATCTAGCCATAAGAAGAATGCTTGGTATAAATAACTCACTTCTTGGTCTTTGACCCCCTCAGTCACTACGAGCGCCTCCCGATCAGTGCAATGGGATGTGTCTATTTATCTATCTCTTGACTCGAAATAGGAGCAGGTTTGAAAAAGGATCTTAGAGTGTCTAGGGTTGGGCCAGGAGGGTCTCTTAACGTCTTCTTTTTTCTTCCCATCAGAGTTATTTCACTAAGACTTTCCATGGTAAGGGGGAAGGATGGAACAAGCAAAGCACACTTGTAGGTGTCTGTGGAGTTTAGGGCCAGAGTTGAGACTTTCATTCAGTTTGAATTGGACATGTCATGGTGAGGAACTCTGGTCGCACGAGCCTAGTAATGTGGAAGGCACAAGTACATACGTGGATATGGTTGTAGATGTCGCTGGTCCCACATTCAATGTATATGAGGATCCTATATACACTGAAGAAGTGTCGAACAAGGGAGCCGAAAGATTTTATCAGTTACTTAAGGATGTTGATGAGCCATTGTGGGATGGTTGTCAAAAACACACTCGGTTATCAACGGTGTCACAGTTACTGAACTTGAAATCTGAATTTCATATAAGTGAGAGTTGTTTTGATTGTCTCCTCCTTATCATCAAGAGTATGTTACCTCAAGATGAGAAGCTACCTCTAAATTTTTATTGTTCCAAGAAGATGGTCAATGAGTTAGGACTTGGATATGTGAAAATAGATGCATGTCCTAATCATTGTATGTTGTATGACAAAGAGGATGCAGATAAGGTATCGTGTCTATTTGCCATAATGATAGGTTTAAACTTAAAAGAGGGGCCAATTCTAGGGGAAATGATATACCTTATGCGTCATTGCGATATTTTCCCCTCACACCCAGACTGTAGCAGATGTATATGTCTTCAAAGACACCTCAAGTGAGTCGCGTAATGTGATGAGGATATTATGAGTCATCCTGCAGATGGCGAAGCTTAGACTCATTTCAACCATGCTCATCCTATCTTCTCAAGTGAGTCGCGTAATGTGAGTCTTGGTTTATGCATTGACAGATTCAATTCATTTGGAGGTTCAATGGCTTCCTACTGTAGTTGGCCAGTGTTCGTGACACCATATAACCTTCCTCCAAGCATGTGCATGAGCGAGAGAATTTGTTCATGTCTTTATTGATTCCTGGTCCTAAAAGTCCTACAAAAAATATAGACATCTATCTCAGACCATTGATTGATGAATTGAAATTATTATGGACTGAGGGGTCCTAGTAGTGTGCATTCGTTGGTGGCAAAGAAGGAGTTCAGAAAGACTCTTATGATGCATCTAGAAAGCAAATTTTCATCATGACGGCAGTATTGATGTGGACGATAAGTGATTTTCCTGCATATGGAATGCTATCTGGTTGGAGCACACATGGGAGGCTAGCATGTCCTTACTGTAAGGATAATACCAAATCATTTGTACTTAAACATGGTGGGAAGTCATGCTGGTTTGATTGCCATCGACAGTTTTTAGCAGCTGATCACCCTTTTAGAAGACAAAAAGATGCATTTCTAAAGAACAAAATGGAATGAGATGAAGTTATATTCGAAATATTGTTCGGTCATCATATGGCAGCACGTGTAGAAACTTTGGCAGATATCACACAATTGATGAGCAGTATATGGCACCTTTCAAGTTTTGGGAAGGAGCACAACTGGGTGAAGAGAAGTATTTTCTAGGAGCTACCTTATTGGTCAACTCTTCTTGTGCGGCATAATCTAGACATGATGCATATCGAAAATAATGTCTTTGATAATGTGCTCAACACCGTTATGGACATAAAAGGTAAAACAAAGGACAACGAGAATGCACGTTTGGACTTGTCCATGTTTGTAAACGTCCAGAGTTAGAACTTGCTAAAGTAAATGGGAAATCATTAAACCAAAACAGTTTATGTGCTTGGAGGTGGACAAGTAATGGAAGTGTGTCAGTGGCTGAAACAGATGAGATTTCATGATGGTTATGTGTCTAATATTGCTTGTTGTGTCAACGTCACTAAGGGAAAAATATATGGAATGAAGAGTTATGACTGCCATGTGTTCATGCAAAGATTGCTACCCATTGCATTTCATGACATGTTGTCGAAGCCTCTATGGGGAGCATTGTCTGAGCTGAGTTGATTTTTCACGATTCTGTGTGCATCAGAACTCAGGCTTGAGGATGTCCAAACCATCGAACAGAATGTGGTCACCATCGTATGCAAGTTGGAGAAGATATTTCCGCATGCATTCTTCGATTCGATAGAGAATTTGCTCATACATCTACCATATGAATCTAAAGTCGAAGGGCCAGTACAATATAGATAGATGTACCCATTTGAGAGGTATATGTGAATATTAACTTCTTTCTTCTTAGAATTGCACCTTATGTATGATATGTTTGCCATTTGTCTTGTACATTGTTGATGTAGGTGTATGCATGACCTCAAAATGAAAGTCCGAAATAAAGCAAAAGTGGAGTGTTTTATTGTTGAGGCATACATTATGAAAGAAATCTCGAACTTTTGTTCGATGTACTTTAAAACAGACATACAAACTCGTCGTACTCAACCTCCACGTAATAAGCATGCTATTTAAACTGAAAATAAAATCTTACTCAAACAAGTATGGATACATCTCCATCATCTGATTGGCTCATTCCCATGTCGCTTCACTTCTTTATCTGTTTGCCCAGACTACCTTGACCTTTCTTAATTTTTGTACCTTTCTATCAGTGATCTACATATGGTATTCTGGCAGAAAATCATCTTTGGTGTAACTAACAATGTTAAATGGATCCCAAATATGTTGGATTATGGGGTCCAGCAACTCCCTTAGGGATTCGTTGTTACTACATGCTGGCTCGGGATCAAGTGTGTGTAGTGGCATCGGAGCTTGACAGCCCAACCCGCCACAGGGAGTAACCGCCATGTGCGAAGCCCCTCATGTCCGCCCACTATGTAGTCTGGGCTTCTACTCTGCCATAAAGGAAATACGGTCCACCTTCACTATCATCTCGAGCTTTTGGTGCAATGGTTGGGGCTTGATCCACAGAATATACTTTCTAAGCATTGACATGTGAAAAACATCATGTGCATCAGTGAAGTTCACCTCTGTACACTGATTGTCCAATTTTCTCCAAAATTCTAGATGGGCCAACATATATAGGACTCAATTTTCCTTTCTTATTGAATCTCTAAACTCCCTTGGTAGGTGATGTTGCCCTGTTGACAAGCCCAGAGGGGGGGTGAATGGGTTTTTATAAATTCAATCTAGGAGATACCTGTAACCAAAAACAATCACACAAACAATCTTCGAACAGCGTTAGTTACTTGTTAGTTTAAATAACAATTACGCAATGAAGACAATCACACAACACAAGGATTATCCTGGTTCGGACTTCCTTGACTTAGGAGTCCTACGTCCAGTCCCTGAGCAACAACTCAGGATTGCACTAACTAAGGTACAGTCCCCTTAAGGACGCTACAACACCCAGCTCAGCTGGTCTTCCTTCACACACGAAGGGAACAACACCCTGGATACCACAGGTCTTCCTTTACAACCAAAGGAGCAACACCCTGGATACCACCAGGTCTTCCTTCAACCACGGAGCAACACCCTGGATACCAGTCTTCCTTCACACCCGAAGGAACAGCACAGAGAAGAGTAAAAAAAACTTTCACGCCCCTAGATCCAGCTTTTGATAAGAGAGGATCTGAAGCAACTAGAACTGAGAGCGAAGAGATTATGAACTATTCACACCCTCAGAACTGTACATGCTCTCTCAAGATTTTCACAAGAACTAGAGGAGAGCAAGAGAGCAAAAAACGGAGTGAAGGATCTTGGCTCTTGATTTTCTTCAGAAGAATTTAAAAATGGTCTCTCAACCACACTGCTTCTCTTCTTCTGTCTTGTATATATATATATCTTCAATTTGAAAACTAGTCGTTGAAGAGATCGTTGTCTCTCTCTTGAGTAGCCGTTAGACTGAATGACATCTGGAGTCTTGGAAGCTTCCTGTCACAGTCTTTTGATCACTTGAGCACGTAATGAGATGAGATCTTCACAGGGATCCGTTGGCTTTTATTTGTCTAACGTTGTACCATGAAGCTACATCAAAGGTCTGCACAGATGTCAAGCTCAAACAGCAGACAGATAGGCTGTCTCTGATGTCAGTCAACGTCAGTAGCAATAGTCAAGAAAATAGTAATGCCAACTGGCTTGAGTCTGAAGGACGTTATCAGAATAAGCACGATAAAGGAAGATATAGTCTGCATGCATGCAGAGATACGTGCAGATCTCATAAATGCAGAAGCGTCAGAGAGATGTCTACGTGGAGTTTGACTGGTCAATGCTTTAAGATGAATAAGATATGAAATTGAAGACTATATAACTTATGAAATCGTTATAAGATATAAGTCGTTATGACGATACAGAAATCGTTGTGAATCATGAACACTTATGAAGTCGTTATGAACTCTAAAGAAATCGTTGTGAATCATGAATACTTATGAAGTCGTTATGAACTCTAAAGAAATCGTTGTGAATCATGAACACTTATGAAGTCGTTATGAACTCTAAAGAAATCGTTGTGAATCATGAACACTTATGAAGTCGTTATGAACTCTAAAGAAATCGTTGTGATAACTTATGAATCGTTACAACAAGCAAGTCGTTGCGAGTTCTAAAGAAATCGTTATGATCCTTATGAAGTCGTTACAACAACAAGTCGTTGCGAGTTCTAAAAAATCGTTATGATACTTATGAAGTCGTTACAACAAGCAAGTCGTTGCGAGTTCTAAAGAAATCGTTATGATAACTTATGAAGTCGTTACAACAAGCAAGTCGTTGCGAGTTCTAAAGAAATCGTTATGATCACTTATGAAGTCGTTACAACAAGCAAGTCGTTGCGAGTTCTAAAGAAATCGTTATGATACTTATGAAGTCGTTACAACAAGCAGTCGTTGCGAGTTCTAAAGAAATCGTTATGATCACTTATGAAGTCGTTACAACAAGCAAGTCTTGCGAGTTCTAAAGAAATCGTTATGATACTTAGAAGTCTTACAACAGCAATCGTTGCGAGTTCTAAAGAAATCGATATGAACTTAGAGAAATCTCATGTTGAAAAGATTAAAGCTTCAGAGCAGTAATGCATACCTTTATTGGCTTGTTTGACTTTGGTGATTTTTCCTGTACTTAAGACTTATGAAATATTCAGCAGATATAATTGATAAATTGTTGTTTGGTTTTGTTAATCATCAAAATATGTATATATATAATTAATTAAAATTGCATGGGGACAGACTGATCATCAATCTCCCCCTTTTTGGTGATGACAAAACTGAACAAAAAACATAACAAAAAATATCTGAATTTTTGTACTTTTCTCCCCCTTTTTGTCATTAAGCAAAAAGAAAAAACTTCGACAAAGAAAGAAGAGAGAAGAGAGAAGAGAGAATACACATAGAGGCATGGCATTCATTGCGGAGGTACAGGCAAATAGAAGGCAGGAGACAACAGAGAGGCAAAATGGGAGATGGTTTCCCATGCCTGAACTTCCTGTTCTTCAAAAAGATTCTTAAAAGCACCAAAAGACACAGAGTAAGATGGTCCCATGGTGGGAGCCATCCGTTTGATATGAAGATCTAAATGCCTATAGAGAGATCAGCATAGGCATCTCTGTCCATGTGGAACTTGAGAAACCGAGAAGTGCCAAAACTGGCACAGGAGAGGAACTGGTCCATGGTGACCGGGTAGTGATTGTGGTTAGCTCTGAGAGCTTGGTGGAGAGCCACATACACTTTGTATCTTTCTTCCCAGACTTTGAAGGGGTCATCAACAAGATTGATGGAGTTCATATCTAGAAAAGTGGCTGGAGAAATAGCTGGTTTGCCTTCCCTGGCCTGAGCTTCATTGAGAGCTGACAACTGCTGAGCTGACAGAGGGTAGAAGGTGGACCAATCAGAATATGTGAGCCGTTCACATTCAGACAAGATAGGGGAGAGAACTTCAGCCTTGACATGGCCCTGGTGATATTCCCTGAAGAGGAATCTAGAGAAGGAAACCATGCACCCTTTCTGCACTTTAATTCTGCCCAAAACCCTGGCATAACGCTCAAAGATGATGGATCCTACAGAGGATTCCATAACTAGAAAATGAATCTGAGGCAGGGCTATCTCTTCAGGTATTTGAAGAGTAGCAAAGTCTACCTTAATATCTGAAGAGGGAGCAGGAACTGGAGACAAGGCTGAAATGGCCTTCTTGAACTGACAGAGCTGAACTTCAGGAAGTTTATTAATGTATCTGTAGTTGTTGAAGAGCATGAAATGCCTGATCATCTTGATTTCAGATTGAATGAAGGGTGCCCAGTTCTTTGTGATACATCCTGAACCATTCAGAGAGAGTCAAGGAGTGGTCCCTTGGAGGAAATCTGGCAGATCTGGCAAGAGTGAACTTCTTGAGAAGATCCTTGTGACCTTTGCCCCACTGCTCTTCAGATTTGGAGTGAGCAAGAGAGAAAATTTTTGATTTTTCGGTTTTTGAATAGAAGTATAAGGAAAAATAGTGTGTAGATAATCTGTAAGGTTTTGAAAAGGAAGGTTGATGATGGTGGCATAAGCAACTTTGGAAAGGTATTCCCTATACAGTGGGTTATGGTGGTTGGCCACTGTGAGAGAAAACCACAAAGGAGGGTATTTAGGTTCAGAGGAAGAGGAAGAGGTGGAAGTAAGTTTCCTCTTCTTGGAGGCAGGAACAGAAGGATCTGCCCTGTGAATATGGTCTCCCACTTTCAACACAGACCTGAGGATTCCTTCCTCAAATTCATCCTTTATTTTTTCAATAAAGGGAGAACTGAGTTGAGCATGTTCAGGTATGAGTGTGATGAAAGATGGTGGAGGAGGAGGATGAAGAAAAGAATGTGAAGTAGTGTGAGGAGCATCAGTGGGTCCAAGGGAGGGACCGGAGGAGGAGGATGATGCTCCGCTGAAGATACAGGAGGGTCCTCAAATGAAGGAGAAGGAGAAGGAATGGTGGATTGAAATGGAGTAGGAGATGAGATTGGTCGAGATTGAGGCTTCTTGAAAGTTTGAGGAGCAGGAGGTGCTGTAGGAGCTGATGGTGGAGTGGGAGGAATAGGTGTGCGAGAGGGGGAAGAGGGAGCTGGGGGCTTGGGTGCCAAGATCTCTTCTGCCTCTGATTGCACAGACTCACTCTCCAATGATCTGGATTCTTGCACAGATGGCCCTGATGGCCCTGCATCCTGAACATCTGACCCTGTAGCCCTGCATTCTGAACATCTGGCCCTGAGGCCCTGCATTCTGAACATCTGGCCCTGTTGGCCCTGCATTCTGAACATCTGGCCCTGTTGGCCCTGCATTCTCTGATGCTGCTGCTGCTCCTGGTGAAACTGCTTCTGCTTGAGAAGGAGGAGCATGAACTCCAATTGCCTTGATGATATTTGAGAGCATCCCTTTCATGCTGCTCAATTCCTGGGTGAACAAGGTCATAGCATTTCGGATTTGGGCCAACTCTTTGTTAGCCGAAGCTTGACTCAGAAAAATAGAGTTGACATCTGACTGGAGAGAGCATAGTAATTCACCCTGAACATTCAACCTGTCAACTACTGGCTTCAATTGATGACAATTTTCTTCTTAGCCTTCCGCTGAAATGGAGAATCAGCCAGGAGAGGAACTCCGGAGACAGCCTCTTTTCCTTTCTTCTTACTTTTATTTTCTGGAGGAGGGACATCATCATCTGAGCTTGAAGAGCTTGCAGTCACTCCTTCTCTGTCATCCAAGTGTGAAAAATCTCTTTGCTCTCCAACCTTATCAACATCTGGAGATGCACCTTCATGACCTTCTTTTGATAGCTCCCCCTCAATAGGAGCATTTGCTTCAGCTGATACTTGCTCCCCCTGACTGGGAGCAGGTTCCACTTGCGAGTCACCTTGGGCAGCTTGGTGCTCGACCTCATCTGGAACAATTTCCATTTGCTCATCAATGTGGCCTGGTGCCACAGTCTCTTTGGCAGCACTGCTACTTGCTTCAGGAGCACTGGAACTAAAAGGAATGGAATCTATGAGGTCTGCCAGAATCGATGCAACTACAATTGAGGAATGTGGGTCCTCAACAGGAATAATGTCCTCTGGAGGAGATTCTCAATGCGCCTTTCTGCAAAGGTTTGAACTGTTCTTCTGGAAATCTTGAAGCTTCTACAGACGCCCTTTCTTCTTCTACTGCACTTTCATACTGAACTTCTGCAATGGAGGGTCCTGAAGATTCTGCTGCTTCAACTGCTGGAGCTGAAATTGACTCCACTGGCAATTCTGGATCCATATTTGCTGATCCTATCTCCGGATGAACAACTGCAGTGTTGATAATGATGGCCTCGCCTTCGGCCACTGAAGCCTTGAACCAAATACCATTCTCCACAGAGAAACCACTCTTCTTCAGATTCCTGGACCTGATTGCTTGGCCCATTTTCTCTACAACTGCCCCAGAGAGATCAACACCGAAATGTTTGAAAATTTTGGTGAGTAGATGGGCATAAGGCAGGGACACATTTAACTTACTCTTGGTGTCCCAAATCTGATCTCTTGCAAACTTCATTCTTTCCATTATCACTGCGGCCATATTTATTTCCTTATTCTGAATGGCCCAGTACATCATGTCCGAATCGGCCTTTGTGCAAGATGAAAACGTTGCACTTCTGGGAACTAGAATTTGACAGACAACAAAATGGAGAAGACGATTGAGGGCTGATAGTTGATTTATGTCGATCTTGCCGTCTCTCAGCTTGAATCCTGGCCCGATAATTCCCAGACCTTTCACTTGGGCTCCTCAGAGTGAATCCCACTAAATCCGGAGGTCTTTACATTGAACAACATTTTCAGCAACTCAGGGTCTATTCTAATCAAAGTTCCCTTTACTGATGAAACCAGAGACCCATCTTCCTCTGTTCGCATACACACAAAAAGGCTTTTACCAGGTCTGGATAACTGACCTCTGAAAAGGTGGAAATTTCTGTCCACTGCATCTGATTGATCAACTCTACTAAGCTGCTCATTCCATTTTTCCGCAGATTAGCTACATCTACTTCTTTGTTGCCACAGAGCTTCGTCTTCACAAATGTAAACCTCTCCTGCTCCTCAGGGGTGAGGAACTCGGCGCTGTAGCCACCCAAACTGCCGGCGATGATAGGAGCGGCCATAGATTCAGGTGGGAAAGACAACGGAGGGTGGAGACGGAAGGTGAGAAAAGAGAATCCTCAAGAATTTTTGCGGGAAGTAGGAGGAAGATTCGAATTTGCAGAGGATTAAGATGGAGTTGTTAGGGCATCGGCTCGAGCAGCAGGCTAAAAGAGGGAAAGAGGTAGACGATGAGGCACGAATCGTTCTGACATCAATTTTATGAATAAATTAATGCTACGTGGAAAGTGAGGCGCCAAGCGGCGGAGAAAAACGACAAAAGGTTTTGACCGTTCAACTGGACTTCAATGAGAGAGTTTATTGCAGCATTATTTAACTTTTTGCTTATCGCCAAGGAGGGAAAATTACTTTAATTCTCAACTTTGATATGCCACTTGTGAGCAAACTTTTATCACAAATTACACATGCCTAATTCCCTTCTAAGAGATGTAAATCTCTCTTCAGGTAAGGCTTTTGTGAAAATGTCTGCTAATTGGCCATTTGTATCAATAAAAGATATTTCAATATTTCCATTTGCAACATGATCACGAATAAAATGATATCTGACCTCAATATGTTTGGTCCTTGAGTGCTGAACTGGATTCTTGGTGAGATTAATGGCGCTGGTATTGTCACATAGCAACGGGATCGATTTGATATGTAATCCAAAATCCTCAAGCTGTTGCTTTATCCATAAGAGTTGTGTGCAGCAACTTCCAGCAGCCACATACTCAGCTTCAGCTGTAGAGAGTGCTACTGAATTTTGTTTCTTTGAGGACCAAGATATCAAACACCCTGCAAGGAACTGGCAACAACCACTGGTGCTCTTTCTATCCAATTTACATCCAGCATAGTCAGCATCAGAGTAACCTATTAGGCTAATTTCACATTGTTTTGGATACCATAGACCTAAGTCATGAGATCTTGCTAGATATCTAAATATTCTTTTCACAGAGATTAAATGAGATTCTTTAGGATCTGCCTGATATCGAGCACACATGCATACACTAAATAGAATATCAGGTCTACTAGCTGTTAAATAAGGAGTGAACCTATCATACCTCTGTAGATCTTTTGATCTACTTTCTTACCATTTTTGTCACTGTCCATTCTTGTTGATGTACTCATTGGTGTTGATAGTGGCTTGGTATTTTCGAATCCGAATTTCTTCAATAGTTTTCTTTGTGTACTTAGCTTGACTGATGTGAGTTCCTTCCTTTCCTTGTTTGATTTGTAGTCCAAGGAAATAGTTGAGTTCTCCCATCATACTCATTTCAAATTCTCCCTGCATTAACTTTTCAAAGTACTTGCAAAGAGACTCATCAGTAGAACCAAAAATAATATCATCTACGTAGATTTGAACCAGTAGGATTTGTTTGACTTTTGACTTTATAAAAAGTGTACTATCTACCTGACCTCTGCTGAAACCATTATTTAGAAGGAAAGAGCTAAGCCTTTCATACCAAGCTCTAGGAGCTTGCTTTAAACCATATAATGCCTTGTGAAGTTTGAAAACATGATTAGGAAATTCTGTGTCATCAAAGCCCGGAGGTTGTTCCACATAAACTTCCTCTTTTATGAAACCATTTAAGAAAGCGGATTTAACGTCCATTTGAAATAGTGTCAAGTTCAAAGCAGATGCATATGCAAGTAATATTCTAATGGCCTCAAGTCTAGCTACAGGTGCATAGGTTTCATCGAAATCTATGCCTTCCTCTTGAGAATAGCCTTGAGCTACCAACCTGGCCTTGTTTCTTAAGATTGCACCAGTTTCATCCAGCTTATTTCTGAACACCCATTTGGTGCCAATGACTGGATGGTCTGATGGTCTAGGAACAAGAGTCCATACTTGGTTTCTCTTGAATTGATTTAATTCATCTTGCATGGCTACTATCCAAGATTCATCAGAGAGAGCTTCATTGACTGTCCTGGGTTCTATCTGAGAAACAAAAGCTAAATAATCACAAGGAATAACATTACCTCTTGTTCTTACCCCAATGGATGGATCACCAATGATATTTTCAAGTGGGTGATCTTTTTTGTATCTCCACTCCTTTGGAAGGTTTTCATGAGCAACTTCTTCTTGTTGTAATTCTTTCAGAGGTGGATCATCATTGTCCTCAATTGATGCATCCTTTAGTTTCTTGGATAGTTCTTCTGCATCATCATCGTCACTATCTACTTCCTTTCTCAAGGAAGGGTTAGTTTCATCAAAAATAATGTGCACAGATTGTTCAATCAACAAGGTACGTTTATTAAACACTCTATAGCCTTTAGGTTTAGATGTATACCCCATGAAGATGCCTTCATCTGATTTGGCATCCAACTTACCGATATCTCTTTTTCCATTGTTGTGAATGAAGCAAGGGCACCCAAAGGTTCTGAAGTGGCTGATCTGAGGCTTTTTCCCTTTGAATAATTCATATGCAGTTTTCTTCAGGATTGGCCTGATCATTACGCGGTTGATAATATAGCTTGCTGTATTGACTGCTTCAGCCCAAAAGTATCTAGGCAGATCATATTCTGAGAGCATAGTTCTTGCCATGTCCAATAGGGTTCTGTTCTTCCTCTCAGCGATGCCATTCTGTTGAGGTGTCCTTGGTGCTGAGAAATTGTGCTCAATTCCTTGATCATCACAAAATCTAGAAAATTTCTCATTTTGAAATTCACCACCATGATCTGATCTGATAGACACAATGCTGAACTTCTGATCTTTCTGAACTTTCTTACTGAAGCTTACAAAACTTTCAAAAGTATCATCTTTATGCTCTAGGAATGATACCCATGTAAATCTTGAGAAGTCATCAACTATGACAAATCCAAAATTCTTTCCTCCAAGACTGGTAGTCCTCATTGGCCCAAATAGATCCATGTGAAGGAGCTCCAATGGTTTTGAGGTGGTCACCACCGTCTTTGACTTGAAGGAGACCTTGGTGTGCTTACCCTTAGCACAAGGTTTACATACACTTTCCAACTTTGTACTGACCTTAGGTAGACCTTGCACAAGATTCTTCTTTAGTAATTTCCTCATGCCATCTATGCTGCAGTGTCCAAGTCGTCTGTGCCATAATTCTGTGGATTTATTTTTATTTGCTGCCAGGCAAACATTTTGAACTTTGAGTTCTTCCAGATAGAGCACATACAAATTCTGTTCTCTATTAGCTTCGAAGATGACTGTTCCATCCTTCAGTATACTGCACTTTGACTCTTGAAACTTGATCTGATGGCCTCTGTCGCACAGCTGGCTAATGCTGATGAGATTGTGCTTTAATCCCTTTACTAGTAGCACATCTTCTATGACTGTTTTTCCTTTGTTTTCCACAGCCCACTGCCTATTACAATTCCTTTTCCATTATCTCCATAGGTAACTGTTCCATCTTCAGCTTGGAGACTAGAGAACAACTTCTGGTTTCCTGACATGTGTCTTGAGCACCCACTATCCAAATACCATTTGGATGCTCGAGGGTTATCCTGAAATAATACATCAAGCTTTAGGTACCCAAATTCTTTTGGGTCCTGATTGGTTAGTATCATTAACTTTGTCTTTTAATATCCATTTTTTGTCTTGTTGGGCACGTAGTTTTAATATGTCCTAACTTATTGCAGTGACTACAGCAGGATAACTTAGTCACTTTTTCTATGTATTTAAAATCAGCTTTGTATGCTATATCTTGTTCGGGTACAAATTTTGGTGTTGGATATGTTTTAGGATAGACCTTGGTTTCTTCATTATCTGGGGGTGTATCCTAATCCATTTTTCTTCTTACCTGATCTCCTCGCACCTTTTAATATTAGAGAGTTTTTACCATTTGTAAATTTTTCTAGTGTGCTTGATAGTTTATCATTTTCTTCATTTAAGTTTTCAATTTCTTTCCTTAATTCACCAGTACTTTCATGTTTTTCTAATTTAGTTATTTGTTCATTTTTAACTTTTAGGTCTTCACATAACAGTTCATTTCTTCGTTTAAGTTCAATTATTTGACTTTCTAATTGTTCATTTTCTGACTTTAGATCTGAGTTTGTATTTTCTATACAGACTATGTTTTTCTTACTTACTTTTAATAGTTTAGTCACTTCTTTATACTTTTCATAAAGTTCATTGAAAGCCTCTTCTAAACTATCGGAGTCTGAACCATTGCATGAATCAAAGGATGAGTCAGAAGTTACCTTTTCTTCAGTGTTTGCCATGAAAGCCAAGTGGGCTTTTTCTTCATCACTGCAGGAGCTCGACTCACTATCTGAGTCGCTACTGTTTTCCCATGCTGCTGCCATTGCTTTCTTTTTGAACTTTCTAAACTCTTGGAACTGTCCTTCTTTCTGAATTCTGATTTCTTTAACTTAGGACACTCAGTCTTAATGTGTCCTGGCTTCTTACATTCGTAGCAAATGGGTTCTCCTTTCTTCACTTCTTTTCCATCTGGTTTCTTGAAATCCTTATTCCTTTTGAAATACTTTCTACTAGATTGAGACTTCTTCTTTTTCGCCAAGATTCGCTGTAATCTTCTGGATAACATAGCTTCTTCATTTTCGCTGTCTGCATTACTTTCACTTTCAGCTGAGCTTGCTTCTGGTGAATCTTCTTCAGCTTTTAAGGCATTGGAGTGCTTCTTTCTGCTAGATGACTCTCCCAATCTTTCCATATTGATTTCATGGGCCATAAGGGACCCAATGAGTTTTTCTACAGACATTCTCTTCAGATCATTAGCTTCTTCTATTGCTGTGACTTTTGGAGTCCATGAGGACGGTAAGGATCTAAGTATCTTTCTTACCATATCTCCCATTTCATATACTTTCCCCAGGCTAGCCAGTCCATTTGATGTCAGTGAACCGACTGAACATTTGGGTTATGGACTCACTTGATTGCATCTGAAATCTTTCATATTGAGTGACAAGAATATCAATTCTTGTTTCCTTCACTTTGTCTGTGCCTTCATAAGTAATCCTGAGCTTTTCCCACATTTCCATTGATGATTTGCAGGCTGAAACTCTGTTGAATTCCTTCTTACTTAGAGCACAGCATAGGATACTCTTTGCTTTGCAATTCAGGGAAATCTTCTTCCTGTCATCATCTGTCCATTGTGCTTTCTCATTTGTGACTAACAGATCACCTTCTTCTACTATGGACCAAATTTGGTAGTCGTGTCCTTGTAAGAAGTATTCCATTCTGGTCTTCCAGTAAGGATAATCTTCACCATCGAAAAGAGGGGGTCGGTTGACTGACTGACCTTCAAAATTACCTTGGGCTGCCATGGATCTTTACTCTTCAGATCGTTGGATCCTTTCTTTGTCGAAGAGACAGGCTCTGATACCACTTGTTGCCCTGTTGACAAGCCCAGAGGGGGGGTGAATGGGTTTTTATAAATTCAATCTAGGAGATACCTGTAACCAAAAACAATCACACAAACAATCTTCGAACAGCGTTAGTTACTTGTTAGTTTAAATAACAATTACGCAATGAAGACAATCACACAACACAAGGATTATCCTGGTTCGGACTTCCTTGACTTAGGAGTCCTACGTCCAGTCCCTGAGCAACAACTCAGGATTGCACTAACTAAGGTACAGTCCCCTTAAGGACGCTACAACACCCAGCTCAGCTGGTCTTCCTTCACACACGAAGGGAACAACACCCTGGATACCACCAGGTCTTCCTTTACAACCAAAGGGAGCAACACCCTGGATACCACCAGGTCTTCCTTCACACCCGAAGGGAACAACACAGAGAAGAGTAAAAAAAACTTTCACGCCCCTAGATCCAGCTTTTGATAAGAGAGGATCTGAAGCAACTAGAACTGAGAGCGAAGAGATTATGAACTATTCACACCCTCAGAACTGTACATGCTCTCTCAAGATTTTCACAAGAACTAGAGGAGAGCAAGAGAGCAAAAAACGGAGTGAAGGATCTTGGCTCTTGATTTTCTTCAGAAGAATTTAAAAATGGTCTCTCACCACACTGCTTCTCTTCTTCTGTCTTGTATATATATATATCTTCAATTTGAAAACTAGTCGTTGAAGAGATCGTTGTCTCTCTCTTGAGTAGCCGTTAGACTGAATGACATCTGGAGTCTTGGAAGCTTCCTGTCACAGTCTTTTGATCACTTGAGCACGTAATGAGATGAGATCTTCACAGGATCCGTTGGCTTTTATGTCTAACGTTGTACCATGAAGCTACATCAAAGGTCTGCACAGATGTCAAGCTCAAACAGCAGACAGATAGGCTGTCTCTGATATCAGTCAACGTCAGTAGCAATAGTCAAGAAAATAGTAATGCCAACTGGCTTGAGTCTGAAGGACGTTATCAGAATAAGCACGATAAAGGAAGATATAGTCTGCATGCATGCAGAGATACGTGCAGATCTCATAAATGCAGAAGCGTCAGAGAGATGTCTACGTGGAGTTTGACTGGTCAATGCTTTAAGATGAATAAGATATGAAATTGAAGACTATATACTTATGAAATCGTTATAAGATATAAGTCGTTATGACGATACAGAAATCGTTGTGAATCATGAACACTTATGAAGTCGTTATGAACTCTAAGAAATCGTTGTGAATCATGAATACTTATGAAGTCGTTATGAACTCTAAAGAAATCGTTGTGAATCATGAACACTTATGAAGTCGTTATGAACTCTAAGAAATCGTTGTGAATCATGAACACTTATGAAGTCGTTATGAACTCTAAAGAAATCGTTGTGATAACTTATGAAGTCGTTACACAAGCAAGTCGTTGCGAGTTCTAAAGAAATCGTTATGATCACTTATGAAGTCGTTACAACAACAAGTCGTTGCGAGTTCTAAAGAAATCGTTATGATAACTTATGAAGTCGTTACAACAAGCAAGTCGTTGCGAGTTCTAAAGAAATCGTTATGATAACTTATGAAGTCGTTACAACAACAAGTCGTTGCGAGTTCTAAAGAAATCGTTATGATCACTTATGAAGTCGTTACAACAAGCAAGTCGTTGCGAGTTCTAAAGAAATCGTTATGATAACTTATGAAGTCGTTACAACAAGCAAGTCGTTGCGAGTTCTAAAGAAATCGTTATGATACTTATGAAGTCGTTACAACAAGCAAGTCTTGCGAGTTCTAAAGAAATCGTTATGATAACTTATGAGTCGTTACAACAAGCAAGTCGTTGCGAGTTCTCAAGAAATCGTTATGACTTAGAGAAATCTCATGTTGAAAAGATTAAAGCTTCAGAGCAGTAATGCATACCTTATTGGCTTGTTTGACTTTGGTGATTTTTCCTGTACTTAAGACTTATGAATATTCAGCAGATATAATGATAATTTTGTTTGGTTTTGTTAATCATCAATATGTATATATATAATTAATTAAAATTGCATGGGGACAGACTGATCATCAGGTGCACCCTTGGACCACATATTCTCCCACTTCAAACTATAGTCTCTGTGTTAGTATTATAACAATTTTGATGGCTTACTCTGCGTGTCTACACAATTTTTCTTTTATGAACCTGACCATTTCTGCACATTGTTGAACTAATTCGACCCAGTATCTGCCTCTCTCCGACTGTGGTGCCATGCAGAAGGACTTCTGCAAGTTCTTCCATACAAAGCTTCATATGATTCATTGCCAATACTCGAATTGTAACTGGTGTTGTATGCCAAATTCACCATGCTAAAGTGATGCTCCTATGAACCCCCCATTTATACAGTCAGCTCTACAACATATCTTCTACGTCTAATTGGTTCCTTTTAATCTGCCCTCTATTTTGGAGGATGATAAGTTGAACTAAATCGCAACTTTTTTTCCTACTGCTTGCTGAAAACTCTTTCCAAAACCTAATGTAAACCCTGGATCTCTATCTAAAACAATTGGCCCCTCAGATACCATGCAATGGAACAAGTCTTTCACATACCTCTACTAGTTTGTCCACCATTCATGACACACTAAATGGTAATTAGGGGTGAACACGGGTCGGTTCGTCTGGTTTGGCTCATTTTTTGGTCAACCCAAACTGAACCGAATCTCAAGGCCAAACCGAACCGAACTGAACCGTTTCGGTTCGGTTTTTAAACTGAATTCGAATACCTTTATATCGCAAATGCGCATTTTTGAACGGCTAAGGCCTGTTTGCTCCTTGTGTAGGTACAAGGTTTGATTCTTGGCTTGCCTTACTTTTTCTTAACAAAAATATTTCGTTTTGGCACTTCTTTGCCAAAAAAGATCCCTTGACAAAGCGAGTTTCGAACCCGTGCCGCCCTGAAATCTGCTTGGCCCGCTACATCCAACTGGGCTACACTTTTTTTAAGTTGCAAATATACATAGTATATATATATTCGGTTTATACGGTTTCAGAAACTAAAACCGAACTGAATTCTGTAGGGGCCCAAACCGAACCGAACCGAACCAAACTGGTCGGTTCGGTTTGGTTTTACGGTTTGGACCAAATTCTGAACAGCCCTAATGGTAATAATCTGCAAACCTTGGTCAATCAATCCACAATTACCCAAATCCCATTATTTCCTACTAAAGTTCTCGGTAAACACATTGCAAAATCCATTGCTATATGATCACACTTCCACTTCGGAATCAACAAAGTTTGTAACAAACCTTCAGGCATATGATGTTATGCTTTAACTTGTTGACACACCATGCATCTGGCTACAAACTCTGTTATCTCTTTCTTCATGCTTGCCCACCAGAAATGGTTCTTCAACCCATGATACATATTATTATTACTTGGATAGATGGAATACTTCGACTTGTGTGCTTCATTCAGTAACTATTGATTCAGCTCAACCTCATTAGGTACATATAATTGACCCTGAAATCTGACTACACAATCATCATCAATGCTGGCTCCCTACCTCTTTACTATTTCTGCCAATTTATCATCTGATTTATGAGCGTTCACAATCTGAAAGTATAGAGATGGTTCCATAGTAATACTGGCTAATTATAACTGCTCTATTATGACAATTGGGAATCTGAAAAGAATTTTATGCTACATCTTCATATAACTTCCATTCCTTAACCATCATATATCATAATGCTGCCTTCTTACTCAATGCATCTGCTACTACATTCGCTTTTCCTAGATGATATGCCAAAGTGAACTCATAATCCTTCAAATACTCAATTCATCTACGATGCCTAAGATTCAACCCTTTCTGGGAGAAAATATACTTCAAACTCTTATGATTCATGAAAATCTCAAACGTCTCACCATACAAATAGTGCATCCAAGTCTTTAATGCAAAAACTACTGTTGCAACATCCAAATCATGTGTAGGGTAGTTTTCCTCATAATGTTTCAACTGTCTGGATGCATAAGCTACAACTCTGTCATGCTACATCAGTACTGCTCCTAGATCACTCCTGGAAGCATCAGTGTACAAAAAAAATCCTCCATGACCAGACGACAGAATCAGAATAGGTGGTGAAGTCAATCTTCTCTTCAATTATGTGAAACTCCTCTTGCATTCTACAGACCATTCAAAATCCACACCTTTCCTAGTTAAACGGGTCATAGGCATTGCTATCTAGAAAAATCTTTGATAATCCTTCTATAGTATCCTATTAAACCCAAAAAAAGTTCTAATTTCGATTACTATCTTTAGTCTTTCGCATTTCATTACTACCTCCACCTTAGCTGGATCAACTGTAATTCTTGCACTAAATATCACATGTCCCAAAAATTGTACTTCTTTTAACCAGAATCCGAATTTGCTAAACTTCACTTATAGCTGATTATCTTTTAATAATTGCAATGTGATTCTCAAGTGCTTAGCATGTTCCACTTTTGAAGACGAATATATGAATATATCATCAATAAACACCACAACAAATTGGTCCAAATATCGATAAAAAATCTTGTTCATCAAATTCATAAAAGCTACTAGTGCATTAGTGAGTCCAAAAGATATACCACAAACTCATAATGTCCATAACGTGTTCTGAATGTTATCTTGCTAATATCTTCTTCTCTAATACTCAATTGATGATATCTAGACCTCAATCAATCTTAGAAAACACAGTGGTTGACTTTAACTAATAAAAAAAATCAAGAATTTTTGGCAACTAACATTTATTCTTGATAGTGACTTTGTTCAACTGCTTGTAGTCTATACATAATCTAAAACCGCGGTCCTTCTTTCTTACAAATAATACCGGTGCTCCCTACGGAGAGTGACTAGATCTAGTAAATATTTTTTCCAACAATTCTTGCAACTACTTCTTCAATTTTCTCAACTCTATTGGTGCCATACGATACGGTGCTTTTGATATGGGCATGGAGGCTATAATTCTATCGTGAAATCTACTTCTCTATGTGGTGATAACTCTAGTAACTCTTCGGGAAACACATCTACAAACTCTTTGATATAAAACCACTACTATCTACAAGACTAACAAATGCTAAATATGCTATGTAACCATCATTAATAAACTTTCTAGCCTTAAGTGCAGAAATAACAAGCTTAGGGGTGAAGGAAATAATACCTTGAAATTCAAACTCTGTATCGCTTGGATGAACAAATTTAACTCTCTTCTTTCTACAATCTACAACTACTAAGTAAGCCTCTAACCAATCCATTCCCAAAATCGCATGATAGTCTTTCAATTGAAGGGAAAACAGTATAGCCAGCAACTTATAACCTCTAATCTCTATGGGCAAATTTTCCAAGTAATAAGTAGTAAGCACATAACCACTAGAGGGAACATCAACAATCAATTCGCATAGCCTCTCCTTAGAAAATGCTACTAGACTATCTAGAAACTCCTTGGAAATGAAAGAACGCAAAGCACCTGAATCTATTAAAACTCTGCAAGAACTATCAAAGATGGATATTATGTCTTCTACAAGATTCGATGCCTCTACTTGCTCCCTAGTCGTAGCCATCACCCTACCACAATTTCGCTGCTACCCACGCTCCACTGGCTGTTGTTGTTGTTGTTATTGATATGGCTGATAAGGCTAATATGGACGTCTGAACTCTCTGGGCTATGGACAATCTCTTGCTAAGTGACCAAGCTGACCACAATTGTAGCATTTGTGCCCTACTGGCTGCCTTTCTGTACTCTACTGTGATTCCTCACCAAGAGCTCGAAAACCTCGACCTTGCTACTGCCTACCACCTCATCAAGAATGGAACAACTTCCCCAGTCTCAATCCCAGCCTCGATATACATGATCCAGATCCTGAAGTTGAAGTGGATCCTGACGGAGCCTTTCCTCTACTAGTTCTTGGTCACTGCTGAGAAGTACATGCTCCCTCCTGTCCTGTTTGAAATGATCTTTCAATTGCTGCCACTCTCTGTGCTGCGTCTGCCAGCATGGTACATATGTGAGATGAAACACCTTGCTTTAATTCTAGCCTTAATCCTTCTAGGAAATATTCGGTCTTCATTGCTTCATTTGTAGCCAAATAAGTTGCATACCGACTTAACATAGTAAAGTCATTTAATACTCCACCTCTGACATGTTCCCTTTCTTGAGTGATTTGAACTGCTATCTCTTTGCTCTCTGTACTTGTGGTGAGAAAAAAGCTTCATTGAAGGCATTTACAAACTCTTGCCATGAAATATCTGCAACCTCTCTACGAGCAAACTTGGTCTGCATCTATAACTGCCACCATTCTTATGCAAAACCTCACAATTAAAATGTTGCCAACACCATTTTTCCTCTAGGATGGCATCCCATAGCTGTAAACACACTCTCTATCTAATGAATCCATTGCTCTACTTTATTTGGATTACTCTCCTATGTATACTGATGGGTGACATTTCAAAAAAAAAAATCTAATAATACAACTAACTCATCTTGTGGTGCAGGAACTAAGATGGGTGCTCCTACAGGTGGTACCATCCTTGTCTGAAAATTAGCTATAATCTTCCATAATTGTTCAAAGAACTTTGTCATTGGATGAGATGGCTGTGGAGGTGGCTGATGCTCTCCACATCCTTCTTCCTTTACATGCCTTGACTGTTGCTCGTTAGCCATAATTATTCCTAAAAAATCATTATTTCCACACATATAACACAATATTTAATAAGAAAATAGGGGACCTAACCAGCAGCGAGCATTAGTTATGTAATGGGACAATGATAATCCACTCTTCTTCATACATTTCTATTGGACTTTGCATTGATACCAATTGTGGTGGTCCTCGTCATCTAGACCCTAGAAGGATCTGTAACCAACTTTGCCAACCAACAAGCCACAAAGTCTCAAAAAGGTAATCATCATACATGTCCAGTAGGAAGTGTATGGAAGAAGAAAATTGTTTGCATTGCTATAAATATGTACATCAAATTACATTGTCTCATACACAACGGAAACTTAAAAGAAAAGTACACTAGCCAGGGGCATATCTCATGGCACAAAAAACTCACAAGATGTTGGTGGAAGGGGGTCCCACTCATTATTGCGGAGGTGCGGTCGGGGGATGGAAACTTGCTTGCTCACTCTCACCTGAAAAGGAGTAGGGTGTGAGCATCAAACGTTGAACCACTCACTTATATTTATCTCTATATTTTGGTGATGACTAAAACTCATGAATATCATGAATATATTTATATTTTTTTCAATAAATGAGAAAATTTATGTTGCTTTAAAGATTTGCACTAAAAATCCATATCAATTACAATTCAATGTATATTGACTAGAGACTAAAGTGCCACAATGATTTTAGAGCAAGCGTATACCGATTAGTGAAGAAGTTCACTTCGTCATGCATGAAGCTTACTTCGTCATATGCGTAGGCTCACTTCGTCATATACAAAGTTCATTTTGTCATATGCAAAGGTTCACTTCGTCATGTATGAAGCTTACTTCATCATATGCGAAGGTTCACTTCGTTATATATGAAGTTCACTTCGTCATATGCGAAGGTTCACTTCGTCATGCATGAAGTTTACTTCGTCATATGAGAATGCTCACTTTATCATATACGAAGTTCACTTCATCATATGTGAAAGTTCACTTCGTCATGAACAAAGTTTACTTCGTCATATGCAAATGCTCACTTCGTCACATACGAAGTTCACTTCGTCATACGATATGTGTGCAGATCGATTACTGAAGAATATTTATACCAATTAGTAAGAAGTCTCGTATCGATTACTATTTCTTAACTTTTATCACTTAGAGAACAAAGTTGATATCGATTGGTGTTATAAATGTTCCAATTACTGAACAAAAGTGTTAGTACCGTTCTGATTATTTCAAGATTTCTGCCAGAATATCTTCAGAAATTGTAATCTTCTTGCCTTTTACATTGGCTTCTAGTGCTCCGTCTGTAGTACTCTTCAGAGTGACATAGAATGCTTTGACTAAGTCTTCATATACTAACTTTTTGATAGAACAGATCTTTTTTGATCCCATAATTTCAATGATATCTGCAACTTCTGCTAGCCTTTTTGTTAACTAAGAAAATTCTACAAATTTTTCGGCACAAACAGATGCTTTGGTTACAGAAAGCCTCTGGAACTGATCCGGTGTGAAAAAAGAGGTGTCCAAAGCCCTAGACGAAAGTCATCTAGATAGAAACGATATGAATGACTTTGAGGAATGCGAGGAAATGGATGAAATGTTCAAAACAAGGATGAAGATCCTACCTTTTTTCAGGACTTTGAAAAGATCAAGATGGAAACCATGAGAGATTCTTCGGAGTAGAAGACGAGCGCGGCAACCAATAAGATGACGAAAAAGATTTCAAGGGTTTGAAAATGAGGGTAGGTTGGAGTAAAAAAAAACTATATGTATTTATTAAGGAATGTGGCAAGAGATCAAAGGTTGACTTGAGATCAACGACTGTAATTCAACATCAACTTCGGAACAAGACAAATAAAAAGTGGAGGGAAAGAAAATCATATTCTATTCTACCCCCAATATTTTTTTTTTACTTTAAAATAACATATATAAACTTCAACTATAAATTACCGTGACTTTGATTCCATAACTTGACTTCCAACTTCGACTCTAGTTATGCAATTTCGACTGAAGGCACAACAATTCGACTCGAGTGAAGTAGCTTTGACTACCACTTCAGCTACAGTCATGAACTGCGACTTGTAAGGAGTTTGATTGGCATTGTAACAAGAGTTGAAGTGATGATAGCCTACAAAGGATATCAACACTCAGTACTTTTAGCTATATGCTAGTATGTTATTCAGAATTACACGTCTATTTCTCTTCAAGAAGATTAGGTTTAGTAAATATATCTGCTAATTGGTTATTAGTATTAACAAATACAAGTAAAATTTCTTCATTACTTACATGGTCACTGATGAAATGGTGTCTAACCTCAATATGCTTGGTTCTTGAGTGCTGGATTGGATTCTTAGTCAAGTTGATTGCACTTGTGTTGTCACAAAGCATAGGAATTATGTTTAGTGTGTGACCATAGTCTTCCAGATGATGTTTGATCCATAGCAGTTGAGTGCAGCAACTTCCAACTGTAATTATTCTACTTATGTTGTGGATAATGCTACTAAATTTTATTTTATGAAAGACTAAGAAATTAAAACAACCTTCAAAAAATTGACATGTAATGCTGGTGTTTTTTTGTCTATTTTGCATCTAGCATAGTCAGTATCGCTATATCCAAGCAAATTAAACTCAGAACATCTAGGATACTATAAACCCAATTTACTTGTATTAATAAGACATCTAAAAATTCTTTTAATAGTATTTAAATGAGATTCTTTGGGATCAGCCTGAAATCTAGTACACAAATATATACTGAATATTATATTTGGTCTACTGGTAGTTAGATAGAACAGTGACCCAATCATTCCACTATAGATCGTTTGATCTATCTTTTTGCCAATAGGATCACTGTCTACCTTTATGCCTGAGCTCATGAGAGTTTCTAATGGCTTACACTTGTCAAACCCAAATTTCTTTAGTAAATGTGAAATGTACTTGGTTTGACAAATGTGAGTCCCCTCCTTGGTCTGCTTGATTTGTAGCCCAATGAAGTAATGAAACTCACCCGTCATGCTCATTTCAAATTCACTTTGCATGAGATTTTCAAAGGGTTTGCAAAGTGGCTCATTTGTAGCACCAAAAATAATAGCATTAATATATATTTAAACAATTAAGATCCCTTCAAAAAATATCTTAATAAATAAAGTGATATCTACTTTTCCTCTTGAGAAACCATGTAATAAAAGATATAGTCTTTCATACCAAGCTCTTGGAGCTTATTTCAGACCATAAAGTGTCTTCCTTAAGCGAAAAATATGATTTGGATAATTAATATCTTCAAAACTCGGCGGTTACTCAACATAAACTTCTTCTTTTATGAAACCATTCAGAAAAGTACCTTTCACATCTATTTGATATAAATTAATGTTTAATGAACATGGATATGCTAATAGAATTATGATTGCCTCTAGTTTAGCTACTGAAGCATATGTTTCATCGAAATTAATGTCTTCCTCTTGGGAATATCCTTGAACTACCAGTCTAGCCTTGTTTATAGTAATTACACGTGATTCATCCATTTTGTTTCTCAAAACTCATTTGGTTCCAATAACTGGATGGTTAGAAGGTCTAGGTACAAGGGACCAGAGTTGGTTGCATCAGAACTGATTAAGTTCCTCCTGCATAGCTAGGATCCAAGATTTATCTGCCAGTGGATCATTGACTGTCTTAGGCTCAATTTGAGAAACAAATGCAAGATAATCACATAGAATAGACATACATCTGGTTCTTACCTTAGCTTGAGGATCACCTATTATATTTTCTTTTTGATGATCTTTGGATACCTCAATTCTTTTGGTAGTTCATCATGTGCTTCTTTTTCTTGTTGTAAATCTTCTAGTGGAGGATCTCCATTTTTCTCTTCATCTTCTTCTAGTGAAGTTTGCTCCAGATCCCTGCCAAATTTTCAACAACATCTTCCTCTTCTTTTCTTTTTATAGAGGGGTTAGTTTCATCAAATTGGACATGAACTGTTTGTTCAATTAACAATGTTTTTCTATTGAATACCCTATATCATCTAGGTTTTGAAACATATCTTAACAAAAATCTTTCATCACTTTTAACATCTAATTTTTCTATATTATCTTTTCCATTATTTAAAATGAAACACTTACAACCAAATGGTTGTAGATGACTGATGTTTGACTTTTTGTCCTTGTAAAGTTCATATGGTGTCTTCTTCAGTATTGGTCTAATCATGCACCTGTTGATGATATAGTCGGCTGTGTTGACTGCTTCTGCCCAAAAATATCTTGGTAGATTGTACTATGAATGTATTGTCCTAGCCATGTCCAACAGTTTTCTATTCTTCCTTTCTGCTACTCCATTCTATTGAGGTGTTCTTGGTGCAGAGAAATTATGTTCAATGTCATTTTCTTCATAGAATTTGACAAAGTCCTCATTCTTGAATTCTCCACCATGATCTGATCGAATACTGATGATCTTATACTTCTGACTTTTCTGTACTATCTTATAAAACTTCAGAAAAGTTGAGAATGTTTCTAACTTGGCTTCTAAGAATGATACCTAAGTAAATCTTGTGTAGTCATCAACAATTACATAGCCATAGTATTTTCCTCCAAGACTTGAATTTCTTATTGGTCCAAATAAATCCATATGAATTAACTCCAATGGCTTTAGAGTTGTTACCATTGTCTTGGACTGAAATGATGTCTTGGTCTGCTTTCCTTTTGCACATGTTTTACAAATTCTAGAATTCTTCAATTTCATCTTTGGAAGCCCTTCAACTATATCATGCTTGATTAATTTCTTAATGATTGAAGTGCTTGCATGCCCTAATCTTCTGTGCCATAAATCAGTCTCTTCTTCTTTAGTAGTTGCAAGACACAAATTGACTTCTTTCAGTTATGCTAGTTAAAGTGTGCAGATTCTTCATTCTTTGAGCTTCAAAGACTATTTTTTCATCTTTTAGGATTACACACTTAGCATTCTGAAATTTTACTAAGTGATCTATATCACATAGTTGACTAATGCTTATAAGGTTGTGCTTGAGCCCTTCAACACATAATACATCCTCTATTAAGCCTTTGACTTTAGTTCTATTGTTCCACTTCCAATGACTTTTCCTTTTTCATCATCTCCATATGTAACTTGGCCAACTTCACTTCTAAAACTTGTAAATAACCTTCTATATCTTGTCATATGTCTTGAGTATTCACTATCTAAGTACCATTTGAATGCTTTCAAACAGTCCTAATTTAGGCCTGTCATGAGGGCTAGAATGTCTTCTTCTTGTTCAGATTTTGAACTTGAAGAACTTAAGCTTGAAGCTTCTTCATTATCCCACATAGCTATCATGGCTTTCTTCTTATATTTTATATACTTATTTCCTTTTTCTTTCTTCTTCTCATACTTCTCAGCCTGATCTTTCTTTTTGAGCTTGGGACACTCTGATCTGAAATGTTCTAGCTATTTGCACTCGTAGTAGATTAGTTCTTTCTTCTTTTCCTTGAAGTATCTCTTTGACCCGAATTTCTTATTCTTGGCAAGTATTCTCTAAAGTTTCCTTGACAGCATGGCTTCATCATCATCACTATCTTCAAAGTCTTCTTTCGAATCTTCAAAGGATGAAAAAGAAGGAGAAGCTACAACTTTCAAAGCATTCGACATTTTCCTTTTAGAAGAGCCCTAAGAAAATCTCCCCATGTTAATTTCGTGAGCCATGAGAGATCCTATTAATTTATCTAGAGAAAGTTCAGTGAGATCATTTGCTTCTTCTATAGCTGCTACTTTAGGAGTCCATGGTTGAGTTAATGATCAAAGAATCTTGCTAACTATTTCTTCATTAGTGTAATTCTTTCCTAATGAGCTTAGACCATTGTTATATTAGTAAATATGTTATACATTTGATTTATGTTATCATTTGATAATATTTTAAATTGTTCGTATTGTGAGACAAGAAAGTCTATCCTAGTTTGTTTTATCGTATTTGTACCTTCATAAGTTATTTTTAGTTTATCTCACATTTCTTTAGTCATTTTGCATGCTAACACTCTATTAAACTCTTCTTAAATAATGTGTAACAAAGATAATTTTTAGCTTTATAGTTTAGGGATACATGCCTCTTGTCTGCTAATGACCATTCGGATGAGCTTTCAATAAAAATAATATAATCACCTTGTTTTTTTACCTGCCATAGATCAAAGTCTATACCTCGAATAAAATATTACATTCTCATCTTCCAGTATTGGTAGTCTTCACCATCAAAGAATGGTGGCTTGTCATAGACTGTCCTTCAAGGTTGTGTATCTCAGCTACATTCTCTTCTCGAATAGTTGGATTCTTTGGAGAAGACATCACTCTGATACCACTTGTTGGATAGAGATGAAGCTTTAGATGTCCTAAAGGGGGGTGGATAGGACTTTTGAAATTCCTGCTAAGATGAGTTAGATTTGAAAATAACTAAACAAAAGTTAATGGTTAGTGTATCATGTGAAAAGGAATAGAGATAAGCAGAAGCAATCACACACAATGCACAAGAGATTTATACTGGTTCAGATCTTCTCTCCAACAGGAGTCCTACATCAAGTCCCAACGCAATGCTTTGGGTATTTCACTAACCACCAAGAGCACTTGTTCTTCCCTTCAAAGAGGGGTATCACAACCACTTGCACCCAAGCAAATCTTCCCTTCACAGAGGGGCATACAACTTCCATCATAGTAGGTCCTTCCTTCTACAAAAGGGGAACACACAAGGAACAAACCCCCTATTGGTTACAACTCAGATTGATTATGGACTAAGTGATTCTTACAGAATGAGCAAGTACAAAAGGACAAAAAGATATCTAATACAAGAAGAATGGTAGCACTTCTCTCTTTCTGACTCTAAGGTGGGCTTCAAGAAATGATCTAAGGATGTTGGTCCACCATCTACAGACTTCTTGAAGGCTTGAGAGCTTGAATGCTTGGAGTTCATTGCATGGAACAGATCGCTCTTGTTTTCTCTTTTTCAGATCTCTCTTTTATTGTTCTATCTTGTATGTCTTATGTCTTCTTGTTCTCTTCAGCTTTGAATGCTTTTCTATAGCCTTCAGAGTCTTCAGCTATCCATTTGAATTTAGCCATTTGAGATATGATGTTTTGGTTTTAAGAAGATGGCTTGAGAGTAACGTTCACAAGTTTTGTGTGTAACGACATCTTGTTTGCTATTTTGGATAGCTTGCATGCTTTTGCAGACAACTGCATTTATTACCTGCAAATACCATACCCATGCAAGATCTTTCTTTTGTCTATTATTAGAATGGTAGCAAATAATATATTGGACAGTAGGAGTAAAGAACAAGACATGTAAAAGACTTCTTTATGTTTAGACAAAAAGTGTTGTCCTTAAAGTATATAAGAGTAGGTGAGCATTTAAAGAGAACTAGACACCTACTCGGCCCGTAGTGAGTCAGCAAATGGCTTTTCTTAAAACATGGAAAGCTTTGTTGTCTGAAGGAAGCTAGCAGATATCTTTTAAATCAAACAATTATCAAAGAACTATATAAAATTTAATTTCTCAATGTATGTTCTCTTTATAAACTGTAGTGTTAGAGAACATTAGTATGAAATGACAGTGATAATAAATTGAACTTCGACTTCATAAACTTAAAGGAGTTGAAGTGTAACTTTGACTGCAAATATTAAGAGAGTTAATATTACACATTTAACTAAAGTAATCAATTAGGCATAGTGCCTTTCATTGTTCACTAATCAGAATGAACATAACACCAATCAAAAGCCTTTAAGTCAAATGTTCACCAATTAGAAGATAAAAGATGAAACAAGGCATTATAACATAAATCGGAATGAGACTTCACCATCGGTATGAAAATCTTCAGTAATCAGAATAATATAACTGCTAATCGATATAACCACCAATCGGATTGAAACTTCAACGTCAATCAATACACAATTGTTTGGCAATCGAGACGTTTATCATCAATCGATATGATAAAAGACCAAATCGATAAGATTTTCAACGACAATCGATAGAATATGAACCAATTGATAGGATCTATGAATCAATCGATAGAAATCACATAGTTTAGTCATCAATAGATATGTTGTTCATCAATCGATATCTAACTTTGACTAACCAAGAGTCGGAGTTGGACTTCGACTCACAAAACTTGTTCATCAATCAGTCTCACTTTGACTCACATAACTTGTTCATCAATCGATGCCTCACTTCGACTGGTCCAGAGTCGAAGTGGCACTTTGACTTGTAAGATTTGTTCATTAATCGATATCTAACTTCGACTATTAAGGAGTCGGAGTTGGACTTAGACTCTCATAACTTGTTCACTAATCAATGTCTCACTTTGACTGCTCATGATACATATATTGTAGTCGATGTGGACTTAAAAACTTCTAGCTTACAGAGAATCATTTGTCGACAGACTACCAAAACAAAAGTAACATGTGTCAACATGTGTTCAATTATGTGTCGACGCAGTCTATCTATAAGTTGACATAGAAGTATAGTAAAAACATGCCTTTAACATACACATGGAATTTTGTCTTCAAGTAAGTTTTATTACATGTAATCAAATGAATTATTGCTTATAGTTCATGCCTTAATTACGAAAGCTGATTTTGCATTAATCAAAACACTAAATAATATTTGTGCATAAACAAATGCACAACATGAACAACCCTAGATCTAAACATTTGGGTGAAGAGAAGGAAGTGGAGCATTCTAAGCATGTAGATAAGATGGTCAGATAATTCACACCATCTCAGTGATTAGGAGGTGCTTTATCTAGTATGGACTTGGTGATCAAGTTTAGTTCAATTCAATTTGACAAACACTTGTGCCATGTGGCTTATTTATCTTAATCAACAAAGAATATTTTTCTTTTAAAATATATAAAGTACTACTTTCTTTCCTTCCATGTAATCAATATAGATGATTTTCTTACATCGTTATTAGAAGACTTAAATATCTATAGTAAGATCCTTCAAGAATAATATTCATTAAATATTCTTGTCAAGTGGCAACATAATGTGAACGTTATATATGGCTCTGTAGGGTAAACCTAGTAGAGCTTCGTGGCGGCATTTGCCTCTTCTTGAGGTGAGATCTTGTTGTTGGTCTTCCAATAGAGTTTTCGTTGCCTCAGGTGGCGGAGCTTGGGTAGGGGGAGCACCGTTTCTAGGCTCTCCTCCACTCACCCTCTCCTCTTTCCCCCTTTCTACTATTCCCCCATTCTCCCCGTTAGATCCACCTCCCTCGCCCTTCTATGTTCGCCTTCCACCATTGATTTTGCTCTTCCTTGCGTCATCCTTCACCTTGCTGTCATCTCTAGGTTCCCCTCCACTTCCACCCTTCCCCTTACTCCTGCGCCCCATCTAGATCCAACTTAGCCACTGCCAACCTTTGCCCTCCCCTGGTGTTTCCCGTACTCCTCGATCCTCCCCTCTCCCCTTTCCTACCTCTATCTCATAGCCCTAGTCGCAAGACCACCCCCCCCCCTTCCCCCCATTTTTCTAGTAGTTCCTTTGTTTTTTATTTTCTAGGTTTTCTTCTTATTTTGTGACAGGTGTAGGAAAATGTGGTGGGGCATCAAATGTACAACGAAAATGATAAATTTAAAAATTTAAATCCACATTTCCCACAAGAAACTATCAGATCAGGATAATGTGCATGACAGTCATGCAACCATACAAGGGTGAGACTTTATCACCTAGGGGTGTTCATAGAACCCCTAAAGCGCATAACCGGTTCTGTGGATGAAGGAGCTCTAGCGACCTCCCTCTAGCAGTGTCCACACGGTGGGCGACAATGGCTCCTCCTCTCGCTGACGTCTCCTTCTCATCGAGCTGCTCCCAACAGCACCTCCTAGTTGCCTTCCCTCGAGCAGGCCCGCAGCAACAGGAGCGGAGTAGAGTAGGAAGGCAACATCAACATCTAAACTAACTGCTTCACAAGATGCTACAGTAGGAGCAGCAACACGCAGTAGCAGGTGAAGCAAGGAGGAAGCACCTCCTGTTTCTCCTCTCTTCTCCAAGAGAGGGGCTACGGAAGAGTGGGTGTGGAGTAGAGGAGAGTGGAGAAGAAGAGAGTGAGAGGGTGATGGGAGAGCCCTCAGCTTATAGGGTTCTCCCACACCCTCTATCTATATAAAGAGTCCATTTTCAACCCTCCGCATGACCCTCACGTTGTGTGAACATGCGTGGAAAGACCCAAAGTACATGCAGCCATACCCACATTGACAGCAAGACAGGGTGTCGCCAATCAACATTGACGATAGAGGTCACTACCACCAAGACCCTATTGGCGACAGTCGACTATGTCGGTAGGGGTCCTAGCGACAATAGACTATGTCGCCAAAACTATCCTAGAGACAGTCTATCCCGTCGCTAGGACCATCCTGGCAATGGACTATTTTATCTCCGCCCTTGGTTAGAGAGGGAGCCTATTAGATAACTCTTATCCAATCCTCTATTGTCGTCGCGTCATCTACCTTTCGTGTGTGACCCTCTAGGCCCAATACCGAGTTGGTCGTGAGTTGCATCCATCAGAACTCTTTCTAACTCTAAACTTCTTCCGACTTAGTGAATCATTATCTCCATAATGATTCACTCAACTCATCAACTATGGACGTACTAAGCCACAACACCATAATCTCCAAATGGTACAGGGGGATCAAATCGATTGGACCTTTCTGCCCACAGTTACCGTGTATTTTTAGTCCCTCATCTAACTAATATCCCAGAGACCATATATGAGGCATGGTACTGCAGGCCTATATGGAATCCATTTGGTTCTTATTCTTATCGGATTCTCCCAGAGAAGTCCTTCTCTCTCAATCCGATTGACCCTGGCCAGGAATTTGCCCAAGAAAGAACACATGGGATATTTCTCTCATGATATCGAGAGTGGATGATCTTTTGTTGACACACAATTGCCTTTGTAAGGTTGGCTACCATTCCCAATAGTCGGCTGTACTAGATCTGGAACTTCCAAACCTATAAGTCTGGCATCAAATCTATTGGACCTTTCTGCCCACAGTTACCGTGTATTTATAGTCACTCATCCAACTAATATCCCAGAGACCATGTATGAGGCATGGTACTGTCAGGTCTATATGGAATCCATCTGGTTCTTACTCTTATCGGATTCTCCTAGAGAAGTCCTTCTCTCTCAATCCGATTGACCCTGGCCAGTGATTTTCCCAAGAAAGAACACGTGGAATATTTCTCTCATGATACCGAGAGTGGATGATTCTTTTGTTGGCACACAATTACCTTCGTAAGGTTGGCTACCATTCCCAATAGTCGACTGTACTAGATCTGGAACTTCTAGACCTATAAGTCTGGCATCAAAGAATGGAGTACTCAAACAAGGCATCATTGGTGTCTCAAGTCCAAGGACCAATTACACAACTTGGACCATAGAATCGTTGTCTGACAATCAGGTGTCAGCATTTCGAGAGTAGATCATTCAGTAAACTCATTCTCCAATGAGCACCTACACCATATCCTTAATATTTCCACACAAGTAGCTATGAGAGCAGCTACCTCCATCATATGGATGGGTATATAACATACCGGTCTATCTAGTTATCTCGATGTCATTCTCAAGTAACCTATGACCGAAATATTTAGGATCTGTGTTTAAAGAGAATTGGTCTCATTATCATGATCTTATCATAATCCAATTCCCATTGCACAGATCCATGGACATCACAATATAAACATCATCTCATGCATGTAATATAAAGTGATAAAATGTCATTAATATTATTACTAAAAGAGATTAGTACAAGATTACAAGTGCCATCACTAATGTGAATTGACTTGAAGAGCACTCATAATAAGCAATCTCCTACTTTACCTAAAGCCAATCACCTACATGTATGATCCCCATCAAACCTTGGTGTCGCTAAAAAATAATCTGAGTCAACGGCTTTGTCAGTGTATCTGCAATGTTATCTTCAGACGGAACTCTTTCCACTGCTACATCACCACGGGCCACGATATCTCTGATCAAGTGGAACCTCCTCAGAATGTGCTTGGATTTCTGATGAGACCTAGGTTCCTTTGTTTGAGCAATCCCCCTATTGTTGTCGCAAAACAATGGAATTGGCTCCCCATGGCCATGCACCGCTCCTAGATCTACTATTCATCAAGACAGCTTCTTTTGCTGCTTCTGAAGTAGCAATGTACTCCCCTCAGTGGTCGAGTTAACAGTAGTCTCTTGCTTGGAACTCTTCCAGCTTACTACTTCTTCATTCAGGGTAAACACAAACCCCGAGTTAGACTTTCTATCATCGATATCGGACTGGAAACTCGAGTTCGTGTAGCCTTCAACCTTGAGGCCACATCCTCTATATCCAGTAAAAGATCTTTAGTCCTTCTCAAGTACTTAAAGAAACACTTTACTACTTTCCAGTGTTCCAAACCTAGATTTTGCTTGATACCTGCTCTTAATACTTAGAGCATGCGCTACATTAGGCCTAGTACATATCATAACATACATGATCCCTATTGTAGAGGCATAGGGAATTCTATCTATGTTTCCCCTTTCTTCTGAAGTGCTTGGGGACGTATTCCTAGAAAGGGAAATTCCATGTCACATAAGAATGAGAGCTCTCTTGGAATTCTCCATGCCAAACCTTTTGACATTGGAGATTATGTATTGGGGATGAGTTTTCCTGTTTGGGGTCGAGCCAAACGGGCCTCCACTAAGAGAAGAGAGGGAAGACAGTCGCCGGTGCGGACGATGACCTACAAAACTCAAAGAGGATCAGGGGGCCCGGTTGAAGAACCGGGGGGGAACCCTCTGATGCCTAAGTCAGTTGGGACTATGGAAAGAAGGAGAGGAAGATTTGCTGGTGTGTGTTTCACGCGTGGGTGAGTGTGTATGTAGAAGGTTGCCTACCTTTGCATGTGGATTACCTGTACCTTTTATAGATGAAGGAGATGAAAGGTCCAAACGCTTATCTTCTCCAATGATGACTGGAGGGGCACACCGTTTTAGGTTCCCAGGCGAGGAGCTGTCCGTTGAGACGTCTGTTGGGATCCTATAGTTAAAGCTTTTGATCATGGGACGTGTGTCACGCCTCTTGGACTTATTATCCTTGGGAGGCGAACGGCTGCCCTGGACCCTCTGATCGGCAGGTACCGAGTGGGGGCCTACTCAGCTATTGGGCAAGCTGCTCGGTGCCCTGTGCTCGGAAGCACATTGCAGGGTACTTGGTGGCAGACGCTACCCTGCTCGAACAAGCTTTACGGGTGGTCCAGAGAGCACCCTTGAAGTACTTAGGCTCTGGATGGCCAGGCGTGTTCGGAAGCCTTTTGGCTGAGCTCGAGGACACGTGGCTTGATGACTGGAGCCCCGATACTTTGATGGGTCATGATGGGCCGTGACAGGCCCGCAGGTCTAGGAGGCTAGAAATGGCCTACACACTTGCCCCCCATGCTCTCAAGCTGACACAGGTACTGCGACACTTGAGAGCGGAGGTCTGCTCAAATGTCACCTTCGTATTAAATGTGATATCGACTTCGGCAGTATAAGTGACCTGTAGGGCGACGCCGTTGAAGCCTGCCTCGAAGATGAGAATCTCATGATAACTGGAGTGACATGTGGTGCGCTTGAATAGGCAGCCAGAGCGGGAGAACCGCGGCTCCGGTGTTTCGAATTTTGTGCTTTTTCTTATAAGGAAGTGGAGGGGAGAAGGTGGGGCTCACGCCTTCTACTTTCAAAAATTCCTCTTATTTTTCACTCTTCATCGTCATCTTCTTCCTCGCGACCTTCGTCATCCATCGTCTGCCTTCCTGCCTCCCCATCCACCGTTGACGATGTCGCAGAAGGGGAAAGCTGCTGCTGCTGCCAGAGCGAGCAAGACGGTGCCGGAGGGCATCTCAGAGGACAAGATATAGGTTTTTCGAGGGCCTCCGTGAGCAGTATCGGGTCGGGGAAGAGTACGATATCATCCTCGCCAAGGAGGACGACTCGTATATGCTGCAGAAGCCTGAGTGCATAGCCATGTCCTTGGACCTGCTGGAGGCAGGTTTCGGCTGCTGCTGCCGGAGGTTGCTAGGGGCATCCTCAACGCGTGGGGGATCGCGCCCATTCAGTTGACGTCGAACTCATGGCGCACAATCTGCGTCTTCTGCATCTCCTGCAAGGTGCGCAACATCGAGCCGACGGCGGACCTCTTCCGCTGCCACTACAGTCTCACGGTGTCGCCGCAAACTGGCTTTGGGGTCTACTACACCAAGCATCGGGTGAATAGGATACGAATCCAATTATCACCGAAGTACTCTAACAACAAGGGGTGGACACACCGGGTGTTGTTTGTTGGCCGCCGCCAAGAACATGGAGCAGAAGAGTGGGGGTTCCCTACTTAGGTTAAGGACCCCCGCAACAAGGACATGGTTCCCCTATTGATCCAGGAGGCAGCAAAGCTCTCTGACTGCCTCAACAACATTATGGTGGAGAAAGCAGAGGAGTATTTGACGGAGGCCCAACTTGTTAAGCACGGTCTCAGCCGAGCATGGGGTAAGTGGAACTTCATCTCTGCTCTTCTGATCCGCTGGAGAGCCATTTTTCCCTAATTCTTTTTTTGTGTAGATGACGAGGAGCTGGCTGCCGGCCGCGATCAAGAGGAGATGGCCCCCTATGCTGAGCAGATCACCGTCACTACATACGTGGCGATTGTGGGCGAGGGACAATCTCCGACCGTTCCTGCGACGAGCTACTCTGCCAGAGAGTGGGCTACTAAGAAGAGGCCCCTGAAGACAAGTCTTCGGGGGGAGTCTAGACCCAAGACGGTGATGAGGGTCGTACAACAAGTGGCCGAGGAGGAAGAGGAGGAAGAGATCCCCCATCTTCAGGCGCGGAAGAAGCAGAAGGTGGCCGAGCAGGTGGGGCCACGCACAATGATCAGGATAAGACCCCTGACCACCGAGCTGGGGCTAGTCATGGTAAGCGACCATTCTGATGAAGGCTCCCCAAGGGAGCAAGCGAGGGTGCCTCTACATCAAGGCCCGGTCATGGGCCGAGCAGAGGAAGAAGGCGCGGTGGAAACATCGAGCACCGCGGCGGGAGGCAGAATCGTCACCGCACGAGAACTGACCTCCGGGGAAGCCGAAGAGGTGGCGTGCGTGGCGGAAGTGCCAGAGGGGACAATGGCCCCTGTTCCCCCCACCACAGTGGCTGAGGACAAGGCGTAGGCAACAGCCGCAGGGTCACATGAGGCGATGGCTGACATGGGTCCCAGTGGCGTAGCTGATGGAGAGGATCCTACTGTTACGCCAAATATCGTCGCTTTCGACGATCGCACCAGGTCCAAATATCGTCGCTTTCGACAAGATCCCTAGGGCGGCCTTCGGAGGCGACCCTGAAAGCTACTCTGGAGCGTCTCCAGGGTCTAGGAACCTCCCCCCCGCTTCCCAGCTTGAAGCATTGGTGCGGTGGTAGGGGCTGAGCCCGGAGGACACCCCGAGTGCTCGGGTGAGGTCTACTAGGAGGAGCACAGTGTGGACGTGGACGACGCGGTTGACGTGGAGGCGCTAGTGGATGGCATCGCGCGGTCGCTGGGGGTACTGAAGAGGCTTGCTTTGCGGGCTCAGGACAACCAGCTGATGTGGGACGCCGAGTACGCTTTCTGCGAGGAGCTTCAGGCGCAGCACCAGACCCAGGAAGCCGAGCTGTAGAAGAAGGTGAAGAACCTCCAAATAGCGCTCTGAGCTGCCGAGCTGGATCTTGCCGTCGTTCGGGTGGAGAAGGAGGCACTTGCCAAGGTTTTGTCCGAGGGTGAGGCCCGTGGGGTGGCCGAATACAAGTCAGGGCCAGACTTCAAGGATGACTTGGAGCAGTATGGCGTGACTTGTTACAAGGTCGGCCTCGGAGTCGGCGAGGAGCGAGGGTGGCTACTGGCGACCATCGAATATGCCAAGGAAGCTTTCGAAGCAGCTGTCCGGGAGTGTCATGGCCGCACAGGGGACGCGCGTCTGGATGGGGTTCGCTTCTCGAGATTTCGGACAGGACGGATGCCTCCTGCTAATGAAGAGGCCGGCCCTTCCAGGCAGGACCCCTAGATCGTATTTTCTTCCCTTCTCTTTTTTGTGTCGTTCCCGCCTTAGCGAGTTCATATACAATCTTTTAAATGGAATGGACACTTTTCGTGCACACGCATAGCTTCTTTTTCTATCTTCTCCCTTTTCTATATTATGTTCGAGCCGGAGCTCGTCGGTCATTTTGAGGTAAGTACCGCATAGGTCTTTTGGGACTGAAAAAGTTTCCGACCAGGGGCTGGTACTAGATACCTCTGCTAGGATTTTGGTTGGTCTTTTTGAGCTGAAGAGCCCTGACCAGGGGATGGCAGCATGAACATCCTTTTAACTGACCGAGAAGAACAGCGGGAAGAGAAGTAGAACACCGAACAAGAGGCTATATAGATAGTAAGCCTTCAGGTAGATACATGCCAGGTTTGGGTATGTCTTCGCCGCTAGGGGTAGTCAGCTTGTAAGAGCCTTTCCCGAGAACCTATGTGACCTGATAAGTCCTTCCCATTTCGGGGGCGAGTTTGCCAGTTGCTCTTAGGGATCCGATGCCGAGCAACGGTGGAGGACAAGGTCTCTTTGAAGAAGCGCCTTTCCCATACCCAGGAGTTGTAGTATCGCGCTAACCTTTGCTGGTAGGAGACTAGTCTGATGCTGGCATCATTTTGCATTCGCCGAGCATGTCTAGGTTCTTCCTCAGGGCGCGATTATTAGCGGCTTCATCGAAGTGAGTCATTCAGATTGTGGGGAGAGCGACTTCCAAAGGCATAACAGCTTCCGTGCCGTAGGCCAAGTGGAATGGAGTCTCTCGTGTGGCACCCAAGCAGTCGTTCGGTGGCACCATAGCACATTGGGGAGCTCTTCTATCCACGAACCTCCAGCGGCTTCAACTCTTGTGTGTATCCCGTGGAGCAGTGTTCGGTTGGCATTTTTGACTAGACCGTTTGCTTGGGGATGTGCGACTGAGGTGAAGTGGTTGTAGATGCTGAGCTCCGAACACTTCTGCTTAAAGAATGTGCTGTCAAACTGTTTCCCATTGTCAGAGGTAATCACCTTCGGGACACCAAACTGACAAAGGACGTTCTTCCACACGAACTTCCACACGGCCTGGTCGGTGATCGTGGCAACTGGGTCTGCCTCGATCCACTTGGTGAAGTAGTCGATGGCGACGAATAGGAATTTTTTCCGCCCTTAAGTCTCTGGGAATGGACCCGTGATGTCAATTCCCAAACGAGTGAAAGGACGTGGTTCGAACAAGGAAAGAAGTTGTTTGGCAGGCTGCCAGATGAGATGTCCGAACTTTTGGCATTCCGGGCACTTCTTTGCATAAGACATGCATTCCTTTTGCAAAGAAGGCCACCAGAATTCTACTCGGAGGATGCTGCGCGCCACTGTTCTGCCCCCAAGGTGGCTCCCGCACAATCCCTCGTGGACCTCTTCGATGGCGGGTGTTGCCTCAGTTGGGCTAAGGCACCGTAGAAGAGGTCTTGAGAGGGAACGTTGGTACAATTGGCCTTCAATGATGGTCAACTTCTGGCAGCGCAACTTGATTTTATGGGCTTCGCCTTGGTCAGGAGGAAGCTCCCCATGAAGCAGATAGGCCATAAGGGGGTCCATCCAGCTCGGTGCTGGTGGTTCGGTCTCAATGGCTGCTATACCCACTTCAGTGCTCGATGCAGCAAGCTCTTCTATAAACACGGAGCGAGAAGGGGGGACGTCGCCTAAAGATGCTAGCTTGGCGAGTGCATCGGCCTGCGCATTCTGCTCTCGTGGGACATGTATGATTTCAAAGTAGAGGAGGCCCTCTGTTCGGCGTTTGACTTGTTGGAGGTACTGCGCCATGCGGGGCTCCCTAGCTTCGAATTGTCCGTTCACCTGGATAGCAACCAGTAGGGAATCGCTGAAGGCCTGTAGCCGGAGCGCACCAAGGTGCCTAGCCATACGGATCCCGGACAGGACTACTTCATACTCAGCTACATTGTTGGAGGCAGCAAAGCAGAACCTAAGGGCGTACTGGAATTCCAGACCCTCTGGTGAGGTAAGAACCAAGCCTGCATTGCTTTCTGTAACGCAGGAAGATCCAACAACGTAGAGCTCCCATGGGGGCTCGTTTGCCAATGGAGGGTCCTTTTCGGTTGGAAGGGTGCATTCCGCCACAAAGTCTGCTAGTGCTTGTGCCTTGATGGCCGTCCTTGGACGGTAGCTGATATCGAATTCCTCGAGCTCGATGGCCCACTTAATGAGCCTTCCAGAAGCCTCTAGTCGCTGAAGGATAAGTTTCAATGGCTGGTCAGTTAACATCATGATCGAATGGGCTTGGAAATAAGGCCTGAGTTTCCGAGCAGCCGTTATGAGAGCCAGGGCTAGCTTTTTTGCTCGGGGATATCTTCTCTTAGTTCTTGGAGCACCCTGCTTATGTAATAAACAGGATGTGTGTCGGTCTTCCTCTCTGATCAACACCGTGCTGATGGAATGTTCAGTAACTGAAAGGTACACGAATAGGGGTTCCCCGAGCATAGGTTTTGAGAGATAGGTGGGGCAGCCAGATACGCCTTCAGCTCAATGAAGGGCTTCGCAATCCTCGGTCCACCGTACTTGCCCCCCTTGCAGTGAGGCATCTTTGAGGACTCACAACAATTTGAAGAAGTTAAAACTCCTTTTTGCTGCTCGGGACATGAAGCGATTGAGCACTGCGAGGCGTCTAGTGAGCCGCTGGACGTCGCGTACGGTCCTTGGACTGCTCATTTCAAGTATGGCTCGGATCTTCTCGGGGTGGCCTCTATTCTTCGATTAGAGAAGAGGAAGCCGAGGAACTTCCCCGAGCGTACTCCAAACGCACACTTTGCTGGGTTGAGCTTCATGTTATACCTTCGTAAGGTTGCGAAGGTTTCTTCGAGGTCGGTGATGTGGTCAGCGCTCGGGAGCATTTTGACTAGCATGTCATCGACGTAGACCTCCATGTTGCACCCGATCTGCTGCTCGAACATTTTGTTGACCAACCGCTGGTAGGTCGTGCCTGCATTCTTCAGACCAAATGACATTCTGGTGAAACAGTAGAGGCCGAGGTCGGTGACAAATGTTGTGGCATCCTGGTCCGGGGGATGCATACTGATCTGGTGATATCCAGCGTACACATCCAGAAAGCTGAGAAGCTCGTGCCCGGACGTGGAGTCTACCAGCTAGTCGATGCGTGGCAGCAAGAAGTTATCCTTGGGCGTTGCCTTGTTGAGATCTTTCTAGTCCACGCATACGTGCCATTTACCATTGGCTTTGCATATGAGGACCACATTGGAGATCCACTTTAGGTACTGGGCCTCTCGGAGAAAGTCAATTGCTTAGCTTGTGACAACGTGATCGTAGATCACAGTCTGCAATTCATGGTTGACGGGTTGCCGTCTCTGCTAGGGGTGTTCATTTTTCGGTTCAACCCGAAAAATCGAACCGAACCGACCGGTTCGGTTCGGTTCGAGTTGAACAATGTGACAGTTCAGTTCGGTTTCACACAGGGAAACCGAATGAACCGATATATATTAAATACATTAAATAATAAATATCACTAAAGAAAGCCTAGCCCAGTGGGCTAGCGCTTTCATGTTCCATGGGGTGGTCCTGGGTTCGATTCCCAGGACCGCCCATCCGCTGTTTGTTGTGTTTTTTTTTCGGTTCAAACCGAACAGAACCGATTCGGTTCGGTTCAGTTCGAACATTATTCGGTTCAGTCCGGTTTGAACAAAAAAAGGTCCAAACCAGACCGAACCGAACCATGAAACAGCCCTAGTCTCTGCTGGACTGGTGACACCCTTGTATCTAGGTGAAGGTGATGTGTCATTACCTCCAGAGGGATGCCAGGCAGCTCGTCATCTGACCACGCGAATACATCCAAGTTGGCGGCAAGCAAAAGCCTTGTAGCGTTGCTGTTCGGCTTCTAGAAGCAGTGCGCCAATGTAAAAGACGTGCTCGGGGTCATTGTCTACCCTTATAGGTAGCAGATCTTTGGCGGGGGTTCCTCGACTGGTGGAAGGTTGGTCGGCAGGTGTTGGTATGACCTCTGGGTCTGCGACGGGCTGTTTGTCCCTCAGGGAGAGGACATAGCACCATCGGGACTCCCCTGGCTGCCGAGCACCACAATGATACCACACGGAGTGGGGAACTTCATCTTCTAGTGGAGAGACGAGGGTACTGCCTTGATGCGGCCAATCAGGCCCCTGCCTAGAATGGCGTTGTATCCTGGCATTCTCCCGATTACCAGAAAGTCCACCATTTCGGTGACGTTCTTCGGTGTTGTTCCCAGGGTGATCGGGAGGTTAATCCGGCCCATGGGACGCACCTAGACCCCAGAGAAGCCGAACAGAGGCGATTCTACTGGGGTGAGCTGGTTGACTTTCAGGCCCATCATGAGAAAACAATCGTAAGCCAACACGTTCGGGGAGCTTCCATTATCAACCAGTATACGATGCACAGTACAATGATTGATGGTGGCCGAAACGACCAGCGCATCAGTGTGGAGAGTCGTAACTTATACAAGATCATTGTCCGAGAAGGTGATAGCCTCCTCGGAATGTGCGTGTGCCGGACTGGGATAAGGAGTTGGTCGTGGCGCTGGGGGCCGTTCGACCTGGTGCACCCGACGAGCGTAGTCGCGTCGGCTCTGGGTGCTTTCCCCACCCGCACCGAATCCTCTTGCAATCACGTTGATCTCCTGCCCATTTTGCTCGTTATTAACGGGCTGCTCGGGGGTGCGTTCTCGGTGTCTTGGGCGATGATCCTCGTTCTGGAGCACATAGCACCTTAAGTAGCCATGCTTAATCAAGGACTCGATCTCGTCCTTGAGTTGATGGCACTCAGAGGTGTCGTGGCCGGGGTCATGATGAAAGCGTCAGTACTTGTCTTGGTTGCGCCTGCGGGGATAAGAACGCATCCTGGGTGGCCACCGAACATACTACCCATCCCGGATTTCGGCAGGATCTATTCGGGGCCACCATGAGAGGGGTGTATTCGGTGAAGGGGCATGGTCGGCGCGGTGAGTCCCCGTTATGCCGGCCTTTCTTCTGCTCGCGGTCGGAACCGTTGTCAGAAGGCCTCTTCTTGTCTGCCTGTTCGCCCTGCTCTACTCGGCCGGCTGCCAGGCTCTCCTCACACGTAGTGTGGCGTTGAGCCATGGAGAGGAGCTCAGCCAGAGTGGAGGGCTGCTAAACCCCCAACGTCCTCTAGAGGAAGCCATCGCGAGTGCCCTGGATGAGAGCACTGGTGGCCAACGGGACGTCCAAATAGGGATGCGAAGCGCTTCAGTCCGGAACCTTTTATGTAGTCCCAGAGCACTTCACCTTTCTTCTACCAAACAGATAGAAGCGAAGCAGCCGTACGCGGTTGCAATTTTTCGCCCAGGAAGTTGTCCCAGAAGGATTTCTTCAAATGGTGGAAAGAGGAGATGAAGCCTGCGGGGAGGGCCTCGAACCATGCACGCGCAGTCTCCTTCAATGTGGCTGGAAAGGCCCGGCACTTGGTTGTATCCGATGCTCCATGGAACACCATATGTGACTCAAACCCATGGACGTGTTCCGCTGGGTAGGAAGTGTCGTCGTAGGGCGCGATGGAAGGTAGGGGCAGCTTCGGGGAGACCCGGGCTTCCAAGATCTCTGTGGTGAATGGGGAGCGGAAGTCCAAGTCGTCATACCCCAGAGTTCATCATTCCTCCCTCTGGACCATCGCATCCATACGGCGTTCAAGGTCAACGATGCGGCGGAGGCACCTGGCCAACTCTTGGTCGGAGTGTGCAGAGCCTTCGTGTCTAGACCCCTGGGAGTTGGCGGCAACAATAGAGCGTGGGGGCGGTATCATTGCGGATCGGCGAGGAGAGTCCTGCCATTCCAGGGTTCGACGGCCTGACGGTACGCGAGTGCCGGGCCGATCCTCACGGCACTCCTGCCGAGCCGACGGAATAGGGGGTCGCCGTCGTGACGACTCCGCCTGTTGTTCTGGATGCGGGGAAACCGGCAGGGCTGGCTGCATGGCGAACAGAGCCTAGAGGCCTTGGCAGACCCCTACAAGCTACTGCAACTGACCCCGAAGTTCCACTACTTCCTGAGCCGTTGCAGGGACGTTGGCGACAGGGCTGTTGTGAGTGCTGCTCTGGCAGGAGGAGCATTGTCGTCGGCAAGAGGGGCTTGGTCATGCGAGTCTGCACGCGACTGGTGAGACCGTGTTGCCCTGCTACCGGGGTTCTGGTGAGAGGATCGTCCGCGAGCCATGGCTGCTATCCTTCCCACAGATGGCGCCAAAAATGTGGATGAGTTTTCCTGTTTGGGCTCGATCCAAATGGGCCTCCACTAAGAGAAGAGAGGGAAGATGGTCGCCGGTGCGGACGATGACCTGCAAAACTCAAAGAGGATCAGGGGGCCCAGTTGAAGAATCGGGGGGAACCCTCCGATGCCTAAGTCAGTTGGCACTATGGAAAGCATGAGAGGAAGGTTCGCTGGTGTGTGTTTCACATGTGGGTGAGTGTGTATGTAGAAGGTTGCCTACCTTTGCATGGGGATTACCTGTACTTTTATAGATGAAAGGTCTAAACGCTTATCTTCTCCAATGATGACTGGAGAGGCGCGCTGGTTCAGGTTCCCAGGCGAGGAGCTGTCCGTTGAGACGCCTGTTGGGATCCTATAGTTAAAGCTTTTGGTCATGGGACGTGTGTCGCGCCGCTTGGACTTACTATCCTTGAGAGGCGAACGGCTGCCCTAGACCTTCTGGTCGGCAGGTACCGAGCGGGGGCCTACTCGGCTATTGGGCAGGCTGCTCGGTGCCCTATGCTCGGAAGCACAGTATGGGGTACTTGGTGGCAGACGGGATCCTGCTCGAACAAGCTTTACGGGGTGTTCGGAGAGCACCCTTGAAGTACTTAGGCTCCGGATGGCCAGGCGTGTTCGGAAGCCTTTTGGCTGAGCTCGAGGACACGTGGCTTAATGACTGGAGCCCCGATACCTTGATGGGTCATGATGGGCCGTGACAGGCCCGCAGGTCTAAGAGGCTAGAAATGGCCTCCACGTGTACCTAGACTGAGACAAGCCAAGCATTCTCTTGGATCTATCTCTATAGATCTGAATCCCCAATATACATGATGCTTCCCTTAAGTCCTTCATGGAGAAATTATTTGATAGTCAAGTCTTCACTATAGATAACATTCCGATATCATTCCTAATTATGAGAATGTCACTTACATACAACACCAAGAAGGTGATAGCGCTCCCATTTACTTTCTTGTACACACAAGGCTTATCCTCATTCTTAACGAAGTCATAAGATTTGATTGCCACATCAAACCTTATGTTCCAACTTTGGGAAGCCTTCTTTAGTCCATAAATGGACCTAAGCAACCTACACACCTTATTTGAACTTTCCTTGGAAACGAATCCCTCAGGTTGTATCATATACACCTCTTCCTCAAGGTTGCCAATATGGAATGCAGTTCCATCTGCCAGAATTCATAATCATGGTGTGCTGCAATGGCCAATAGGATTTTGATTGGATTTTAGCATGGCAACGGGCGAGAAGGTTTAGTCATAGTCAACACCTTGCCTTTGACAATATCCTTTAGCCACGCGCTTGCTTTATACATCTCTACCTTCCCATCTACTCCAATCCTTTTCTAGAAGATTCACTTTCTCCAATGGGTACAATACCCTTAGGTGGATCAACTAGATTCCAAACCTTGTTGGAGTATATGGAATCCATCTCAGAACTCATGGCCTCTTGCCACTTCCTAGAGTCTTTGCTCGTAATAGCCTCCTCTTAGGTTTGAGAATCCATATCCTTGGAGTCATGTCCCTTGATATGTCCCTCTCAGGAGGGATAGACACTCTACTTGACCTATGCAAAGTTGGATCTTGTGTAATAGGTGTCTAAACATATTCTACCTATAGAATGGCGCTTGAGCTTGGTTCTCCAACTTCGCTCAATTCTATCACGCTCCCACTGTTTTCACCAAGAACATGTTCCTTCTCAAGAAACACCACTCTCTCTCTTGTCAACAAAGGCCTTTTGGTCCTCAGGGTGATAGAAATAATACCCATAAGTTTTCTTGGGGTATCCCATGAATATGCACCTTTCCGTCCTCAATTCCAACTTATCGGGATCGTATCTCTTAACGTCGGTGGGGCAGCCCCAAATATTAATAGCCTTAGATTAGGTTCTTCCATTTCTATATCTCATATGGAGTGGACACTACTGCCTTAGTTGGAACTCTATTTAGAAGGTAAGCTGTAATGACCCAAAATCCGCATACTAGTAACCAACCAGTAACCCGAATTCTGACCCACTAACCTACGAGACAAGCTCGTAAGGTAAAAAGTGAACGTCCGAGGAGACTATATATAAGAAGATACACACTATGTAAAGCTGTAAGATTTCACTGTTACATGAAACATAACATGTACAACTCAGAGTCCGAGCTAAGTATAGAGAACAGAAGTACAACAAAAAGTACTACTCACTGCAGCTAGGGCGCACCAACACCGGAGTGGCTAGACTCGCCTGGAACGGGAGTCGACAACGACCCACCTGAAAGGGAGGGGAGTGAGTCTCAAGAAAAGAGACCCAGTAGGGAAAAGTAACCCCCACCGGCAACAGTACTAAAGTGCGGAAAGTAAAAACAGAAAGTAAATACACGTCGCATCACAACCAAAACTAGTAACAACCACGCGTCTCCTTGATAGGAGTGCGTTACAAGACTGTAAACATCGCGGCTCAGTAACACACACTCACACACAGTAAGTAGGACTCAGCTAGGGTCTGTGGCTCGGCATCCCGTCACCACAGAGTCTCTCAACCCCAGTCACGTGTGAACACTACAGACGCTCTCTCTCGTGTCTGGTCCACGACCGGTTTTTCCCCTATGCCTGACCCTAGCGGTAGAGAAGGGGCTCCATGGAGACCGGCTCGAAACCACCACAAGGAGTACGCACAGGACAGAGACGCTCTCAACATCCTGGCTCACGATGGAGGACCCCCACACGCCGATCATCTAGACAGAGCATCGCTCTATGTCCAGGTGACAAACAGAAACAGAAGCACGATAACTCAACGCGAGTACAGACGGTAACACTCTCAACGTCTGAAACACCGTACAATAGACGGACACCTCAAGTCACGTCCCGAAACACAATGCATGACTGAAGGTCCACTGGGTCATCAAATAAATGACAACATCGATTGCCACCAATAAGGATATAAAGAACACAAACATTGCCGCCAACACCTGGTTAACGGCAAGGATCCTGCCGTTAGCATCCCTACTGAAGATCTTAATGTCAACCGATGTAGACGTAACATCCTCAGTATCCTGAACCCAGAACGGCACCAGATCAGTCCAACTAGGCAAATCCGCCCAACAACCATAAAATTGATGGAGGGAAACATCTCCTCACATCTTCTAACACTACCAGAACTTCGGAAATCCACGATAAACTTGGATCGCCCAAACACCCAAAATCCGGCATGGCATAACCAACCATAAAACATAATTAGCATACAAATCTACAATAGTTAAGCATGCTGATCCGTTTAGGAGGGTTTAAGGGGTTAAGTCCCTACCTTAGAACGCCCCAAAAACTCCTAAACAGCCACTAATCACGTCGGAACCCCTCGAAGACTCCGCGCGAATCACACCAAATCTTCGTGTTTCCCGCCCGATCTAACACCGCCACACGTACCAGGGTCTTCCCACGAGCTCCCATCAACCATCAGAAGTGGTGGAAACAGACAAAGGTAAAAGTGGAGGGAAAGAGAGGAAAGGGAAAGGAAAGGTTGCTGCTCTCGGGCTGCCCTATTTCTACAGAAGCTACAAATAGACGTCCACATACCTCGCCGCCTATTTGAACTGCCAATGGGTCGACGTCCGGACCGCTTGCCGTCAAGTTCAACGACAAACGTCCACATCGTTGGACGCTAAAACCAAGTCAACGGCTAGCCCCTGGCCGTCAACCACAAGTCAACGGCAATATCCATTGTCGTCAACCACATCCGAACCTCTACAAGATCCAATAAGGATCCGCTAAGACCCGAGACCTTACATAAGCTGAGGTCTCTAGGGTGTATCCCCAGATTGACACGGGGAGGTCGGCAAAACTCATCATGGATCGCACCATGTCCAATAGTGTAGCAACCTAGATTTTTTGGAAAATAAAATTTAATAATATAAAAAGAAAACTAATTAAATTAATTAGAAAATTAAATAAAAGAGAATTAAATAAAACCCATTAAATGAAAGAAGTAATGGACTTTGTTAAATGGACCCATTAGAAATTAGTGGGCCAAAATAGAGATTTTTAAAGGAAGAATAATAAGAAAATATAAATTCGTAATTGAATTATTACTTAAATAGAAAAGAGGTATTTAATGCATTAAAATGGAAGTTTGAGTTGGACTGAGATTCCTAAACCTACCCTAATGGGTTGGCCACGAATTTAGCTCCCATCCTAACCCAATTAGGAGTTCTCATGCTTAGAAAGGGGAGAGGTAATAGGAAATCCCAAAAATAATAGTAATAGAGTCTATAGAAATAGAAAAAAAGGGGAGAGAGAAATAATACTCACTTTAAACCCCCATGGCCGGCCCTAGCTCGTACCCAAGACTTATTGGACCAGGAGAGAGGCCAAGGAGGAGGGGATTTCGTGGGAAAAAGCACTTCTCAAGCTCTCTCTCTCGTTCTTCAAGTTCTAGCCCTAGAAGAGGACATCGTCCAAAGGTAGGCATTCTCACGAGCATAAATCATGAAAATTCATCTGTAGATGTTTCGTCCATCAGGAACAAAAGCCCTTTGGTTTCATAATTTTCCATCGAGCATATATTTTGTTCTTGATTTTTCATGTTCTGCAACTTACATGACCCAGAACCCTTTTCAAAAATCTAGATCTCCATGTACCCTCTATCCCATGCCACGAAAATTTTATTGAAGAAGCTGATGGCTATTAGGGATCTTTTGCCCCTGAAAGCCCTAAATTTCATGCATCTTATCTTGCGATTTAATTCTTGCATCTCAACTGTTCTCAGTATTCTGTTCTCCATGTTTGATTTGACTAAAGTCTATCGAAACCATGCTTGTTTTCCAATTCCAAATTACTATAAGTACCCATGGGGTATAGATCAATTTCCAACTAGGTTCATGATTTTTTGCCGCTTGTACAATTACTTATGAATTTTGAACGTCCCTATGTCACAATATGGTAAGTTTGGACCAAGAACCAAGAACATGTCAGATCTCTGTCGAACTCAGGCCAAGGACCTGAGCGCGCAACGGCCCGATAGGCCACGTTCTCAAGCAGATCGCGACAAGCATTACCGTCGTGATCTGATCACGACAGGACCCCCGTCGCCCTCTTCATATGAACCCGTCCCGACCTGCCTGCCCGAACCGACAAGCCCGTCGCGACCTGTACAAGACCTCGTCACAATCTCAGTTGACCCTGTCGCGACCCTCATTAGGGTGTGTCGCGATCTGACTTTTTGCAGGAAAACCATCTTTTTGCAAGTCTTGTTGTTCTTCAGCTATTCCCATATCCTGTTAACTATTTTAAACACTGAAAAATGAAGTTGTAAATGTGGAATATATTTTAATTAATTTAGTCAATCACATGATCTATCTTGTCCATGATTTTCTTATTCACATGCACACACACTTTGAAACCATCCAAATATGGCTTAATTGGCATGAACATGATACATAATTTATCTGGTAATTTATGTCATTAAATTACCTCATTCTTAAATATACTTGTGTACGTTTCTCGCGATGTTTTGGAACACCGATGCCAATGCTCCACTGTTCTAGAATTCCTCTAGAACATCGAGCACTTGTTTCTATATACACACTCTCTCTTGACTGGGATGAACTCTCCGTCAGATACTCCTTCTGTCAGACTAGTGAGTCTTTGTTCAAGGCCTCCGTAGTCTCCTCTGTCATGGATTCCCACATGGTCGATGAGCCAGTTGTACCCTAACACCTATGATACCCTTTAGAGATCAACATGATCCAAACAGCCATTAAAAGTTCGCTCTTATCTTGAATCACTCAGGACCTCTGGACCTGTGCTTACTTGGCCAGTGCAAGAGTCATGAGTTCCACCTGACTGCCAACACCGAACGCGCGTGTTGTGCAACTGTTACTATCGCCTGTTTACTCGATGTGCTATGTGCAATGGCCACTAACTCTCATCTATACTCTATTCGCTCATCTATTCACATTCTCTCTACTATCTCTCTTTATCTAGTGCTATCATCTATTTCTTGGTACTCTATATTGGCCATTGACTGATGTCTAAAGATAAACAATATAACAAATGCCTGGCAATATATAAAGGGCCCAATCTAGTCCTGGGATGCGCGCCCGAAAGTGCTAGTGTCCATGGGAGTTAAATGATCAGAGTGTTTAGCATTACACTCGAGTGCTATCTATCTCGACTATCTAAATGACAATAAAAAAGTGCTATGTTCTCTCGTTGTCTATTGACAAAAGTGTTATACATACCCATTGTGCTATTTCTATACTTTGTGCTATTTGTGCTATGGCCATCTTTCTATTTTGTGCTATACTCAACACTCTTGCTATATTTGGAAAGTTGTGCTATTTCGTTCACGTGCTATCCTGCTATCTTATACTTGACTCTCTCGCTCCATCATTAGTTACTCTGTCTTTAATGCATTAATTATTTAAAGCATGCTTGACTATTGAGATTTAAGTCCTACTGGGCATTATCGCTTACCCTGCGTTATTTGTCGTTGTGTTCTCATGTGAGACCGATGATGAACTATACACTCAAGAGGACGGAAACGACCAGGAGTGACGTTATGAGCACCCTAGTGTCTTAGCATTATGTTAGAGTGTCAGTTTAGTCTTTGGCTTTTATTTCAATGTAATTGTGCCCTATAGAATGACTCTGATATAGTGGTTATAACTAGACATTTGAAAGTTATTAATGAGAGGATTATCTTTAGTATTATTCATTGTGCAATGGTTTGATGTCTAGTACTTGCTCTGTACCCGTTTACTTGCAACTACCTCGCGTTTCGATATTCCGCGTCAGGGCGTAACAGTTTTATGGTATCAGAGCCTAGGTTATTCTTAAGTATAGGATGATCTAGGTTGACCAGCCTCGACTAGAGTCAATTATCCTACCTATGTGAGTTGTGGTTAGAACCATGGGTAACTAGCTAAAATGAACTCACACACGCACGAATTAAATTTCACACCAACATCATGACAATAAGTTATTTTTTGTAGGAACTAAGCAATCAAGATGACGGCTGAACGTGCTCAAATGAGGGGCATGCAATAGACCATCTAAGAACTTACTCACGCGATTATGCAAGCTACCCAAGGAGGTGGCAATCGTGGTGCAGGCGACTTGCATCGTAACTTCCGGAGTCTGAACCCACCCAGTTCAGTGGATCCATGGATCCGGATGAAGCTGAGCATGGCTAAAAGAGACGAAAAGAATTTTTTGCGTCAGCAATGTGCAGCGGGGATAAGCTGCTGCTGGCCACATTCCAACTTGAAAAGGACGCTCGCACTTTGTGGGAGTCTGTTGAAGCGACCATAGCTAATGGTCAGATCACCTGGACCAAGTTCAAAGAAGCTTCTAATTCCAAATACTTCTCGGAGCGTGTAACAAGAGGAAGGCTGCCGAATTTGTTGCTCTTAAGCAGAGGAGCCTAACAGTGGGCGAATATGAAGCCCAGTTCTCTAGACTGGCAAGGTATGTTGAACACCTAGTGAACACTGAGAGAATGAAGGCTAAGCGCTTCCTCAACGGCTTAAGCCTCAATATATTACCCAATTAGCACCTCTCGACATCCAGACCTACGCCGAGATGGTGAAGAAAGCACAGCTGCTGGAAGATGCTACGGACTTCACTGACCGTATCAAAGGGAAGTTTGTGAAAAAGGAAATGACCTCTGGCCAGTCATCTGCTAAGCCAAACAATGGCAAGAAGCATCCCTTCAACATCACGGAGGGACCCAGCCAAGAAAGGAAACCTAAAGTTATTGTCCCCAACACTCAAACAAAAGGTAACTGCAAGCACTGTGACAAGCCGGTCACACCGTGGACGAGTGCTGGAGAAAAGTCGGCGCATGTCTGCGTTGCGGAAGTCGCGAGCATCGCATCTCCAAGTGCTCGCTGCTGAAAGAAATGAGAGGCACCCTAAGAAATAGGGAAGACTCCAAGCCCTGCATGATGAGGAACCCGCTACGGAAGGTGGTGTGGTAGAAGGTACTCTACAAGTTTTCTCCTTATCAGCATTTATTTTATTTCATACTAGAGCAACTCATTCCTTTATATGTCAGAACTTTGCTGATACCCTAATGCAAAACCTATATCCATGGGTTGTGAGTTCGTTGTCACAATGCCACTAGGAGAGAAGGAGAAACTGAACAAATACTTTCCATCGCCGATGTAATGATCGGAGACCCTAACTAAAGTTGACCTGGTGTGTATGCCTATGGAAGGCTATGATGTAATCTTGGGAGTTGACTGGTTGTCCACATATGGAGCAAGTGTCGACTGTAAGAAAGGGAAGGTTACTTTTAGTGACTTTCCTAAATGGCATTCTCTGGGATTAGACATAAGAGACGGATGTCTCTAATCTCCGCCATAAAAGCCCACAACATGATAAGAAAAGGATGCACTGCTTAGCAGCCGTAGTTGTTGAAAAGAATGGTTCTAAGATAGAAGATCCACATAGTCCAAGATTACGCCGATGTGTTTCCTGAAGATCTGCCAGGGATTCCCCCGAAACGTGATGTCAACTTCGCCATAGAGTTGATCCCTGGAGCTGCCCTGCTATCGCGCCAACCGTACCAGATGTCACCTGCCGAGCTAAAAGAGTTGAAGACCCAACTGATGGAGCTATTAGAGAAGGGGTTCATTAGACGAGTACTTCCCCATGGGGAGAGACCCGTGCTATTCGTCAAGAAGAAAGATGGATTGATGAGACTATGCATCGACTATCGTCAACTCAATCAGCTTACCATCAAGAACAAGTACCCATTGTCTAGGGTCGATGAGCTATTCGACCAAATATCCGGAGCTCAATATTTCTCCAAGATCGATCTTCGATCTGGCTATCACCAAATGAGGATCAAGGATGATGATATCTTCAAAACGACTTTCAAGAGCGGTATGGACATTATGAATTCGTCGTTATGCCTTTTGGTCTAACCAATGCTCCTGCAGCCTTTATGCAACTCATGAACAGCATATACCAGCCATACCTTGACAAGTTCATGGTTGTCTTCATCGACGACATCCTCATTTATTCAAAGACTAAGGAGAGCATGAAGAACACCTGAAAGATTGCACTGTAAGTCTTGCGAGACAACAAACTGTACGCAAAGCTTAGCAAGTGTGAATTTTGACTCGAAGAAGTGTCCTTATTGGGCCATCATCCCAAAGGACGGCATCTCTATTGATCCCTCCAAAGTCGAAGCTGTACTGAATGGGAGAGACCAACCAATGTCACAGAAATCAGAAGCTTTTTAGGACTGGCTAGCTACTATAGGCGGTTCATCAAGGACTTCTCCAAGATCGTCATTCCTCTCACACGACTGACACGAAAGGAGAATCCCTACTCTGGGAGTAAAGAGTGTGAGAAAAGTTTTCAAACTCTTAAAGATTGCCTGACCTCAACACCTGTTCTCGCTCTGCTAATAGAGGGAGAAGGTTCTCTGTCTACACCGATGCCTCAAGAATTGGGCTAGGTTGTGTATTGATGCAAAAGGAAAAGGTTATTGCTTATTCTTCAAGACAACTGAAGACTCATAAGTCAACTACCCCATGCATGATCTGGAGTTGGCTGCCATGGTCTTCTCCTTGAAAATCTGAAGACATTACCTCTATGGGAGAAGTTCACTGTCTACTCAGACCATAAAACTGAAGTACTTATTCTCTAGAAGGAACTCAACATGAGACAGAGAAGATGGTTAGAATACCTAAAAGTTTGACTTCAACATCCAATACCATCCAGGCAGGGAAACGTCGTGGTTGATGCTCTTAGTAGAAAGCCGATGGCATCTGTTTCAAGTCTAGTCCTTGGCGAGATGCAACTACTAGAATAATTCGCAAGGTTAGACTTAAATATTGAACATAGGGATGATCGAGTCTTGGTTGCCAATATCAAGATTCATCTGATCTACTAGAGGAGATCAAAGCTCAACAAGATGATGATCCATTCTTAGTTCATGTCAAGGAAACTAGCCGAAAGACCAGACTTTGCTATGACCGAAGATGGAAGGCATGTCTTTCAAGGAAGGACATGCGTTCCCAACAATGAGGAACTGAAGAGAAGATTAATAGATGAGGCTCACAAGATGAAGTACACTATTCATCCAGGAGGTACCAAAATGTACCAAGACATGAAAAGAACGTTTTGGTGGCCGAACATGAAGAGAGAGGTAGCCGAGCATACTGCTCACTCCTTACTTGCCAACAAGTAAAAGCGGAACACCTGCGCCCTACTGGTGTACTAAGACCACTAGACATCCTGAAATGGAAGTGGGAAAGTATTGGCATGGACTTCATCATGGGTTTACCCAAGACTCGTGGTGGACTCAACGCCATATGGGTATTGTAGACCGACTAACCAAATCCGCCATTTTCTGCCTATAAAGAGTAAGGGGTTGGTAGAAGTACTAGCTGTCTTATATGTCAAAGAGATTGTAAGACTACATGGAGTTCCATCATCCATAGTCTCGGATCGAGATCCGAGATTCACCTCTTTTTGGAAAGGACTGCAAGGTGCATTGGGTAACTAAACTCAACTTAGTACCGCATTCCATCACAAACTGATGGGTAGACTGAAAGAACTAACCAAATAGTGGAAGACATGCTGAGAGCTTGCACTATAGACTTCCAAGGATATTGGAATGAACACCTATCTCTTATTGAGTTCACCTATAACAACAGTTACTAGGCGAGCATCAAAATGGCACCGTTCGAAGCACTCTACGGAAGGAATTGTAGATCTCTTGCCTACTAGAATGAGGTGGGAGAACAGTAATGGCTAGGCCCGGATATGGTACAACGAACCACAAAGGACATTCAGGTGATTAGAGATCGGCTTAAGGCAATAAGGCTGCTCAGTCATGACAAAAGAGCTATGCCGATAAAAGAAGGCAAGACTTATAATTCCAAGTACTCATGTATTCTTAAAGGTGTCACCTACTCGTGGCATCCAAAGATTTGGTGTAAAAGGAAAGCTCAGTCCTAGATTTATCGGTCCTTTTGAAGTACTCAAAAAGATTGGTGAGGTTGCATACCGACTGGCGTTGCCATAGGATCTGGCATGTGTACACAATGTGTCTATATCTCCATGCTTAGGAAATATGTATATGATCCTACACACATCATTCGCCACGAGAAGTGGTGTTGAACAAGGATGTGACATAGAAGAGAGGCCAGTCAAGATACTGGAACGAAGGTGCAACAGCTTAGGAACTGTCCCATTCACGTAGTTAAAGTCTTATGGAATAACCGCGGAGTGAAAGAAGCCACATGGGAGCCGGAAGGAACCATCAGACGGAACTACCCCGACCTTTTCGGTAATATATTCTCTCCTCTGATGATCATATGAATTTGGGGACCAAATTCTTTTAGAGGGGGGAGATTAACAACCTGGATTTTCGAAAAATAAAAATTTAAAATATAAAAAGAAAACTAATTAAATTAATTAGAAAATCAAATAAAAGAGAATTAAATAACCCATTAAATGAAAAGAAGTATGGGCTTTGTTAAATGGACCCATTAGAAATTAGTGAGTCAAAATAGGGATTTTTAAAATATGAATAATAGGAAAATATCTTAAATTCATAATTGAATTATTACTTAAATAGAAAAGAGGTATTTAATGCATTAAAATATAAATTTGAGTGGATTGGGATTCCTAAACCTACCCTAATGGTTTGACCACGAATTAGCTCCCATCCTAACCCATTAGGAGTTCTCATGCTTAGAAAGGTGAGAGAAAATAGGAAATCCCAAAATTAATAGTAATTAGAGTCCTATTAGGAAATAGAAAGGGGAGAGACATAAATACTCTCTTTAAACCCCCATGGTCGGCCCTAGCTCATACCTAATACTTGTTGGACCAGGAGAAGAGGCCAAGGAGGAGGGGATTTCGTGGGAAGAGCACTTCTCAAGCTCTCTCTCTCATTCTTCAAGTTCTATCCCTAGAAGAGAAAATCGTCCAAAGGTACACATTCTCACGAGCATAAACCATGAAAATTCATCTGTAGATGTTTCGTCCATCAGGAACAAAAGTGTTGGCCCGGCTAGCTTGGCAGCTCGATAACCTAGTGGGGGGGGGTGAATGGATTTGTCTAATTTCTGAAACAGAAACTTAAGATAGAAAATTATCACTTGAAAGTTTGGTTAATTTAGTGTGATAAAGAGTAGCAGTGCGGAAGTAAATAAACAATCACACAAATGAGACAAGGAATTTATCTTGGTTCGGCCCTTCCCACATGGAAGTCCTACGTCCAGTCCCCAAGCAATCTCTTGGGATTTCACTAACCAAGGGTACAGTCCCCCTCAAGGACACTACAACACCCAGCACCCCAGCTGGTCTTCTTCTCTTTCCTGGGCAAGAAGGCAGCCCACTTCTTTTACAGGCTCAGAAACAAACCTCTTGGAACAAACCCCAGTGTGGTTCTGCTAGACACAAATCCCTAGCTAGATTCTACATTGTATACAGTCCTACAGTTGGAAAGAAATCTTTCTTAGAAAAGAAAGATCAGACCGAGAGCTATAACAAGATGAACACTAAGAACTAGCTCACAGTCAAGGATTCTCCCCCAAATTTACAATGAGCGCAGAGAGAGAATGAAGAGAGAGAAGAAAGCTTGAAGGAGGCTTGAATGCTTGAGACGCTTTTGATCGCTTCTTCTTTGGCTCAGGCTCTTTCTCTCTTTCTCTAAGTGTATGTGGAGTTTTGGTTCTTCACTGGATGTACACTCCTTCAATGATCTTCAGGAAGGCTCTCATTCTTTTCTTCAGCCATGCTTCATTTTTTATATGAGCAGCTTTGAATAGATCCATTGAAGAGATCCGTTGGAGTTCTAACCGTTCTCATCTTCTTTTCATTGTCTTAATCAGACTTTAATGGTCTTCGAGGTCTGTAAGCATAGAAGAGAGTGTTAGCATAAAAGAGTATTTACAAGGATAACAGTGCATGCTACTGTGTTTCTGCTAACATGATAAATCTTTTTCTAACAAGACTCTGAAATACCATGTAGCTTTTTCTGTCAGAAGATGTTTGACTTGTCTTTAGGCGCAAAAAGCACTTAAACAATTGTGTTTGAATTGAAGTGAATCGTTGTTTAAGTTATCAAATCGTTATACTTATAAACTTTAACAAATCGATATGAATCTTAACAAATCGATGTGAGAAGCAAATCGTTGTTCTTACTTATGAATCATTATGAGAACAAATTGATGTGATCACTTGAGAAATCGATGTGAGAACAAATCGTTGTTCTTTCTTAATAAATTGCTGTGACCAAAGAAATCGATGTGAGAAGCAAATCGTTGTTTCTCACTTATCAAATCGTTATGAAGGCAAATTGATGTGAGGGCAAATCGTTGCGCTCACTTATCAAATCGTTATGAGCCTTAACGAATCGTTATAGAAGGCAAATCGATGTGAGGGCAAATCGTTGCACTCACTTATCAAATCGTTACGAGACCTAAATCGATGTGAGCCTTAATGAATCGTTATGAAGGAAAATAAAATCAATTAAGACCAAATCGTTGTAGCGCTTATAAAATCGATCAAGATAAATCGTAGTAGCACTTATTAATTTGGCACTTGAACTGAAATCGATGTATATAGATTAGACATCGATTTTATCATTTTAGTGCGCCTTAAAATAATCATAAATATTGATGAAACAATCTAATCATAAATTTGTTAGCACCAAAATATGAAGGTAATAAAGAGTGGTTCAACAAAAAGCCCTTTGGTTTCATAATTTTCCATTGAGCATATCTTTTGTTCTTAATTTTTCATATTCTGCAACTTATATGACCCCAAACCCTTTTCAAAAATCTAGATCTCCATGTACCCTCTATCCCATGCCACGAAAATTTTACTGGAGAAGTTGATGGCTATTAGGGATCTTTTGCCCCTGAAAGCCCTAATTTTCATGCATCCTATCTTGCGAATTAATTCTTGAATCTCAACTGTTCTCAGTATTCTGTTCTCCATGTTTGATTTGATTAAAGCCTGTTGAAACCATGCTTGTTTTCCAATTCCAAATTACTATAAGTACCCATGTGAGTCTAGATCAATTTCCAACTAGTTTCATGATTTTCCGTCGCTTGTACAATTAGTTATGATTTTTTGAACGTCCCTGTGTCAAAACATGGTAAGTTTGGACCAAGAACCAAGAACATGTTAGATATCTGTCGGACTCAGACCAAGGACCTGAGAACATGACGGCCCGATAGGCCGCATTCTCAGGCAGATCGTGACAAGTATCACCGTTGTGATCTGATCACGACAGGACCCCCGTCGCGACCTGACCTTCTGGTCTGACAGACCTGCCACCTTCTTCATATGAACCCGTCGCGACCTGCCTGCCCGAACCGACAAGCTCGTCGCGACCTGTACAAGACCCTGTCGTGATCTCAGTTGACCCTGTCGCGACCCTCATTAGGGTGTGTCGCGATCTGACTTTTTGCAGGAAAACCCATCTTTTTTGCAAGTCTTGTTGTTCTTCAGCTATTCCCATATCCTGTTAACTATTTTTAACACTGAAAAACGAAGATGTAAATATGGAATATATTTTAATTAATTTAAGTCAATCACATGATCTATCTTGTCCATGAATTTCTTATTCACATGCACACACACTTTGAACCATCCAAATATGGCTTAATTGGCATGAACATGATTCTAATTTTATCTGGTAATTTATGTCATTAAATTGCCTCATTCTTAAATATACTTGTGTAGTTTTGGAACACCGATACCGACACTCCACTGTTCTAGAATTTCTCTAGAACGTCGATCACTTGTTTCTATATACACACTCTCTCTTGACTTGGACGAACTCTCTGTCAGATACTCCTTTTGCCGGACTAGTGAGTCTTTGTTCAAGGCCTCCATAAGTCTCCTCTGTCCATGGATTCCCACATGGTCGACGAGCCGGTTGTACCCTAACACCTATGATACCCTTTAGAGATCAACATGATCCAACGACTATTAGAAGTTCGCTCTTATCTTGAATCACGCCGGACCTCTGGACCTGTGCTTAACTTGGCCAGTGGAAGAGTCATGAGTTCCACCTGACTGCCAACACCGAACGCGCGTGTTGTACAACTGTTACTATCGCCTGTTTACTCGACGTGTTACGTGCAATGTCCACTAGCTCTCATCTATACTCTATTCGGTCATCTATTCACGTTCTCTCTACTATCTAGTCTATTCATCTAGTGCTCTCATCTATTTCTTAGTACTCTATATTGGCCATTGACTGATTGTCTAAAGATAAACAATATAACCAATGCCTGGCAATATATAAAGGGCCTGATCTGGTCCTGGGATGTGCGCCCGAAAGTGCAAATGCCCATGGGAGTTGAATGATCAGAGTGTTTGGCATTACACTCGAGTGCTATCTATCTCGACTATCTAAATGACAATCAAAAAGTGCTATGCTCTCTCGTTGTCTATTGACAAAAGTGCTATACTATATCCGTTGTGCTATTGCTATAATTTGTGTTATTTGTGCTATGACCATCTTGCTATTTTGTACTATACTCGACACTCTATCTATATTTGAAAGTTGTGCTATTTCGTTCACGTGCTATCTTGCTATCTTATACTTGACTCTCTCGCTCCATCATTAGTTACTCTGCCTTTAATGCATTAATTATTTAAAGTCTGCTTGACTATTAAGATTTAAGTCCTACTGGTTGTTATCGCTCACCCTGCGTTATTTGTCGTTGTGTTCTCAAGTGAGACTGAGGATGAACTATACACTCAAGAGGATGGGAACGACCAAGAGTGACGTTATGAGCACCCTAGTGTCTTAGCATTATGTTAGAGTGTCAGTTTAGTCTTTTGCTTTTATTTCAATGTAATTGGGCCCTATAGAATGGCTCTGATATTAGTGGTTGTAACTAGACATTTGAAAGTTATTAATGAGAAGGATTATCTTTAGTATTATTCATTGTGCAATGGTTTGATGTCTAGTACTTGCTAGGTACCCATTTACTTGCAACTGCCTCGCGTTCTGATATTCCACATCGAGGCGTGACAAATAGTGTGTGATTTCTCCTTTTTGATACACCATTGAGCTAAGGTATATGAGGAGGAGTCCATTTGGATAATATCCCGTGGTCCTTGAGGAATTGGGTGAACTCTGTACTTAAGTATTCTCCTCCTTGATCTGATCAAAGAATCTTGATACTCTTTCTAGTTTGCTTCTCCACTTTATTATTGTATTATCTGAATTTCTCAAAAGCTTTGAACTTGTACCTCATTAAGTACACATGCCCAATTCTTGAGAGATCATCAGTGAATGTAATGAAGTAGGAGAATCCACCTCTAGCATGTGTGGATATAGGTTCACATACATCATATATATGAGTTCTAGCAACTAAAAGGCTCTCTCTCCAGTTCCACTACAAGGAGAGTTGGTCAATTTCTCTTGAAAGCAAGATTCACAGGTTGCATATGAATCATAATCAAATGAACCCAAGAGTCCATCCTTTAGCAACCTTTGAATTCTTCCCTTATGGATATGACCTAACCTACAATGCCGAAGGTACACATCATTCACCTCATCTCTTTTCCTCTTAAGGACACTTATGTATGTTCATGACATGTGGAGCAACATCTATTAAGTACAAACCTTTTGTTAAAGGCCCTTTATAATGTTCTCATCATTAAGGAACATAGAATAACCATTATTCTCAAAAAAGAATTTGTGTCCCATTCTTGTCATATAAGAAATGGAGATAATGTTTTTTTTTATAATAGAGGGTACAAAATAGCATGTTTCCAAAACAAAAGATGCTCCACTAGGCGCTCGTAGGGGTGACCTCCCCAACAGCAACAACCGCAACCTATGCGCCATTTCCCATTCTCAGGTCCACCTCGCCCTTTGCTAATCTCCTATCCTTCATTAGGACCTGCAACATATTGCAGATATGAGATGCACAACCGGTATCCAATACCTATGTATTATCATAATTTTATGACAAGTGAAGATCAATCATGAACAAACTTGAAGCTACTCCTAGCTTCTGCTTTGCCTTTTCTACAAGGTAATCCTTGCAGTTCCTCTTCCAATGCCCATCTTTGCCGTAGTGGAAGCACTGTCCCTTGTCATTTGTTTGCTCTTTCTTGGCAACCTTTGCCTTTGCCCTACTTAAGGGTCTTCTTGGCCTTCTTTTCTTGTTGGTCTCACCAACATAGAGAATTGACTTCTCTTTCTTGATGGCACCCTCAGCCTCCCTCAACACATTGAGTAGCTTAGGAAGGGCGCCCTCAATCTTGTTGATATTGCATTCATTATGAATGGAGAAAAGGAATCGGAAGGGATTGAAGTATAAGGTTCACACATAGGTCATCCTCTATGACAACTCCTAGGCCCGTGAGCTTCTCAATCCATTCAATCATCTTTAGGACATGGTTTTGAACCAATGCCCCCTCAGTCATCCTAGCACAAATAAACTCTTTGATATCTCATATCGCTGAATCCGTCCCTTCTCTTCAAATAATTTACGGAGGTGCTGGATTATGGATGTACATCCATCTTGTCATGTTGCCTCTGCAACTCGGGAGTTATAAAGGCCAACATGTAACACTGAGCAAGATTTGAACCTTCCTTATACATTTTATAGAGAGAAACATCTTCCTCGTCAGCCCCTTCCCCTAGCTCAGGCACGATCTCATCGAAAACATATGCAATTTTCTCTGATGTGAGAACAATTCTCAAATTTCAGAGTCAATCTGCACAATTTGACCAGTGAGACAATTGGCATCTAATATGCCTTGGAGTGGGTTTGGCAGCGACATATTTCTGAAAATAAAGATGTAGTAGAAAATTAATAACATGTAGACTTTCGGGTTTTTCAAAAATTAAGACATCGACTTTTATCTTAATTTGCTCCCACTATTTTATCGCGAGACACATGACACACTCTAGCATGTGAATCGAAAGTTTTCGGCAAACTTCTAGCGGGGATTGAAATCCAATTAGTACCTTGGCATGACCTCGAGGACTCGACCAATCATACCAAGCCCAAAGGGTAGGCAACTCTTGCCAATCATAGCTCCTTGTGATTCCCTTCACATTCGGCCTCTAAATCATCATGGCCCAGAGGGACTCCACCAACCATGATGTTTGGTTAAGTCAGCACCATCATTATAAGATGGACTTGATTCGAAGATATGCCCCGGAGGGACTCCGCCAAGCATAGCATGCCCTCAAGCCATCGGTGACATCTCCATATTGTAGGCCAGATATCTAGTCCCAATATAGGTGAGCTCAGAGAGACTCCGCCAACTCATTCCATATTAAGAAATGGCGTATGCCTTATAATTATGGAAGGCCACATGGATCAATCATATTGGCTCATGCTTATCGACTTAATATATTAAGAATAAATGGATTTTTTTATTTTTGATAGGTCTCATAGTTAAATAATACACATTCCACACATATATTTAGCAAATATTTATATCGCTTGTAAATATGTACCTAGTAGTACAGAAATGAATATATATCATATATATAAATAACCACATCAGATGATCATGGACCAAATACTAGTACGATCAAGCTTGAGCCAAAAGACTTGATCATAAAACCCTATGTGTGTCCTCGACGCATCCCATGCACGGTGATCATCCTCGTCTTCCCCATTAGTCCCGCTGGTACTTCCACACTCCCACCACACTTTCGAGAGCCATTTCAAGTAATTACACTAATTATAAATGATTATAGGCATGCATGCCAAAAAATGTACATTCTAATCAATTAAGAAATCTTGATCATATCAAGCGAATTGCATAATTGGGGGGAAGTAGAAATACACAACGATTTTAATGAGAGAGAGAGAGAAGGGAGGCTCACAGACCCCAATGAATCACCATCCACACACACAAGCATCACACATAGGTCCATGATCATCCGCCCACATCATACACATCACATGTGTATATGTAAGCCACTAGAAATTAATTAAACATTTTAATTAATAAAAATCTTTAGATTAACAATTAATCTAAAACTTAGATTAACTCTTAACCCTAGTTCGATAGTCTCTAACATAGAACATGTCGTGGAATGAGAAGGTTCTATTTGTCCTAACTGTGTTAGAGACAATCACTGGTGTTGCTAGGGACTGGCGACAATAATCACTGTCACTGGGAACTTTTCCCAGTGACTATCGACCAATCACCATACGTCTATCGACAACAACATAAATTCTAGGAACACTTCCTAACGACAACAAATCCTGTCGCCAAGATACTCCTGGCGACAAGGGTCACTGTCATCAGGACTATACTGACGATAGTGCATGTTGTCGCTAGGACACCCCTGCGACAGTCATTATTGTTGTTTATCAAAAGATAGTGCAACAGAAACATAAAACCTTTTGTAGGTGTCAAGAACAACTGTGGTTAGATATGGACGACAACAGACACTATTGCTGGAACTCTTCCAGCGACAATAGTCAGTGTCACCCATACTATAACCGCGATAGAAACATGTAAATCTGATTCTAAATCGCATAGAAGTAAAACTGGACATCATCCCATGAACCTAGGCTCTAATACCACTGTAGGAAAACCTGGTGGGACATCAAATGCACAACAGAAATGATATATTTAAAATTTTAAATCTACATTTCCCATAAGAAATTATCAGATTGGGATGATGTCGGGAGTGCATGACAGTCATGTAACCATACAAGGGTGAGACTTCTCACCTAGGGGTGTTCGTAGAATCCCTAAAACATAGAACCGATCCTGTGGATGAAGGAGCTCTTGTTACCTGCCTCTAGTGATGTCCACACAGTGGCGATCGACAACGACGACTTTCTCCTCGTCGGCATCTCCTCCTCATCAAAGCTGCTCCCAAAACACCTCCTCGTCGCCTTCCCTCGAGCAAGCTCGCGGCAATAACAACGACAATAGAGATGGAAGGCAGCAGCAGCAGTCGAACTAACTGCTTCACAAGCAACTGCGGTAGTAGCAGCAACATGTAGCAGTAGCAACAACAATTGAAGCAAGAAGGAAGCACCTCCTACTTCTCCTCTCTTGTCCAAGAGAGGGGCTATAGGAGAGTGGGTGTGGAGTAGAGGAGAGTGGAGAAGAACAGAGTGAGAGGGTGATGGGAGAGCCCTCAGCTTATAGGGTTCTCCCACACCCTCTATCTATATAGAGGGTCCATTTTCAACCCCTCCGCATGATCCTCACGTCGTGCAGACGTGCGTGGTACGACCCAAAGTACATGTAGCCATACCCGCATTGACAGCAAGACAGGGTGTCGCCAATCAGCATTGGCGACAGAGGTCACTGCCATCAAGACCCTATTGGCGACAGTCGACCATGTCGCCAGGGGTCCTGGTGACAATAGACCATGTCGCCAAGACCATCTTGGCGACGAACTGTCCCGTCGCCAAGACCATCCTGGCGACGGACTATTTTATCTCCATCCTTGGTTAGAGACTATTGGATAACTCTTATCCAATCCTCTATTGTCGTCGCATCATCAACTTTTTGTGTGTGACCCTCTAGGCCCAATACCACTGGCTATGAGTTGCACCCGTTATAACTCTTTCTGACTTACTGAATCATTATTTCCATAATGATTCACTCAACTCATTGACTATGAACATACTAAGCCACTATGCTATAGTCCCCAGACGGTACAATGGGATCAAATCCATTGAACCTTGCTGCCCACAATTACCATGTATTTATAGTCCCTCATCCAACTAATATCCCAGAGTGTATGAGGCATGATATTGTTAGGCCTATATGAAATCCATTTGGTTCTTACTCTTATTGGATTCTCCCAGAGAACTCCTTCTCTCTCAATCCGATTGACCCTGGTCAGAGATTTACCCGAGCAAAAACACATGGGATATTCCTCTCATGATACTGAGAGTGGATGATCCTTTGTTGACACACAATTACCTTTGTAAGGTTGGCTACCATTACCAATAGCCCATTGTACTAGATCTGGAACTTCCAGACCTATAAGTCCGACATCAAAGAATAAAGTACTCAAACAAGGTATCTTTGGTGACTTAAGTCCAATGACCAGTTACACAACTAGGACCACAGAAACATAGTATAACAATAAGTATTATCAACCATACAACATTCTGAGAGCGGATCATTCAGTGGACTCATTCTCCAATGAACACATATACTATTATCCCTATTGTCTCCATACAGGTAGTTATGGGACTAGCTACCTCCATCATATAGACAGGTATACAACACACCGGTCTATCTGGTTATCTTGATATCCTTCTCGAGTAACCTATAACTAGAAATATTTAGGATCTGTGTTTAAAGAGAATTGATTTCATTATCTTGATCTCATCATGATCCAATTCTCACTGCATAGATCTATGGACATCGTAATATAAACATCATCTCATGCATGTAATATAAAGTGATAAGTGTCATTAATATTATTACCAAAAGAGATTAGTACTAGATTACAAGTACTATCACTAATGTGAATTGGCTTGAAGGACACTCATACTAGCAACCGTCCCTCTTGCCCTTTCTTTGTGCCTCACTTCCACCACCCCATCACCCTTCTATTTAATCTCCCCGCCCTTACTTCCCCGGCCATCCACTCCGTCCACCTCATTTTTGGGATCCATTCGATCCCATATTTTCTAGTGATCGATTTCATCCTACCTCAGTTTAGGCATATATATGGTGTGCTATTGTGCTGTGCTTGTGGTTTGTGTAGGTCCAACATATCGACTTCATTTTGGAAATTAGCTTCTCCAATTAAGTTCTTCTCCTGTCCATAAGAATGTGGATCTCCCCAGTTTGAGGTTATAGAACATTTGGGTGTGCTCGTACATCAGAGAATATCCACATACTAAATGGCGATATGCTTTTCGAGCTCCTTCTCCTAGTAGCTGCTTGATCGTTGTGCAACTCTCTTTTCTATAAAGCAGGATCAGATACTTTCGTGGATGTGACATCTTCCTCCATTTGTCGGTCGATATTTGTTTGTCGTTGTATCATAATGGCTGATATTTTTTGTTTTCTTTTTCATTTCCACTATTGTTATGTACTATGTAATTTCTCTTGGCTAGTTTAATAGAAGTATTATTTTCCTTGTCAAAAAAAGTTGATAAAATTTTCATAATTTCTATCCTGTTAGACAAAAAATATGTCTTTAGACATATTGAAAAATGCACATGAAATATGATATTTTTGCAACCAAAACGGGAAACACGGTCCTCAATAAGTTGAGCTTAATCTTCCGGAAATTGTCACCAAGATCTTGGCATGACACAATAAAAAAAGCAAATATGTCTAAATATCTTTAAAAATCACACTTACAAAGTTAAATTGCACTATATTTTATATTGGTACATCTAGTTATGAGATTTCAGGTAAGTATTATTCGGGTTCAACCCAAAAACCAAACCAAATTGATGGATTTGATTCGGGTTGAAATTTTAAAAATTTTGATTTAGACTTAAACCGGACCGTATTAATTTTTTTTATTGATTTGATTTATTTTCAAAGATTAAACCGTACTGTGATTTCAAAGATAATTTTATCAAATTTATGTAAATACATTTCTCTAATTCAAGACACCAAATAGTAGAAACATGTGTCAAAGACAACTAACATACCCTTATTAAAGCATCCCTAAATTTGGACATGTTAATAACAATTTTGCTAGCCATTTAGTGGCTTGCTAGTAATTATACTACTAATTTTGTCTCAAAACTATTGGCATGTAAAGATGCATATAATCTATATGAGTTTATAGAACAAATAAATATTAGTATATTAGTTCTCTCTTGATTAATGCAAAATTAATAGTGAGATTTATCAATTATCATTCAAATCGAATCAAATCGAATTAATTTGAACAGATTTGATTTGATTTTAAAAACATTTAATTTAATTTGATTTAGTTGAACTCTTATTTCAGTGATTTGATTGGGAGAAAATGTTCCTTAAACCGAGCCAAATCAAACGTTGTTCAACTCAGTCGTAATTGATCTACAAGGAAATAGCTAATACTTGAGGTGTGCAAATGTTAGTACGTACGGACTAATAAGATTAATTAAGAGGACAAAAGAACTCTCAACTGCAGAGAATATGGCTCTTAATAATATGATGTGAAAATTTCTTATTTCTTGAGTCTCATTACCCTCAAGTAAATTAAACCAATAAAAGTGAGACCTATATAACAACATTGGCCAATGTGATTTGGCTTACTTGGCATCTCTTCACTTTTTATCTGGAAAAGATAACGAGTTTAAAAATTCGCTTTTGTTTAGGAGGAGGGATGCCATCTATACAGAAGGTATAATGCGTGAGATCAGATGTTCTTTTTTTTGGTTGAATAGTGCAGTGGCAAGCCACTGTGCATCAGTCCCCCCCCCCCCCCCCGTCATAGGCGGGTTGGACACTGGGGAGGGGTGGGAGCGCCCCACCCCGGGTTCGATCCTGAGGTGACGCTGAGAATTCTCTGTGGCGGATGTCATTTAACTACAATTAAAAAAAATCATTGTGCACCAAAAACCCCATCTCGAGATCAAACTTGCGCGGTTTTGGGGCCCCTCCCAAACCCTCCCTCCCGATGTCCACTGCGACACTGTCGAGGGACATAAGATTAGGTATTCAACCCATATATCTTTTGAGGGTCTACGTGGAGTGTTCATCACAGAGGGTAGTCCTTACAGTAGAATCTTCAAGCTCAGAGATAAAATTATTGTGAGATTTTATGAAAAAGTCTCCTAATTAAAAGAACGATATGCTCATTGCACCTCTGAACACAGTTGGGATGTAATTAGTACATACGAAGGTGACGATACAAAGAACAAGTCATAAAACATATATTGCCCCAATATGATGTGTCTGACCATATATCATTATATGCAGATATATTTGTCACCGAAATGCTTACTTGTGAAGCACACTGAGGTGTGCAGTCGGTGTAACTCCTAAAGATAAATAAGATTTCTTTGATAACGAGATAAGGAGACCGATCATAAATAAATCATGTATAAGTTATTTTATGTTTAAGAGTTTTTTGATTTGAGATGATTTAAATAAGAGATAATTAAAAAAAATAATTTTTAATATGATACGATGTGATGTGATAGAATATATATAATTATCATTTTTATACCTAATTTTGACACCATTTAACTGTGTATTACTAGTGTAGCCCTAATTGTTCAAATCTACTAAAAAAAAAAACAACAATAAAAACGTGTATTACTAGTGTGGGGGTGTGATAGCTTCAGTGGGGGGCAGATCACATCATGTTTTCAGGAGCGGCCCAATAAATAGAATTTCCCATCCTCGGCCCACCAATCTTTTATCTATAAATTGAGGGTTTCCCCCATCCATCTCCTAAAAACCCTAACGTCGCGATTCCTACCTTCACCTTTTCTGTGCCCCTTTCTTCCTAGCGGTTGATTGTTCCAACGTTACCCGGCTCTCCTCATGGCGGAAGTAGAGGCCCTGCAGGCATCTCCCGAGGCTGCGCCGGTGGAGCCTGCGCCGGAGGCGGTGGAGTCCTCGGATGCAGCGGGAGAGGCAGTGGAACCCCAGGAAACGCCGGCTGCTGTCTTGGATCACAAGAGGAAGTATGAAGAGCTGGAGACCGAGGAGAAGGCTGCCGAGGTGAAGGCTCCCGAGGAGCTCGGAGAGTCCGAAGGCGCTGCCCCAGAGGTCGCGGCCCCGGCCTCCGTGGTGGTCCGTACGGATGGGGAGGACGGCGTCGGCGACGCCGAAAAAAAGGAAGAGGAACCCGCGACGGGGGAGGTCGAAGATGGAGCGACAGCCGGGGATGCGAAGAGGCAGCGCCTGGACGGAGAAACCGAAGGTTTGTTAGCTAGTTTAACTAAGTGTAAGTTTCGTGATACAGTAGAGAAGCGTATTTTACGTAGATTCTGGCATGCCATCTTTGCTGTTTAAGGGTGTTTCCGTAAAGAATTTTGACTGAGAGAGCTTACGGATACATGATGTTATCCAAATTCTGCAGAGGAGTGTGGTACCCGTACTCCGTTACCTTTCTGTTGGAAAAGTAAGACAAAATGAACAGATATGTAGCCACGGGTGGTATGAGGACTTGGAGGCCAGATTTGGGGTCGGGGGGGTGTTATGGAGCTTATGGAGGTTGGGAGTTTGTAATGTTCTGCCTTCCTAAGAAGAGAGTCGTGTGAGGCGTCTTTGATGAGACAGAAAGGACTTATCGACTGAAAATGAGTTCGAGGCAATGTATGGAGTCCAGGGTTGTGTTGTGGGAGCCTACTTACTATCTGTGTGGACATTTTGAACGTTCCTTACATGTTTGGATAAGGATATTGACACTAACGGATTAAGGCTGGGTTGATGCTTTGCTTGCCCTGGTTAAGGTAGTCCATTGCTACTGAACCTTGAGGTGAAAACTTATGGGATTCTCATCTGATATCCAAATATTTGATGGCAGACAAAAAGAGGGGAGAGAAGGGAGCAAAATTTCCAAAACATGGGTAGAGTGATGCAGGGGTTTCATAGTGGCTGGCCATTTGTGGGAGGATCAGAAACTCTGGACAAATAGCTTAATGGAGACTCTGATGTTCAGTCTGTAGGAAGGGCATAACCAGAATTTTGTGGTGACCGAATGATCTTGTCTAAGACACATAAAATTTGCCTCAAGCCATTAGTGAATTCAAGCATGGATTGGCAGTTTGTTCAACTTCATCGAACTATTAGTTACTTCTAATATGCAATGTAAACAGTTTCTAGGGTGTCACAATTTGAGGAGGCACAAAGAAAGTAAGTTGTTTGTGTCATGCTCTTGTATACGAATGCAATGTATTTTCCTACTGCTGGACTAGTTGTCCAGGAGGTGAAGGGTCAAAGGTAAAGAGCATGTTGGGGGGTGGGAAAATTGTTCCCTTGTTTGTGTTATCTGTACCTTTGACCCCTTGATTAGTCTCAGGACATTGGGGATGAGATTAGGGTTTCTGACTTCCCCTCTTTGTACCGATTTGAATCTTTCATAACCGTTAAAGGGAGTTATTCGTAATTCATCAACCCAGATAACCTCTTATGCACTTTGAAAACCTGGTTAGCCTAACATGGATTTATCCAGGATAAACCCATTTATCGAGGGATACGCTTATCCCCCCTGCTGGGGTTGAAATAAAAGTTCACCCCCACGTGAGGAGTATGGCTGAGGGGCACCATGTAAGGTGAGGGTGATAACTTTGACATGTGGGGTGACAATTGTTATTGCCTCTCAAAATCACATCAAGGTTGATTAGTGTGTAAAGTGGCATAGTTTCAAGGCGGTCACCTAAGCGTTGGCTTGGCGCAAAGGTGCATTTCCTCTTGCTTAGAAACAGGTCGCTTTTCTGGAACCCAAAAAAGCGCTCCCAGGTGCTGCCAAGGTGCACGCCTAGGTCTCGCTGTGGCGCCTTGGAGTGTCTACACCCATCAAGGGTCTAAGATCCACCCGATCCAAATAGGATCCTGTTTAAAAACTTACCCCGTTCACCCCGATGGACTCACCCCATGGTCCATTTGTGATTTCCCCTCTTCGAAGGCTCCATCTAGGGTTCTTTGCCTGTACTCCTGCTGCGACCATTGCTGCCGCCGCCGCTGCCACCGCCACTCCGGCCTCCGTGAGACCTCTTTTTGAGGAACTTCGTACTCTCTCTCTCTCTCTCTATATATATATAATATCTCCCTTTCTCAGCAGTCCTTTCCCTCTCTCGGACGTTCCCCTCCCCTCCCTCCGACTGGCCGGTGGTGAAGTTCCTTTCCCTCTTCCTCCCCCACCCCCAAGTCGACCCCCCCCCCCCCCCCCCACCCCCCCAACCACAGTGCCACAGCCACTGTTACAGAACCTAATGGCTGTGTTCACACTGTCATTAGACTGTGTTTAGACAGTCATTAGGCCCTCCTCTCACTCCCCTCGACCTGTGCAGCACACAGTCATTAGACTGTGTTTGCAATTCACATAGTCATTAAACTGTGTGAACACAGTCTAATACGCAGTCATTAGGCCCATTAAACTGTGGACACATGTATTTGTTACTTGATGAATTGATGCATGGATGTGTTGTTTTAGAGTTTAATATTTGTCACATTTCACATTGCCCCTTAGCTGTTAGTACTAATTTTTTAAGAACAACTTTGTAAATTGTGAGGTACGTTACTTTACATTTGATATTTCATTTATATATAATTATTTTAATGTTTACCCCTCCAATTTTTGTGATATGTTATTGCAATAATGTCTGCTACATTTTGATCTTTGTTATTTAATTTTTATGAGCAGTCTATAATTGTTGGGCAGAACGCGCGGGGAACACGCGCGCCGCAACACACACTTATGTGCGTCGAGGCGGATTGCGCTTATATATGTAAATGTATACATATATAAATATACATGGGTTTGTATCCAGATGTATGTGTATATATGCATGGGCGTGTCAGGCTGTTTTAAAACAGATAAAATTTATAGGGTGCAAGGAGTTTGTGTCCAAGCACTAAGGCATTTATCTATATCCTGTGAGGTATGCATTCCGCGCGCGTCTGTTTTATCAAGTGATTAGGGTGATCATGTACTGGACCTTTCCCATCGACCGGAGTCGGTGTTTTAGTTACATTGAGTTAAACTCAAACATCTTTGATACGATACGTTTGTTAAAAGACCTTTGCCGACTATGGAGTTAGAAACGGTATTTAGACATCCATATGTTGCATTCACAAATATCTTTATCGCATTTATATTTCATGGCACACTTGTACAACCATTAAGTGTTACCAAAGTAAACAAGAAGTACCGTCTTCATCTTATGTGTTTATTTTTCACACATGGAAGGACTAATTTACAAAATTCATGGTCATATAAAGGCCTGTAATTTCCTTCTTGAAGACACCAACCAAATGCCCCAAAGGAGACCTCCAGAGCCTTTTTATCCCTTCAAAAACCTCCAAGTGCACAAGGAGTCCACTCTTTGTAGGCCCCCTCTCTCCTGTTCAGTCTTCTCTCTCTTTTTTCCCGAAAGTCCTCCCCTCTTCTTGACCCGAAAGTCCTCCTTTTTCCCGAAAGTCCTCCTCTCTTCTTAACCCTTGGCCTCCTATTTATAGAGGTTGAGGGTGCCAAGGGAGGGGTCCCAAGGCCGCACTCTTGCACTTCCGGGTGAGTATCCACCTCCCACTCCCCTTCTCTTCATATCACATACCGTGGGGCATGACCCACGGGCTGGAGGCATTCCCAAGGTGTACAGTGGAGAAACCCCCGTGGGGGGGTAGTGCGCAGGGGAAGAGCCTCGTGGGGGGGGGTCGTGGAAACCTTCGATCGACATTGCGTTGACTTTGCACGACGGATGTTGTGTATCTCACATGTCGCACTATCAAGCGTTATATTTAAATGCATTCCAAATTAAATCGCACAGCGGCCTGCGGGATTTTCTCGTGGCTTTACATTTTCCCATGCAGGTTTATCGCCTGAGCTTTATCCGAACTGGAGAATTTTTTGGGTTCAACAATGACCCCCACGGGCGTGGTGACGGCTGATGTTCCGTGCCCCTAGATTGCATTCATATGCACTTGTATATCTGCATTTGTATATTTGTATTGATGTTGTTTCTAACAGTTGTTTCATCTCTTTTCTTTTGCATAACAGCTTTAGAGATGTCTCGCTTGTCGGGCCACCATAGAGAGGCAATGACATGTTCTGGAGGCAGGAAGAGACTGTTCAGCGCACCGACATTCTGATGCCTCCATTCGCTCCTCGTAGTATCACGAGGAGTCTTTGCCTGAGCTTGACCGTGGTTTTTCGGTATGCGCTTGGGGACCCTAGGAGAGATATCAACCGACTGAGGGCACAGTGGACCAGAGCCGGATCACCAAGTTTGGTGGGATCTATCATTATTTGAGGGACGATGACTACCTTGGACATTATCCTCTGGACGAGCACTTGTTTCCGTTATTCCAGGGTTTATTCCCAATGGCTGGGATGCTGATGACATCCTCTTGTCAACAGAGCAGATGCAGTTAGAGAGGGCCATATTGGCCGGCCAAGACGGAATGCTGGGGATGTGTGCCTTCAACTATCCCAATTTTCCACTTGGCTGCCCTATGCATGTGCATTTCCCCGATACACGACAGTTAGGTTTTTTTAGCACCGAGTTGACTTGTTTTGTTAGGGACGCTTCAGTTAAACCAGTCATTTGGGGGCTACATGGGCAGCACAAGACCGGATCACCCTTTGCTGGATACAATTTGTTGGCCTCTGGTGCTCAGTTTGTCATTGAGGGCTATGACCGCCTTTTTTTCCTGACCAGATTGTGAGCGGGAGTACCACAAGCTGGTATGACCGGTGGTCAGTGGTTCCTTCCCACCGCTTTCACTTTGGCGCGACCGAGTGACTGATAGGGGTTCTGCATTATTATCATGATATGCTGGAGCAAGTTGGGATTCGCCATGCAGTCACAATAGCTTTGTATGACTATCCTTGCTATACTGGGCTTCTTTGAGCGCTGGCAGAAAGATTCAATAGAAGATTTAACACTTTCGACACTGCAGAAGAGGAAATGACACTTGATTTATGGGCCTTCCATAGGATTTTTGGCCTCCCCATCTCTGGTCATCTTTACGAGGAGGTATGCCTAGATGACTTGCACCGCGACCATTCCACGGGTGCGGGATTTTATGTCTTGCCTTATAGCTTTAGATATTTGATCAAGGTCTGGCGAGATTTGGCCAGATGCGGCAAGGAGACGAACCCCTCGGCTTCTCGAGGGAATGTGCGGGTAAGCTCTAATGCGTGGCTCCGTTACTTCTACGATGGCTCATATTACTTTTGTGACGGATTTGCACTAGATACACATGATCCAAGCAGCTACAGACAGTTGGTTGTTAATCTAGAAGACAACTCGCACCTCGAGACACTTGCTGGAATCCGCACAATCTTCCCGACAGGACCTATTTGGCGGCTGTGGAATGCGGAAATTTCTCGAGGCTCATTCTCAATGATTTCGGTACATATATACACACATATGTGTGGGTATATATATGTATAAAATATATGTGCATGTGTATCTATGCATGGGCGTGCCAAACTGTTTAAGAAAATAGACAAAATTTGATATTTTCGAGGTGCATAGGGTTGTAGGCCCTCAGCCCTCGAACATTTATATATATATATATTCCGCGCGCATCCGTTTTATCAGGCGATTGGAGTGGTCGTGTATTGGACCATCTCTCATCGATCGGAGTCGGTGTTTCATTTACATCGAGTGAAAACTTGAAGACTTTTATACAATACGTTTATTAAAAGACTTTGTCGATTAGGGGTTAAAATGGTATTTGGACATCCATAATTTACATCCACCAATTTTTCGTGCACTTGCATTTATGTATTTAATGGGGTGTATGTGCCGCCATTTAAGTGTTTACAAAGACAACATTATGCCTTCACACGTGTTATTTTAAAACATGGAAGGACTTTTTTACAAAAGAAGTATGCCAATATATAGACCTGCAGTGCCTTCTTTTCACCAACTGTCTTTTACCACCTGAGCACCGCCGGACAGAGGACCAACGAACATCACCAACATGAGAGATACTTCTCTCCCCTTCTTCTCTCCTTGTGCACTTTCTCTCTTCTCTCCCCCTAGATCTCTCTCTTTTCTCCCGACCTTTGGCCTTCTATTTATAGGAGTTTGAGGGGCCAAGGGGAGGTCCCACGGGCCCTTGGGGGTTTGGCGTTAAACCACCCCCCCGGGGGGAGGGGGGTGCTGGGAAAAAAGACCCCGTGGGGGGGGGTGCGCTGGGCGTGGAAACCTCCCCATGGGGGGTCCGGTGCTAGGGAAAAGCCCCCCCGTGGGAGGGGGGGGGTTCTGAGCATGAACCCCCCGTGGGGGGTTCTGCGTAAGCCGCCCCGTTGGGGTGGGGGGGGGGGGTCCGGCGTCGGAACACCCTCGTGGGGGGGGGGGGTATTCCGCGCAGGAATCACCCTACGAGGTGGTTATGCACACAAACACCCTCGTGGGGGGGTGTTTTGTGCAAGAACCACTTCGTGGGGGGTGGTTGGGCGCGAGAACACTCCCTTGGGGGGTGGTCGACTGGCCTACAGTATAAAAGTGGGGCCTCGGGGTTCTTTTCTCGCCCGTTTGATGCCGTTTTCGAGTGTCGGGGTTGTTTTGTCGGCCCGGACACTTGCACGACATGTATATTACGTCGGGCTCGGACTGACATTGACCTTGCCCGGCAAAGGGTATATACCTTGGCCTGCCGCGTTGTTAATTATCACATTTAAAATATTATCCCAACTTGAATCGGAATAAATACATTCGAACCTGTTTATCTCAGGTGTTCAAAGTGGACGAGTCTCGGGATTTTTCCCGAACCTTGCATTTTTTTTTTCGGGCGAGTTTATTGCCCGCCTTTGTTCGAACCCCGACATTTTTCCCGAGTTCACCAAATGCCCCTCACGGGATATCCTTCGGAGCAGGGCGACGACGGATGTCCCGTGCCCTCTTGATTGCATTTTTCTGCATCTGTGTATATCTGTATGTTTGCGTTGACGTCGCTTCTGACAGTCAATTTTCTGCATGACAGATTTGAAGATGTCCTGCGTGTCGAGCCATCGCGGAGAGAGTAGCGACATGTCCTGTATGCGGGAGGGGACTTGTGGAACGCAGAATTCCACCCGACCCATTTAGGTGGGGGCTGGGGGGGGGGAGACATATGCAATGTTCAGTTTATTTTCGTGCAATGCATGTGTGACCATGTATGGGCGTGCCAGACTGTTTAAAATAAATAGACAAAAAGATTTTTTTTTATATTTACGGGGTGCGTCGGGTATAAACCCTAAGCCCTCACGTATTTCATATTTTTTATTCCGCCCACGTCCGTTTATCAGGCGATTGGGGTGGTCGTATACTGGACCATTCCCCACCGACCGGAGTCGGTGTTTCATTTACATCGGGTGAAAACCCGAAGGCCTTTGATACGATACGTTTGTTAAAAGACCTTGCCAAATTTATGAAAGTTTATATGACATTTAAGATTCCACAAATATCCTCAAATATTTATGTATTTATGTCATTTGCATGTGCGTCCTCAATGGGGTGTATGTGCCTCCATTGGGCGTTTACATAAGTGTGCCTTCACATACGTGTTATTTTAAAACACGGAATGACTTAATTACAAAATTCCACAGTCTTTTAAATAGACCTGCAGTGTCTTCTTCCTCCAACGTCACGGTCTTTTCACCGGAGTACGGACGGAGCACAGACGGAGTACAAGTAAACAACGGGAATTCGGAGAGGTATTCTCCCCAAAAAAACTCCCTAAGTTTCAAAGCGCAAACTTCTTCTAAGGAGTCGGGTCCTCCAAAAGGTCTTATGGAGAAGCTTGTAAGGTTCCCCTTTTTTTCAGGAAGGATCCCCTTCTTCAAGCCCCCTACCCCATATTTATAGGGGTTTGGAAGGGGCCGCTGGGAGGGGCTGCGGTCCCTTTGGGCTTGGCGCACAAACTCCCCTGCTGGGGGGGGGGTGCAGCGGGCTGGACAGGGCCGGCGGGCCATCCATTGGGGGTGTCTGCGCGCGGGGCGCACCCCCGCGGGGGTGTCCGCACGACGTGCACCCCCGTTGGGGGTGGTTTTGGCGCCGGGACACCCCCGCAGGGGGTGTTTCGCACAGAACCACCCCGCGGGGGGTGCTTCTGCGCACATCCACTCCCGTGGGGGGGGGGGTCCCAGCCGTACAGGCTATAAAGTGGGTCCCCTGGGGTCTTCTTCAGCCCATTTGACCGCCCGTTGACGCATGTTTGACGTCCGTTTGCAGCCTTTTGACGTTCGTTTGCTTCAGTTTTCGAACGTCGAGGCCGTTTCATTCGCTCGGACACACATGCACAACGTGCGGTTGTTTGGACGCACTGCTGGACGTTGACGTTGCCCGTCAGAGGGTAACAGATACTTGAACGCCATATTCAACACGACATCCGAATTAAATCAGACTAAAATGTAAGCTCGAACCCGTTTTTCTCAGGTGTTCGACATGGGGGAGATCAGGGTTTTTCCCAAAACTCCGTACTTTTCTGGGCAAATTTATTGCCCGGGCTTTGTTTAAATCTCGGTATTTTTTCCGGGTTCAACAAATGCCCCCCACGGGATATCTGTCGGAGACGGGGAGACAGCGGGTATCCTGTGGCCGCTTTTTTGAATGCATTTCTTCTTCTGCCTTGACTTGCATTGCTTGTCTTGTTGTACCGTCATTATTTCCGACAGTCAATCTTTTTTTTTGGCAGTGTTGACGATGCCCCGTACATCGAGCCATCGTGGGGAGGGCAGCGGGGCATCCGCCGACCGGAGGGGATTGTCTACACACGGACGATCCGATGCCTTTGTTTGCTCCTTGTGCCATTACAAAGGAGAATTTGCCCAGGCTTGACCGCGGCGTCACGGTGTGCGCCCGAGGGCCTTTGGAGGAGCAATCACCATCCGAGGGCACGGTGGACTTAGACTCCGTTGTCAGATTTGACGGGGTGTATTGCTATCTGCGAGGCGACAACTATCCCAAGCACTTTCCTTTGGACGAGCACTTGTTCCCGTTTATCCAGAGGTTCGTTCCCGGCGGATGGGAGGGTCCTGCTGGTCTTCTGGCACCAAACGGGTCCAGCTGGAGAGGGCCGTCTTGGCAGGCCGAGATAGCATGCTGGGGATGTGCTGTTTCAGTTATCCCAACTTCCCCCTTGGTTATCCCATTCAGGTGCAGTTCTCGGGTGCAGACCAGTTGGGGCTATTTGGCTCCGAGTCGGCTCACCCCATCAGGGGGATTCCAGTTGTGCTGACTACTTGGGAGGTCTACGGGCAGTATAAGACCGGGGCATCCTTTGTCGGGTATACCTTGCTGCCTTCTGGCAATCAGTTTGCGCTGGAGGGCTATGACCGGCTCTGTTTCCTCGACCGGATCATGAGTGGAGACGCTGCCAGTTGGTATGACAGGTGGTCCGTGGTTTCGTCTCACCGCTTCCGTTTTGGCGCAACAGAGTGGTTGATGGGGGTCTTGCACCATTACCACGAGCTGCTGGACCAGGTTGGCCTTCGTCACGTAGTCTCGGCCGCCTCCACAACTATCCGTGCCATTCAGGGCTATTGCAGGCTCTGGCGGAGAGGTTCAACCGGAGGTTTAACACCTTTGGTACTGCTGAGGGGGAGACTTGCTTTGACCTGTGGGCTTTCCACAGGATTTCTGGCCTTCCTATCTTCGGCCGTTTCTACGAGGAGGTGTGTCTGGACGACCTCTATCGTGACTACTCTTCTAAGACAGGCTCCTACATCATGCCATACAACTTCAGGTACTTGGTGAAGGTCTGGCGAGATTTAGCTAGGTGCGGCAGAGAGCAGTGCCCCAAGACTTTCCGAGGGAACGTGCTGGTGAGCTTCCATGCATGGATCCATTTTTTTTACAACGGCCCCTACTGTTTCTGTGACGGGTTCGCTTCAGATACCCTGACCCGACCGACTATATGCAGTTGTTCGTAGATTTCGAGGACAACCATCGGCACTTGTGCATGCCTCGGGACGGAGGCTGGAACCCGAGGCAGCTTCTAGGCAGGACTTACTGGGGCTTATCTTGTTTACTGGTTGGGTACGTTTGTCCTCCCGTTCGGGGAGGAGGGGCTGGTTAGGCCGGAGCATATATACCCAACGTGTCTTCTTGCCGACGGTGTACAGTTGGCCCTGGTCCCCGCAGCTTTGGCCAACATCTTTCATGTTTGGGAGACTTGACAGCCAGTCCTTCTCCCCGTGACAGATGTGTCTCTTTGACGACCCATTACTTGAGTGCTTGGGCAGATCTTTTGTTGCTTAAGCTGTGCCAGAGTGTCGGCGTCAACGATCCTTCCGCACCACTGCTTCTTATGTTTCGGAATTGTCCGGCCAGGACGCCTACCAGCAGTTGACCGGGGCTCGATGGGGACTTTCTTTTGTGCCGTCAGCTGGCCAGCCGGGACTCGACTTCGCCTGCTGTTCGCGGGGCTTCCGGCCTTGGGCCGAGGAGAGCGACAAGGAGCGGATTTACCGCCTACCTCACCGTGCTACTTCCAGTGGGTCCTTCTGCAAGGACTGGCTTTGCTGCGTTCGCCCCAGTGTTTTAATTTTCCATAAGGGGGCATCTTTGTATTTAGAGCCGTACTACCCGTACCGCTTCGCTCGTAACTTCGGGTATGATCAGGCTGTTCCTCCAACGTCGATTTTGCTTTGATTGCTAGATTGTACAAGAGTCAAGATCGGCACCTGGTGGCTTCCAGTTGGTGGTGCTATTTTGCCAGGCACAACCCTTCCTCCGAGTGTTTTATCCCCGCAGCGGAGGGAGGGGAGGGTGGACATCTATTATGTCCGATGGTGGTTCCGGCACAACTCGATATTTCGGGAGTATGCCAACCATATCAAGGAAGCCGAGGGCACTTGACTGGCCAGGATAGATGTGCCTGCAGTGCTCATTTCATCATCCTTTCTTCGCCAGGAGTTTCCACACTTGTCGAGACGACGCTTACTTTGAGGCGGTGCAGCGCGAAGGGGCAGACTTTTGCACAGACTGAGCGGAACGCTTATGTGGGGGCATTGAAGCCCCTGGGTTCGACGACCTCAAGGGGCAGCAGTGTGTCACCAGGCGTTTATTCGTGGTGGCACCATTTCTTGCTGGACTGCGGGTACCCCTTAGACGCAGCACTCTCGACCCCTCTTCTCCCGAGTAGCTTTAACAATGATTTGTGGCGGCAGTGGGGCCCCAGTGTTTTAATTTTCCACAAGGGGGCATCTTTGTATTTGGAGCCGTACTACCTGTGCCAATTCGCTCGCAACTTTGGGTATGATCAGGCTGTTCCTCTGAACGCCGATTTTGCTTTGACTGCTAGATTGTACAAGAGTCAAGATCGGCACCTGGTGGCTTCCAGTTGGTGGTGCTACTTTGCTAGGCACAACCCTTCCCCCGAGTGTTTTATCCTCGAGCAGCAGAGGGAGGGGAGGGTGGACATCTATTATGCCCAATGGTGGTTCCGACACAACTCGGTATTTCGGGAGTATGCCAACCATATCAAGGAAGCCGAGGGCATTCGACTGGCCAGGACAGATGTGCCTGCAGTGCTCATTTCATCATCCTTTCTTCGCCAGGAGTTTCCCACACTTGCCGGGACGACGCTTGCTTTGAGGCGGCGCAGCTCGAAGGGGCAGACTTCTGCACAGACTAAGCGGAACGCTTATGTGGGGGCATTGAAGCCCCGGGTTCGACGACCTCGAGGGGCAGCTGTGTGTCACCAGGCGTTTATTCGTGGTGGCACCATTTCTTGCTGGACTGCGGGTACCTCTCGGACGCAGCACTCTCGACCCCTCTTCTCCCGAGCAGCTTTAACAATGATTTGTGGCGACAGTGGGAGAGGCACATCCGGCATTCAATAGTTCGCGTCGGGTCGATTGACTTTATCAGCCAGGTCGAGAGCGGCACGAGGCTGCTAGACTTTTGGGGTGCCGTGGTTGGGGCTGGGAATGTTGTGAAAATCTCACCCGAGAAGGTGGTCCTTCCGCCAACGTTTTCTCCCGCGCCGAGCGGTATGTAACCCTCTTCGCATAATCTTTGCTTTGCTTTCTTTCTGCTTCTATACTTTTGCCCGCAGCATGGATATATGTGTTTTTTTCATTGCCATACTGATCAAATTTCTTTCTTTTCTTTGAACAACAAGCTTCATCCATTTGACGGAGAAGCAAAAGCAGAACGCCTCCTACAGTCGGAAGCGTCGCGCGAGCAGAGAGGGTGCTCCTCTACAACCGGCTGCCCGTGGGAGGGCCCCTAGGCCCTCCCCTTCGGATGGGGAATGTGATTTTAATTTTCTCCTCCCGGTCTTTCAATATTTCAGCATTTCTTTTTGTTAATGGGGGCACCCCAAATCTGAGGTGGCAACTTATGCTTTTTTCTTTTTGCATTGCAGCTTTACACTCCCCCAGGGGTGAGGATCCCGTCGGGGCCACGCTGCACGAAGACGCGAACACCCTCGCCGATGACGATGAATATTCGTCTTTTTCGCCTCATCTCCCAGCTCTATTTTTATAACTTCGAGTTTGACGCTTTCTTGCCCTTTGTTTTTCTTTCTTTCTTTCAGGCATGCGTCGGCAAGCATTATTGCTGGCGAGGAAATGGGGTGCACGGATGTGAACACATCCACCGTTGATGGGTCAGCCTCACTCCAGGCAATCCACGATCTGCTGACTTTTGGGCCAGAGATAGGGCTGCCTGACTGCTCGGACTTCAATTTCGTTGAGTCCGATGGGAGGATCTGGCCACAAGTCCTTCATAGTGCCAGTAAGTGCCTTTTGGCCTTCTCGCCTTGTCGTTGTACCGCCTCTTTTTTTTTATGCGGTAAATGATCTCGCCTCTTTGTTTCAGTGACGATTTCCTCCACGCCGAGCTTCCCAGCACATCCCCGCCTGAGGAGGGGGAGCTCCCTTGGAGAACAAGTGGGGAGAGCAGCGGTAAGAACTTCCACCGCTCGAGGCAAGCTTTTGCATTTGTCTTGTTAGACTTTTCTTTTGATTTGTCAGGGCGAGGAATACTCGGCTCACTGCAACTAGTGTTTGATTTCTTCCTCTTTTAGATACCGTCCGCCTTATAGCGGAGCTGATGGCTGAGAGCCCGGCGGTTGCTAGCCCTCCTACTACCACGGCCGTGACTGGCACGGAGACCACCTCTCGCGACACTGCGGTCACATCTTCCCTTCCGGGAGCTAGTGAGTCTTTGCCAGGTAACCTGGACGGTTGAGATACACCACTCGTGTTCTCCCCTTTTTTTGTGTGTATCCCTTGACCATTTTTGCCTTCATGTGCTTAACCTGCTTGATTTATCTCTGCAGGCGGGCCCGCGGACGCTTTGACTGGGGAGTGTTTGTGCCTCTCAGGGGCTCCGAGTCCAAAGGCGACTATCGGGGAGGCTGGAGAGACAGCATGCCCTGAGGGGGGCGACAGGAGTACTCCCTACACCATCATGCGCGCAGGGTTCGTGGCCATCTTGTCGAACCTTTACAGCCTTAGTTTCTCCCTTAGCATTGTTATGATATGTTTTGTAAACATATCATCTTTATCTTATGCTAACTTTTCCTTTCTCTCTGGCAGCTGCAGACGGTGACCCGCTCCAGCCTTCGTCCAGTGAGGTCTTGTCCGGAGAGCCTAGCACGTTTTGGGCCACGACGTTTCCTGGCCGGACGCCCCCCAGGGTACCCAGGTGCCCGGGCCGACTGGATGCTTGAGTCCTTGATGAGATCTGCGCGGGCCGTTATGGAGGCAAGCAGCCCTCCTTCCGTGGAGGCCGTGCGGGACGTTCTTCAGAGGAGCACCCTTGCCTATCATTTGATGGGCTGTCCGAGGGACCCCTGGATGGCCGCAGTGGACTCTCTTTGGGGCGAGATGAGACAGTTGCACCAAGAGGCGGCCTTGGCGGCCAATCACCTCAAGATTCAGGAGCTTGAAGGCGAGATTCTCTGCTGAAGGAGGAGGCCGGAGCCCTCGACTTATGGATGACTGCCTCCCGTGAGCGCGGTCAGACTTTGAGGGCCGGGCAGGTCGGTTTTTGCTATGAAGCCGCCAGTTGTGAAAGACGGCAGATGAGGTCCTCAAACGCATTGCCACCTGCGAATTTTCCATTACAACTCTCGATCGAGGGGACCAAGGCCGAGGCGGAGACAGTCGCCCTGGAGTGGGACCGCTCTGATCTCCAGTCCAGGCTCCTTGCCCTCCAGGCTACTTTGGCGAGCTTGCAGAGTGGGGCGCCCAGTGTTCTTTGAGCGGCGAGCCTTGCAGCTATATCTTTGTTTCGAGCCAATGTCTATATTTTACCGGCTACCCCGAGGGCTTGTCTCGGGCTCCCACATGCTCAAGAAATGACAGATTGTGGATTATCGGCCATATTTTCTTTTGGCACCAGTGCAATCCTTGTCTGCACCTCTTTTGCTTTGACATCTTTTGTCGTTGCAGTTTTCTGGCCTGGCTTGTCTTGCTTCCTCTTACTTTCTCGATCTGCACTTCATTGGGGTAGGAAAGCATGGTCATTGTCGTCTCAGGTATCGTCCCTTATATTGGCCACTAACTAGTAGTAAGCACGAGGGTCATTTCGTCATTGACGACTCATATGTTTCCTTATTGATGAAGGCAGAAGGGATTTTGGTTTTGCCTGCTCATGAGTTCGAGCAACATTTCCTTCCCTTTTTAGAGGAATTCATTTAATTTCATCATTTTTTCTTTCATTTTTTTTTTCACATTACCATCCATGGTTTTTGCTGGTGCGCCGATTCGGGGCGAATCGGGCTCGCCCTGATGCACTCCGATTCGCCCCGATCGGGGCGACCGATCGACCCGATTCGCCTGGAAACTGTTGGGCAGTCATGGCTGAAGCCCCAGTTTGGCCAGATTCGCATGGTTTTGATATTTTTTAGGTTGTTTCTATGTTTACAACCTCTTGTGAAGAACATCATGTATAACTGATGATATTTATGGCATGTAATACTACACAAACATCCATTTTCATTCAATTGTATTGGAAATTGAGAACGAACTTCAAAGTATAAACATGAATGTGAAACATGAAACTCAATTCCAATTGAAAAATACAATGAGACTCATATCAACTAAAAAGTACAAACCTGAAATTCAAATCCAAATACAAAGTACAATGAGTCTAGTATCCCCAATATCCCTGCTGATATGGATCATATGTACCCCACTGGGGTTGGACAGACTCATCCGACTCTGAGGGCAGCTCCCCAATAAGATGATAACTTTTGGTTCGAGACACAAATGAACGGAACTCATCCCAAGTCATCATGGTGTTGTATCTGCTCCGAAACTCCCTCACAAAGTGGTCCCACACCTCGCATCCAGGACGGACTATACTCAACCTCGCCATTTCTTCATCCTCTGCAGAAACATAAGTCTGCTGAACAGGAACAGGAATAGGAACATGAACATGAACAACGGAGGAGGATGAAAATATGGTGCTGGGTAGCCTGTGGTGGCGTACCCACTATAGCCACTAGAGTAGCCTGTGTCGGACTCTGGCTGATAACTATGTCCCCCATATCCATAGGATCCCACAGACTCATTTGTACTCATTTTTTCAAAATCAGATATCATAGTGTTATAGCCATCACTATCCACTGCTGCACCTTCTGCACGACCACCTCCCCTAACCCTTCGCCTTCTATGTACTTCACTGGGCCGCCATGATGCTGCTCCGCTGTGAATGCCCCCCATCTCCATCATTACCCCCGCCCCCTCCCCCTTCTCCAACATTACCATCGCCCCCTCCCCCATCTCCATCACCTCCCCCTACAGACCCACCCGGTGAACCAGTTGTCATGGAGTCATGGGAGCGGCTGCTGGGTAATCGTGGCGAATCCTCTGGAGGTGTTTCTTCTGCATTTGGATCCAATGTTTCTAAATCTGCAATGTCAAGTGGATCACAGAAGGGGCAGCCAATTTTTTCCCTTTCTTGGATCCCCAGGGTAACCACTCTTTTTCTTTTGTGCTTGGGCGGTTGGCTCTGTATGACAATGCCTTTGGCTGGGCCACCTACTGGACCTATGTCCTTCCCCTTTCCTTTCTTTGGTTGGGATGTCGCCACCGCCTTTCCTTTTGCAGCTTGAGAGAGAGTAGCAGGTTCCTTATGTGATCCCTTCCTTCTTGGTTCTGCGGAAACAATTGCTTGTGCTTCTCTCATAAACTCTGAGTGGGCTGACGGGCCTAAATCATCAATCTTTCAAACTCTGCATCATCATCAACATTGCACCACCTGCAATAGTCCCCAACATCACAAATTATACAACAGACAATGACAAAACAAAGAATGAACATGTTTAACAAATTAGAACTACTGTCTCACCTCTTGCCCCAATGATAATTCGCCAAGAAGATCTACCTCATCTTCTTCTTCGGCCCGAAATTGACTAGAATGTGGTTGGCCGCCCCTCCCACATCTCCATCACCCCCCTCCTCCGCTTCTGCAGCTTCGATAGCCTTAGCTAAAAATGTGTTGGCGTGGTGGATCTTCCGGATCATCTGCCTCCTCATCTAACTCGAACTCTCCCCGCTCTGTGGTCGCTCGTGCAAACCATGCAACCATTGGGTCTTCATCATCTCGTAGAACCCCAATGTCAACCGGATCATCTCCACCTCCCCCCTCTTTGGATCCTCTGTTAAATACTTCACCCTCAACCTCATGTTATAATGCACATACACCAAATTGTCCACCGCCTATGTGACAACCTGTTCCGGACTTTGGTGTATCAATGCGAAGGTGCTCCAGTTTCTCTCACACCCACTTGAGGAGGAGGTCTGGGACAAGATCTTTACTGCAATTTTCCTCAATATGGGTGTCGAATGCCCAAAGTTGAACCATCTGAAGTCCCTGCAAAAGTGCTGTGCATCCATTTGTCTGTCCTAAACATGCGTTTTAGACCATCTTTATGCTTTAGGAGACTTTGTAAAGCAATGAAATTAGTTGCAAAGCGGGTGATAGCCGGCCGCAACAACTCTCCACCTGTGGACCTCTCATCCACGCCAACACAACATGATGATTATAAATGTACCTTGTGATTTTCTGCCCAGCCTCCACCACCGTCCTGACAGGTCGCAATGTGCCAATCTCTTTCAACATCAAATCTACACAGTGTGCTGCACAAGGAGTCCAGTAAAGATGAGGATAAAGAAGCATCAATCCTCACCTGCCTTCTTGTATGCAGAGCCATTATCGGTCACCACTTGCACAATATATTGCTCTCCTATCTCATCCACAACCTCCCGCATCAAACTTAGAATATATTCAGAATTGTGCACTCTATCGGATGCATCAACAGATTTGTGGTAGAACACCTGTCTATCACAATACACAAGGATTGATAAGACTCTCTTGGTCGTACCTGACCAACCATCACACATGAGTGTGCAACCATATTTTTCCCACTTTTTTTTGAAGCCTTGGATATATGACTTGATCTCCTGCACTTCTTCATCTAGATATCTCCCTGCCAAGTCTCTTGATGAGGGTGGTTGCACATGAAGCCCTTGTTGTTGTACCTCTTGGATCATACTTTTGTAATACGGGCTATTAGCTGCATTGAATGAAATGCCCGAATGATGCCACCATTTTGCCACTGCACGGCCCACTTTATATCTAGGCCCTTGCTTGTTGTATGCATCATCAATTCTGGTTGTTTTTCCATGCTCCCGAGAATATAAATGCGGATCCACCTCTTTCTAAGGTTACACCCGTGGATCTCTTCCTTTGCCCTTGCTCTCTGTCTGGTTTTTGTACGTTGGTTGAGGATGGAATATGAGTGAAGTAATCACCCACATTGGAGTACCGACGGGACTGCGTCTCACCCCCAACTCTACTACCACTGCCACCACTACCACTCCAACCTCAAGCTCCCTCTCTGCTCAGGGACATCAGGCACAATCAGGTTCCTCATCGTCATCTTCATCTCGTTGCCTTCCCGAGATGATCCTCTCCTGCATCTCCCTGTCCGCCTTCTTTCTTTGCGACTCAGCACGACACCCTTCAAGTGTTCAATCATGAGCCGCTTCACTTCAGCAGGCACGGATTTACAACCTTGGACATCTTGGTACCCTGCAAGCCGCCCACCTGCACGCAGGTGCTTCTTGAGGCGGGAGACGCCCCCTCCTTGGCCCGTATGGCCGCAGTAGTTGCACTTGTAATTGTGCCTACTGCCTATTGCAGTCCCGTGCTGCCACCCATGTCCTCACTAGCAGCTTTCTTGGGTGCCATCTACATAAAATAGTTATTCATTAATTTCATCTAAAAATATATTCTGATTTTTTTAAATAATTCAGAAAATAAAAAATTAGATGAACATGGCCAAAAGTATGTGTAAGAAAGATAGATTCAAAGGAGAAATGGTGGAAAGTGAACATTAAACACTTACACCATCATGTTTGAATTATTTGAATTTTTAAACAAAATTTTCAGAAATTCAAAATTAAAAGAAAAGGGCAAATCTATGTGGAAAATTTTAAGATTGAAGAGAGAATGGTGGAAAGTGAACATTAAACACTTACACCCTCATGTTTGAATTATTTTGATTTTTTAAAAAAATATTTTCAGAAATTCAAAATACAAGAAAATGGGCAAATGTATGTGGAAAAATTCAAGATTCAAGAGAGAAATGTTGCAAGTGAACACTAAACACTTGCAACATCATGGTTCTAAATTTGATTTTTTAAAAATATAATTTCGTTGCAATTTCTGTTTATTTAAATAATTTCAGAAATAAAAAATGGAAGAACATGGCTAAATTGTGGAAGAAATGTAGATTCAAAGGAGAAATGGTGGAAACTAAACATTAAACACTTGCTATATCATGTTTCAATTATTTTGATTTTTTTTAAAATATTTTCAGAAATTCGAAAATAGAGAAAATGGGTAAATCTATGTTAAAAAATGGAAGATTCAAGGGAGAAATGGTTGCAAGTGAACACTAATCACTTGCAACATCATCTCCCATGAATATACCTCCCATGAATCCCATCCATCAACAAAAAACAGAAAAAAAATGGAAGATAGAATGAGACTTACCTTCAAAACAGTGAAAAAGATGAAGAGAGGGATGAGAGAAGCCCAAGAACACCTCCAAGCACCTTCCAATCCACCTAGGAAGCCTCCTTGGGTCTCCTAGAGTGTGGATCTGGCGTTTCCTTGAGAGAGAAGGGGGAAAAAGGGGGGAAATGGCTCTTGCGGCGTGGCTCCTGCGAATCGGGACTGCACAGTCTCGATTCGCAGGGCATCGGGGGTTTCTTACGGGGCGGGGCGAAGCGGAGCGGGTCGGGCCGGGCGAATCGGGCCGGAGCGAGGCGGATCCGGTCGATTCCCTGGCGTCGGCGGATCCAGGCGGATCACGCTTACGGGCCGGCGTCGATTCACTCCGATGCGGGCGAATCGAGCCGATTCGCTCCGCCGTGCAAAACCATGTTACCATCTTAAGCGCCCTTCAGGTTTTCGCCGAAGATGGCTCCCTTTAGCTTTTTCCGTGCGCCCTTATCTGGTTTTTTCACACTAAGGGGTTACCCATTTTTGCCTGAGGCGCCCTTTTGGGTTTTCACCTCAGCCGGGTTTGAGGCCTTGCTACCCTTGAATACTCTGGTTTGGGGGAATGATCAAGTCTGCCGGGTCATCTCTATTTTTAGTCCCATTTTGTTTGTTTTTTTTTTTTGAAGCCTGGATCCATAGCAAACTGCAGGATCTTTCGGCAATAGGGTTTGTGATTTGGACTTAGCCTACCATTGTGGTTTGTTGGCTAAGTGGGGTATAATCTAGCCTACCATTTTTGTTGGCTAAGGTGATTTAGGTTAGGTTAGCCTACCATTTTAGTTTGCTGGCTAAGGATATGGGTTGGCCTACCATTGTAGTTTCTTGATCAAGGGAAAATATATGGGTTAGCCTACCATTTGATTTGCTGGCTAAGGGGCATATGACGTGGTCTACCTTATTGGTTTGTTGACCAAGGGAAATATACGTGAGCCTACCATTTTTGGTTTGTTGGCTAAAAGATTTGACTCGTCTACCATTTTGGTTTGTGTTGACTGAGAAAGGATATAGCCTACCATTTTGGTTTGCTGGTTAAAGGATTTGACTTGGTCTACCATTGTGGTTTGTTGACTGAGAAAGGGTATAGCCTACCATTTTGGTTTGCTGGCTAAAGGATTTGACTCGGTCTACCATTGTGGTTTGTTGACCGAAAGAATCATGGCCTACCATCTTGATTTGTTGGCTAAAGGGGGCAAATATATGGCTTAACCTACCATTTTGGTTTACTGGCTGAAAGGATATGACCTGGCCTACCATTGTGGTTTGTTGACCAAGAGGAATATGGCTCAGCCTACCATTTTGGTTTGCTGGCTGAGAAAGACATAACTTGACAAGTGATGTTTTTTTTCTCTTTCTTTTCTCTTCTCTCTCTTTTTTTTTTTCACATTACCGACTCCTGCACCCTTTCGGGTTTTCGCGGAAGCCGGCCCCCTCTAGTTTTTTCCAACGCGCCCTTTTGGGTTTTCACGTTGAGGGGTTATCCACTTTTGCCTGAGGCACCCTCGCGGGTTTTCACCTTAGCCGGATTTTAGGCTTTTTTGCCCTTAGGCACTCCTTTTGGGGAGTGAACAAGTTTGTCGGACATCTCTATTTTTAATCTCCCTTTTTTTTTTAAGCTTAGGGTCCAGGGTTGGACTCCACTTCAAGATACTTGGTTATAGGATTTGCATTTGAACTTAGCCTACCATTGAGGTTTGTTGGCTAAGACGGATATGGCTCAGCCTACCTTTAAGATTTGTTGGCTAAGGGCCTACCATTAAGGTTTGTTGGCTAAGGAGGTATGGGTTAGCCTACCATTTTGGTTTGCTGGCTAAAGGATTTGACTTGACCTACCATGGTGGTTTGTTGACTAGACAGGGATTTGACTAGCCTACCTTTTTAGTTTGCTGGCTAAGGGGATTTAGGTTAGCCTACCATTTTGGTTTGTTGGCTAAAAGATTTGACTCGGTCGACCATTGTGGTTTGTTGACTGGGAAAGGGTTTAGTTCAGCCTACCGTTTTGGTTTGTTGGCTGAAGAGGGGCATGACTTAGCCTACCTTATTGTTTTTGTGGCTAAAGGATTATATGGCTTGGCATGACCTTTGTGGTTTGTTGGCCAAAGAGGTATGAGTTAGCCTACCATTTTGGTTTATTGGCTAAAGGATTTGACTTGACCTACCATGGTGGTTTGTGGACCAAGAGGGGCATAGCCTACCATTATGGTTTGTTGGCTACGAAGGGGCAAATGTCTTGGTCTACCGAGGCGGTTTGTGGACCAGACAGGGATTTGACTTAGCCTACCTTTTTGGTTTGCTGGCTAAGGAGATTTAGGTTAGTCTACTATTTTGGTTTGCTGGCTAAAAGATTTGACTCGGTCTACCATGGTGGTTTGTTGACCGGGAAAGGGTTTAGCCTATCATTTTGGCTTGCTGGCTAAGGGTTTAACCTGGTCTACCATGGCTTGACTTGGTCTATCTTATTGGTTTGTTGACCGAGAGAAACATGGCTCGTAAATGAGAGATTTTTTTTCATTACCAATCCTAGTGCCCTTTCGAGTTTTCACCAAGGTTGGCCCTCTCTGGCTTTTTCCAACGCGCCTTTTAGGGTTTTTACGTTGAGGGGTGATCCGTTTTTGCTTGAGGCACCTTTTCGGGTTATCACCCCAACCGGATTTGTTAGGCTTTTTTGCCATTGAGCACTCCTTTTGGGGAGTGACCAAGTCTGTCGGGACATCTATGTTTTTAGTCCTTTTTGTTTTTTGACATAGGCACATATGCCCAATAGCCCGGTTCGGGCATGGGGGTATCAGAGGGCGGTTGCCCCCAAAATCATGTTCAAGGCATAATAGTTTTCAAATGCCTGCCATTTAGTGGCGGGAAGGGGCGGTCGCCAGTATGTGTCGCCAGTATGTATCGCCCGCCTTCATAGACTTCAATGACCACATATGGCCCATGCTATTTTGGCTGGAGCTTGCTGCTTGATTTGCCCGCCATGACTTCCTTTGTTTTGACCATGACGAGGTCACCTTTTTTGAAGACTCGAGGCCTGACTAGCTTATCATATGCTCGAGTCATGCGGGCCTGGTAGGATTGAAGGTGTTTGTAAGCTTCCAACCTTTTGCCTTCTAGGTCGGACAATTCCTCCAATCTTTTTTCTATTTCTTGTTCGCTCCTTAGGTTAGAAGCCGGTATGGACGGCTACCCTGTAGGATGACATTTCAACGTCAATGGGGAGCATGGCTTCCACTCTGTGTACCAAAGAGAAGGAGAGCACCCAGTGGGGGTCTTATAGACGTCCGGTACGCCCAGAGTGCTTCATGGATTTTCCTCCTCCCAGTCGCATTTGCGGTTGCCGACTATCTTGGCAAGCAGCTTGTAGAAGGTCTTGTTGAAGGCTTCCGCCAAGACCGTTGGCTTGAGGATTATAGATTGTTGATGCCCTCCAATCTATATGGAATTTGGCCGCCAACGCATATACTGTTTTGTTTTTGAACGACGTACCGTTATCTGATACTATCCGGTGAGGGGTGTCAAACCTATAAATTAGGTGTTGCTTGACAAATTTAGCGACAGCTACCCCAGTCACCTCCCGTAGGGAATTGCCTCCGCCTATTGGGAGAAATAGTCGGTGGCCGCCAGAATAATTTATGGCTACCGGAGGATGGTGGGAAAGGTCCCACAATGTCCATTCCCCATTCCGCAAAGGGCCATGTGGGAGTAGTTGGGTGCAACTCGTTCGGAGGCTTTCTTGGCACCAAACTAAAGACCTGGCATTGATGACACGCGCGGGCGTACTGAACGCAATATGTGTACATAGTTGGCCAGAAGAAGCCTTTTAGCTTGATGTTGATTTTCATTATGTCTTCCGCTTGATGGGCCCCACACAGTCCAAGTGGATTTCGCGCATGATAACTTTGGCTTCTCTGGGGAGAGATACCTCAGGAGGACAGACTTGTCTTTTCATGGACAAGTCGGTACAATTGGTCGCCGACCATTTGATAAGACCATGGCCCGCCGCAACAGTTGAACTCTTTTAGCCCGATTTAGGGGCAGCCAACCGCCCTTTATTTGGATGATCGGCTGATGCCAGTCTTCTTCTTGGGTAATTTCCTCCTCGAGGGTATTGACCTCTACAATTTTCGAGTCAGCTTCATCTTTGAGGATGTTGGGCATCAACCTCCTATGTCGGACAGTTATACCTAATTCTCATTCAGGTGGGAGTTTTAAAGCGGATGCTAATTTAGCTAGCGCGTCAACTTGAGAGTTTTTGCTTTTGGGAACATGCCCAATTTCAAATAGATAGAATCTCTCGCGGAGCTTCATTACTTTGGCATAATATGGGATCAGTTCTTGTTTCTAAACATCATAATCCCCCAGCAATTGACAGATGACCAATTGTGATCTCCGTAGACTTTTATACATTTGATGCCCATTTCGACGGCCAGTTGAAGTCCGACAATCAACGCTTCATATTCAGCTTGGTTGTTGGTCAACGGCTTCATAAGGGCACGAATTATGGAGTATTCCCCCCTGTGGAGTCACCAGGACGATGCCTGCTCCGGAGGTGAAAGTTGTGGTGCCGTCAGTTTGTTTGAGCACCCGGGAAGCACCATCAAAGTAGAGCTCCCAATGTGGTAGCTCTATGGCAAGAGTATTCCCGCTTTCTTGAATAGGGGGTTCTCCTTGTTGACTCCCTTCCCCTTGAGGGAGCAAGAGCGTTTCCTTTTCGGGAAGTTTGAACTCGAGGGGAGAGACCGCCGGGAGCGGGTGTGCCATCAGAAAGTCAACCATGCCTTGCCCTTTGATTGCTTTTCTTGGGACGAAGGTGATATCAAACTCCATAAGGAGTAGGGCCCACTTTCCCATCCTCCCTGACAACACAAGTTGGGTTAGGAGTGCTTTTAGCGGGTCCATCCTCGAGATGAGGCTGACTTGATGGGCCAATAGATAATGTCGTAATTTCTTGACGGCAAATATCAGCGCCAAACATACTTTCTCCACAGGGGGATAGCGGTGCTCCGGGCCCACCAACATTCTGCTGAGGTAGTATAATGGCTGCTCTTTGCCTTCCTCATTTGTCTGTGCCAAGAGCGCTCCCAGCCAAGGTTTGGCGTGCCGGATCGAGCCGGCCCGATACCCCCGTATCGCATCGGATCAGGGAAAACCCGATCCTCGATTCCATCGATTCGGTCCGATTCGCCTCATATATATAATATTATATATCATATTAATAATATATTTATACATTATAAATATCATATATTGATATATATATATTATACCCATGAGAATTGATCCGATGCGGATCGATTTGGGTCAATTCGGGGGGAATCGAATCGGATCAAGAGAAATCCGATTCGCCTCCCGATCCCGATCCGTCAAACCTTGCTCCCAGCGACGTTTCCATGGCTGCAATATAGAGGATGAGCGGCTTCTCTTTCACGGGGCTCCCAACACGGGAGGAGTAAGGAGATACTCTTTGATTTCTTCAAAGGTATCTTGGCATTCTCGGTCCATATGAATGTGGCTCCTTTTTCATCAATTGTTGAAGGGAGCGCATCTGCCCGAGAGATTGGAAATGAACTGCCTTATATAGGCCAGCCTTCTTGGAGTGACTTCAGCTCCGTCAGGGTTTTTGGCGGCGGCAGTTCCCTGATAGCCTTGATATTGACGGGATCAATTTCTATCCCGCGATACTTGACAATGAAGCCGAGGAATTTGCCACTCGAAACGCCAAAGGCGCACTTCACTGAATTCATTTTCAGTTGGTGCTGGCAAAGTCTTTCGAAGACTTGGCGTAAATCGCCCAGATGGTCTTCTCGCCTTTTGGTCTTAACGACCAAATCATCAACATAGCACTCGACTGAGCTGTGGAGCATTTCATTAAAAATTTTGGTCATGGCCCTTTGATAGGTGGCTCCAGTATTTTTCAAGCCGAAGGACATTCTTTTATAGTTGTAGATCCTTTTGGGGGACCTGAATGCAGTATGGTCTTTGTCTTTGGGAGACATACGAATTGATTGTAGCCCGACGACCTGTCCATGAAGGATAATGCTTCGTGTCCGGTGGTCATATCGACCATTTTTCGGTGATCGGGACCGGGAAGTCGTCCTTTAGGCATGCCTTATTCAAGTCCCTGTAATCGATACAGATTCGGACTTGGCCATTCTTCTTTTTCACCGGCACTATATTAGCCAGCCAAGTCGGGTAGATGCAGGGCTCGGTGAAGTCGACTTCGAGGAGTTTGTCCATCTCGAAATTTACTTTTAGCTTCAGCTCGTGGCGCATACGCCTTTGGGCCTATTTGACCGGCTTTGTTGTAGGGAGTATTGACGGCTCGTGCTCGGCCACAGAGGGATCCAGTCCTGACATTTCTTTATATGTCCACACGAAACAGTCTTTGAACTCCAGCAAGAGTTGCTGATATGACTCTCTCCCCTCTTCATTAAGGAGAGCGCTGACAAAGATTGGTCGGGGTTCTTCTGGTCCTCTGAGGTTGAGCTCGACCAGTTCATCCACGGTAGCTTGCTCGCCATCTTCATCGGAGTCGGCGACATGGACGTCATAGTTTGAAGCTCTCCTCGGCAACCGGCCAGAATTGTTGTTCCTTATTTTGAGGTGCTTCTTGGCGTGGTGCCTCATTTGTGAGGACGGGCATGACTTCTCCTTCCTGCGGCTTTGTCATGGAGGGAGGAGGCTGTCCGCTAGCATGACAGTGATCGGGCGAGGGCACAAGCCCATCGGTGTTAACCGCGTAGTAGGCCTTGAAGTATGTTCCTCGATCATAGCCCAACCCCTTTGTGTCCTTTGTACAATTGGGGGGTTGCCCTCAGAGCTGCTTCGGGTACCACAGTTGGTGGTGGTAATCCTGCCGAGAGGGATCTTGTATTTGCACGATCTTCTGCTTTTGGCATAATTTCTTGATGCGCCCGAACATATCGTCCATTTCTTGAACGGGTTCAAGGGTGATTTGAGTCATCTGACTCCAGTCGAAGTCGTCTTTGAGGGGCCCATATGGAAGCGGGTCCCCTTTGTAGAATATGATCGGCTTGGGCGTCTCTTCTTTCTCGAGACTCTCCCTTTTGTAATAGGTGACGATGAACGTTTTCAACCATTCCACCTTATGCTCCTCCCTATGAAAGGGCAGCTGCATATATGCCGGAGGCAAAGAGATGCTTTGGTTGATTGCCTCGCCGATGGCATTCGCTTCATAATTGATTCCCCGCCTTTCCGGGCAACTGGGCCCAGGCTCAGTAGACTCAGCGAGGAGACCAAGTCGGTGGATTTCGAGAAGATCTTTGTTGACAGTAAAAAGCTCCTCCTCGTCCTCGTCTTGTTTTTCTTGGCTTGTACTGGCATTTTGCTTTCCTTTACCTTTGGGTGCGGTCGATGACTCGCCAAGGGGCTCGTCGAAATATAACTGGGCATCCGCCAAGTTACATTCATTTGGGCGGAAACGGGCTTGATTGGCAAAAAATGTATGTTGCTCTCCCTTCTTGACATAGTTTATGCACTGGTAGAGTGTCGAGGGATGACCTGATTTTCATGCAGCCAAGGTCTCCCCAGGAGAGCTTTATATGATGTATTTGCATTGATGATGCAGAATACGACTTCGGTGGTGAAGCCATTCATGACTAGTTGTACTTCCACCTTTCCCAAGGCGCTTTCGGAATTCTGATTGAACTCGACGATTCTAACATCATTTACTCTCTACAGATATGGCATGAGGCATAAAGACTTGAAAGTCTTGAGGGACATGATATTAACAGATGCCCCAGGGTCAACCAGAATTCGGTTGAGCTCGTGCTCGTTGACCTTCCTTGCATATACAAGGGGTGGTTATGATATAACGAGGGCAGCAACATATCTTTGTCAGAGAATGTCACCTCTGCTGCTAGTGCCTCTAGGGTTTGAGTTTGGAGTTCGGTCACATGAGCTTCATAGACCTTGGGCTCTTGCAATATTTTGATGAGAGCCGCTCTCAACTCCTTATTCCAAGCGATGGCGTCCCATATGGTGACGTTGGCGGGGAACCGCTTCATATGCTGTATGATTTTGCGGTCGGCTCGAGCACAAACTTGACCCAACGGTAGGACCATGTCGGCCAAGGATTCTGGCGGCTGCCCGGATTTGTCACTTTGCCTTGCCCCTGACCGTTCATCTGGCCTCTCTTTGAAAAGGGGCTAAGAGACCTTCAGAGGATGGGGTCTCATTTTTATCCTCTCCAGGTGGAGCTGGCCGACCGGTCTGGACAACACCCTTCTGTGGGGAGCTCGCTTGTGACCTCTTCCTATTCTTCTTCTTCGTCGGAAGGGTCGAAGACGAAGGAATTCACCCGCACTTCTATTGCGGGAACAGTTGAGGCTTTTCGCCCGGAGGACTATGATTTTGTCGAGGCTGGGCGAGCTTGGCTTCTCGCCGGGGGACAGGGTAGACTTCTTTCTTCGTCCACGACCTTTCCCTCTGCCTCGGTTGCGACGCTGATATATCGCGCCACAGTAGTTTTGTCAGCCGGGGATTGCATGCTTGCAAGTGGCGGTATTGACACCATATTGCAAGAGAAGTTCTTTAACACGTCTTCCAACTTCTCGATAGTGATTTCATCCTCCTTATAGCAGATGGCCAATTCTTCGGGCAGAGGCAATTTCTCGCCTTCTTGCGCCCGCTGGAGCATTTGATGAAGTCAGCTTTTGAGCCTGATTTTGCGCTGCATCTCTTCCTAAGGGATGTATTTGTCCAAAGGGACTCCCCTAGTGGGTCTGAAGGGGACATATTCCTCCAGCTCATCAATAAGTTTTTGCAATTTTTGGAGTGGAGTCGGCTCCTGTGGGGTCATCATCGCTGCTGCTTGTTCGGCTTGTTTCTTCAGGCGTCTTTTCAAGTTTTTTTGCCTGTTCTTTTCCTGCTTCTTTGCTTGTGCCACTTCAAGCGGCGATGGATGTTTTGCTTGCATTGTTGTTTGAGAGGTATTCTCTCGGCCAAGACGATTATGCGACCCTCTCCTTTTAGGGAATGTCAGTGGAAAGCGCATCTTGGGGGCCAGTGTGGTCCAGTCGGCTTCATCCAGCTGGTTCTGGAAGGTGGAATTAATTGCCCGCTCAATTATCTCGGGCGGCAATTCTTGGAATTCGGCCATATAGGGGCCTGGCTCTTGGGCAGTTGGCTCCATCACTGGCTTCTTGCCCCTACAGTCTTCATCTTGCCGCCTGGGAGGCTGTGAGGACTCTGGCTGGGTCTCAGTCCCACTGCTTTGTTTGGAGGCGGGCCGAGAACATCCATGTCGAACGCAGCCCTCTTGGTTGTACACCGGGCTAGGCTCCTCATTTGGAAATAGATCTTCGGGGTGCTGCCCCAAGCTCCTACCTCCTGAAGTTTGCTCGTGATGGGATGTGACTTGATGTCGCCGAGACCCCTTCTTTTGTCGAGGAGGTTGTTGCGAAACTTCTTCTGTCGGGCCTTCAATGTTGGTTGGAAATTGCAGCGGCGGTATGAGCCATCCTTGTTCGTCAACCTCATGGCCTTTTCAAGACTATAGAATTGCCTTTCGAGTCTATTTTTCCCCTTTGTATTAGGGTTTCGATTCAATCTCGGACAATCGGACACTTGTCCGTGGGGTGCAGCGGCATGGCATGGTACTGGCAATACATGGGATGGTTTATCTCCTCCTCAGTATATGTTGGCGGCGGATCATGCGCCATTACATAGCCTCCTTTCAGAAGATTATAAAAAATCTTGCTGATATTCCCTGTTGCAAAGGAATTTTGATGGGAGATTCGCCATCTTGGATACCATAGGGTGGGGGCAGTGCCAGAGGAACTAGCTTGCACCATTTCCGGCTCCGGGAATGTGAATGCCGCCGCTGTATAGATTTCGGGCGGATGGATGACGTTGATCGAATGGGTAACAACGTCAGCTGAGTGGTTCGCCCATTCGCGAACGTGAGGTTGCGGCGGATCGACGCGGGAGCTGCCTAGGTCGATGACCCCTTAGTGGACCCAGGCTTCAACTTTATCTTTGAAGGCGAGGTAGTCCTCCAGATCATGTCCTGCGACTTGATGATATATGCAATAATTCGTCGGGATGCTTGTCGGTGGTTGGCAGCCCAATAGCCCTCCACTTAGGCAGATACAGAAGAGCGCCAATGTCCGATGGCGCGGGAAAGAATACAATCTTTCAGTAGCCTCATCATCAGATGGGGTTGAAGACTCCTCCGAGAGCCATCCCCCTCATGGAGGATGAGTCGGGGGTGCAGACGTGGCCGCAAGTGCCGGGAGCCTTTGATGGAGAGCGGTCAGGCGCTCATCCATGCTCCTCAAGTATAATAGTGCTTTGCGCTGATCGTGTCGCAGTGCCTGAATCTACCTTTCAAGGCTTTGTATTGCCTTTGACAACATTTCTGTCTGAGGGCTGAGAAGTGATGACTCTCGTGCCCTTTTGTGGATTGAGAATCCCGCGGATTTGGTTCGGGGTCCTCCGGACTGGGGATCGACACATTGATATGGATCACATTGGCCGATTGTTTTGATTGATCCCTGGCATGAGGTTGTGGGGGATCAACTAAGTTGTCTTGCATTGCAATGAGGCGACTTTGAATCAACTTCTGCACTTCATTTTTGAAAACGTAGCAGTTTTCAATGGAGTGCCCCAGCATGCGTTGATACCCTATCCACTAAGCTCGACCTTTTGGGCCCTAGGAGTGTGATCAGGTCATTCTTCATGCATAGCTTGAAGAGCTTCCTTGTATGCTCCTTTTTGAAGGAGTAGGGCGTGTTCATACGCTCGGGCAACGATGTCGGAGGCGGCCTTCCCTCTGCCTTCTTGCTTGGAGCGCCCAAGACCACGACCTTCTTTCCCTGGCTCTTCGAGGTGAAGTCCACCACATTGACCTCTTTGCCAACGACATGCTCCTATTTGGCTTATTTCTGGAGGGAGCATGCACCGAGTTGTCAGCGAAGAAAGCGTCGGGGGGTTGTCGTACCTCATGCTGAAGTCACGCCACCGCTTGATAAAGTCGAGTGTCGTTTCACCTTTTCTCTGCTTGAGGGAGTATAGCTCTACTAGCGACATCTTTCTCTTGGCCGTCTGGAAGCGATCGATGAATTTCTTCTGAAGATCGGCCCAATCAACGATGGAGTTGGGCCTCAACCTCGAGTACCACTGGAAGGCAGTTCCCGTCAAGGAGGTTGCAAAGTAACGGAGGAGATAGGATTCATCAAACGCCAAATCCCCCATTGCTGTTATGTAATAGGCCCGGTGCTCATTTGGTGAGCCCTGCCCATCAAACTTTTGCAATTTTGGTGCCTTGGGGCAATCCGGTGGCAGTTTCTTGAATTGATGGTGGATGGGATACGACATACTGTATAGATCTACAGTGGCGGTCCCCTCGCCTCGCTGGGCGAAACGGTCATCCACGATCTTTTCAATCATTCGTCGCTGGCCACAATATCTTCAGCAACGGAAGCCTGGGAGTTTACTTCCTGGCGCGTTGTTGAGCCGGATCGACGGTGTAGTCATTGGGCGCGGCTGCTTGCTGGTTGACATCAGGCAAGTCGCCTTGTTGATGTCTTCTCCGTGCATTTTGGTTTGCCATCGGCGCAGGGCGGCGTGGCGCATTTGCGCTCGCCTGCTGCCCCCTCTCTATCATGAGGTTGGCCATTTCAGCCTGCCAGCGCTGCACAATTTCGTATTTGGTGTTGTCTGTCATCGCCTGGAAAGCAATCTTGGTAGGCAGTACGAAGAGCATTTCGGGGCGTCCTCCGTCAGCTGGGAATTGTTGATCCGCGGGATGGAGGCTTGCAACCTCATCTTCGTCTGCTCCTTCATGGTCATCTTGGATTTGGCCCGGGAGTGACCTTTGATCATGTTCGAGTGGTGGCTCAATGACCAGCCCTTGATTTGAGGGCCCAGCCTGATCGCCGTGCTGTCCTTGGGGTGGTCTTCTAGCAGCACCCTAAGTGTATCGGTAAACGGCATCGCCTCCACGGCTGGGTTCATCTACCCTGGCCACGTCTGTGGGGACACCAAATGGCTCAGTTAGGTCCCTGCTGGAAGCATAGAAGGTGAAGATTTTCATTCCTCCACCCTCTTCATGAGTCTGCAACACTGTTCACTTCTTTGGCTTTTGTGTGCCTAAACGAAGCGCTGCCCCCAGCCTGTTGAAGACTGAGGTGCTCAGCCTTTCGAAGACCGAGACTCGAGGTGTGGGAACTTCAGTGAAACTTGTATCCCCAATTAGAGTAGGTTGCGCCTGGGCGGGGACGAAGTTGGGCTTCGGTAGACGCCCCTCCTTTTCTGTCTGCGAGGATGAGGAGGTTTGGGATTCCGAGCTTTCTCTGGCTCGGATGGTGATTTCTTTGGGTCTTCGGCGGGTTGGCCCGCTCTTCCCTGCTTGATTTGGCGAGTCTCCTGCTTGGTGACCTGCATTTGCCTCATTTTATGAGGCTGGTGGGGGCCAAGCTGGATGCCTGCCTCAGTTGGGGTCATTTTGGGGAATCCCGCTTGTCTTGCCGCATCCCCTGGAGGGAGCGAATTGGTTGGAGGTTGGTACAGTAGGGACGCATTTGTCCCGCGGCATGATCGGTTCACCTCCATCGAGCCAGATGCGTACGTCTCCGACGAGGACAGTTTTGTCGGAGTTGGAGATGACCGCCTTGGGCTTGCTGCCCCTGCAGGTTTTGGCGCTGCCCCCGTCTTCTAGGGACCGTAACACAGGAGATGGTGTTCACCGAGAAGACTCGGCCTTGACTTGGGCGGGGCTTGATGCCCCTGGTAGCTGCCTTTGGTGCCACCGCCGGCGTTGCTTGAGCGGCGGGGACCACCCCTAGGAAGTAAGGGGATCCCACGACAGCAGGGAAGTCGCCGAATACCACAGGGGTAGTAAGGTAGCCACATTTGGCGTGGCTGGCGTCGACGAGCGGACCGTATGTGGCCGTTGCCATTTGCTTTCCTTGAGGAAGTTACAGATGGAGATTGGCTTTTCACGTCAACTTCTGCTCCTTTTGCACCTGCTATGTGATATCAGTCATCATATATCCTATATCGGCATAAGGTCTTTTTACGTATGTATGAAAGGCAGGAGGAACAGTCCACCGGGCGTGCCAGATGTGGGAATGCGGAATTCCACCCGGCCCATTTAGGTGGGGGCTCGGGGGGGGGGGGGGGGGGGGAGACATATGCAATGTTTAGTTTATTTTCGTGCAATGCATGTGTGACCATGCATGGGCGTGCCAGACTGTTTAAAATAAACAGACAAAACGATTTTTTTTTGTTTATATTTTATATTTATGGGGTGCGTCGGGTATAAACCCTAAGCCCTCACATATTTCATATTTTTTATTCCGCGCGCATCCGTTTATCAGGCGATTGGGGTGGTCGTGTACTGGACCATTCCCCACCGACCGGAGTCGGTGTTTCATTTACATCAGGTGAAAACCCGAAGACCTTTGATACGATACGTTTGTTAAAAGACCTTGCCGAATTTAAGAAAGTTTTGATGACATTTAGGATTCCACAAATATCCTTAAACATTTATGTATTTATGTCATTTGTATGTGCGTCCTAATGGGGCGTGTACATAAGTGTGCCTTCACATATGTGTTATTTTAAAATACTGAAGGACTTAATTACAAAATTCCACAGTCTTTTAAATAGATCTGCAGTGTCTTCTTCCTCAACGTCACGGTCTTTTCACCGGAGTATGGACGGAGCACGGACGGAGTACAAGCAAACAACGAGAATTTGGAGAGGTATTCTCCCTAAAAAACTCCAAGTTTCAAAGCGCAAACTTCTTCTAAGGAGTCGGGTCCTCCAAAAGGTCTTCTGGAGAGGCTTGTAAGGTTCCCTTTTTTTTTAGGAAGGATCCCCTTATTTTTGAGGAAGGATCCCCTTCTTCAAGCCCTCTACACCATATTTATAGGGGTTTGGAAGGGGCCGCTGGGAGGGGCTGCGGCCCCTTTGGGCTTGGCGCACAAACCCATTTGACCGCCTGTTGACGCATGTTTGACGTCCGTTTGCAGCCGTTTGACGTACGTTTGCTTCCGTTTTCAAACGTCGAGGCCGTTTCATTCGCCCAGACACACCTGCATAACGTGCGGTTGTTTGGACGCACTGTTGGACGTTGACGTTGCCCGTCAGAGGGTATTTGTCCCGCCCTAACGGATACTTGAACGCCATATTCAACACGTCATCCAAATTAAATCGGACTAAAATATAAGCTTGAACCCTTTATCTAAGGTGTTCGACATGGGGGAGATCAGGGTTTTTCCAAAACTCCGTACTTATCCGGGCGAATTTATTGCCCGGGCTTTGTTTAAATCCCGGTATTTTTTCCAGGTTCAACAGGATTGTTCGGCGCATTGCTATCCCAATGCCTCCTTTTGCTCCTCGCAGTATCACGAAGGAGAATCTGTCCAGGCTTGACTGCGGCTTCACAGCGTGTGCTCGAGGCCCTTTGGAGGAGCACTCACCGGACGAGGTATGGACTCTGGCGAGGCGGCATGCCCCAGGGATTCCTGTGGGAGTAACCTTCCATCATCAGGCGCCCAAGGTTCGTGGCTATCTTGCCGAGCACCTATGGCCTTCATTTTCAACTTGACATCGCAATGACATGCCCTATTAACATATCATTTCTGTCTTGTGTTTATTTTTTCTTTGTCCTTTTGCAGCTATAGATAGGGTCTTGCTTCAGCCTTCCTCTGGCGAGGCTCTTCCTGGGCTGTTTGGCGCGTTTCCGAGCCATGACATTTCCTGGCCAGATCTTCCCCAGAGCGCTCAGATGCCGGGGACGGAAGGAGCGCTTGAATTTTTGATGGGGGCAGTTCAGATTGTCATGCAGGCAAGCGATCCTCCTTCGATCGAGGCCGTACACGACGCTCTTCAGAGGTACACTCTTGCATATCATTTAACGGGCTGCTCTCAAGAACCTTGGATGACGGCAATGGACTCACTCTGGGGTGAAGTTCGGCAGATACATCAGGAGACGGCCTTGGCGGCGAATTGCCTCGAGATTTGAGAGCTTAAAGGGGAGATCGCCTCATTGGAGCAGAAGATCGAGGCCTCTCGTTTGCGGGCAAGTGCCTTTTGTGAGCGCGTTAAAACTTTGGGGGCCAGCTCTAGCGATGAAGCTACTGCGCTGTGGAGGACGATTGAGGACGCCTCTAAGTGCCTTGCCGAACGCGAGCTTACTATTGCAATATTCGATAGAGGGGTGACAGAAGTTGAGGCGGGGATTGCCACATCAGAGCAGGAGTGAGCCACCCAATCATCTTTGAGTGAGCGGCATCATGACTTTCTGTACTTTTAGCCGACATCTGCGCTTTCTTGGCTACCCCGAGGGTTTGTCTCGTGCTCCCACATATTTGAGAGACAATATATTTGAATTATTGGCCACATTTATGTCTGGCGCTAATGCAATTCTTGTCTGTACCTTTTCTGCGTCTGTCATTTGTTGGTGTTGTCGTTTTCTGACTTGACCTCTCTTTCTCTTTCTTCTCTTCTTTTCCATATTGGGTTCCAAACCTCCTCATATCTCATCAGAGTAGGGAGGGCCTGATCATCGTCATCTCGGTTGCAGTCACTTATGTTGGCCACTCATTAGTAGTGAGCGCCATGGTTTGCCGATCGGAATCGGAAGGCAAAGGGTTGCTCCTGATTCGCCCCGATTCCCCCAGAATCGGTCCAAATCGGACCGATTCGTAAGAATATGTTATATATATATAATATCATATGATATATATATTGCATATATATTATATATATTACATATATCATATTTCAGACACATTTATATTGATTAAATACATATAGTAATATATATCATATTTATAATATATAACATATATTACAAATATGATATAATATGATATATATATATATATATATAAGGGAATCAGGGCGAATCAGGGATCGGGTTTCCCCTGATTTTCACCGATTCGGGGGAATCAGGCCGATTCGCCTCGATTCAGCAAACCTTGGTGAGCGCAAGGGTTACCTCGTCATCGACGACTCATATGCTTCCCCAGTGATGAGGGTAGGGATGAACCCAAGGGACATTTCTTTCCCCTTTAGAAAGATTTTGTTTTCTTTTTGATTTTTCTTTTCACATTACCACCTTCAGCGCCCTTTCGGGTTTTCGCCGAAGATGGCTCCCTCTAGCTTTTTTCGGTGTGCCCTTTTGGATTTTCACATCGAGGGGTTACCTATTTTTGCCCGAAGTGTCCTTTCGAATTTTCACTTCAGTCGGGTTATAACTTTTTTACCCTTAAGCACATGGGGAGTTGCGTACTTAAGTTCGCCAGGGCACCTTTTTTTTAAGCTCTATTTTTTATTATTATTTTGAAGCTTGGTATCCAGGATTGAATTCCAGGACATTTGATTGTGGGGTTTGAAATTCGGACTTAGCCTACCATCGAGGTTTGTTGGCTTAAATGGGGGGGGTATGGCCCGGCCTACCATTGTGGTTCGTTGGTCAGGGAAAAGATATGGCTCAGCCTACCATTTCGATTTGTTGGCTAAGGAAGGATATGACTCAGCCTATCATTTTGGTCTGTTGGCTAAAGGGATATGACTCGGTCTACCATTCCAGTTTGTTGACAAGGGACTATAACTCGTCTACCATTTCGGTTTGTTGACCAAGGAGATATAACTCAGCCTACATATTTGGTTTGTTGGCTATGTAAAATGGCTCAGCCTACCATAGTGGTTTGTTGGTTAAGAAGGATATATGGCTTAGCCTATCATTTTGGTTTGTTGGCTAAGGAAAATATAGTTCAACCTACCATTGTGGTTTGTTGGCTAAGGGAGAGTATACGACTCAACCTACTATTTTTGTTTATTGGCTAAGGAAGAGATATGACTTAGCCTACTGTTTTAGTTTGTTGGCTAAGGGAAATATGACTCAACCTACCATTTTGGTTTGTTGCCTAACAAAACAGTATGACTTGGTCTATCATTTTGGTTTGTTGACCAAGAGGATATGACTTGGTTTACCATTTTGGTTTGTTGACTAAGGAAGCGGTATGACTTGGTCTACCATTTCGATTTGTTGACGAAGGAGATATAACTCAGTCTACCATTTTGGTTTGTTGGTTAAGGAAAATGGCTCAGCCTACCATTTTGGTTTGTTGGCTAAAGGGATATGACTTGGTCTACCATTTTGGTTTGTTGACTAAGTGGATATAACTCAGCCTACCATTTTGGTTTGTTGGCTAAGGAGATATAACTCGTAAATGAGATTTTTTTTTTTCAAATTACCAACCCCGGCACCCTTTTGAGTTTTCACCGAAGTTGGTCTCCCGTGGGAGAGTCGCGGCATGGCCGAACCCCCCCGTGGGCGGTCGGACCAGGGTCGCTCCCCTGTGGGGGGTCGCGGCATGGTTGAACCCCCTCGTGGGGGGGTCTCGTGGGCTCCAGGGGGAAGCCCCAGCCACATATATATGTGGGTCCCTTGGGGCTTCATTCTCCATGTGAAACCTCAATCGAAGTCCGTTTGTTGTCGTCTTCCTGCGTGGGAACCATTTTGTTGACATGGACGTTGATATGGTGCGTGTATTACGATCGCCTTCGATTGGCATTACGTTGACTTTGCATAGCGGAGCTTGTGTATCTCAACATGCCGCTCTATCAAAATGTTATATTTAAATGCATTCCGAATTAAGTCGGCATAAATATTTTCGAACCCGTTTATCTTAAGTGTTTGAAACGAGCAGGCCCGAGGGATTTTCCCAGGGCTTTACATTTTTTCCAGGCGGGTTTATCGCCCGAACTTTATCCGAACCAGAGAATTTTCCGGGTTCAACCATAATTTTAGGAAAATAAATATTCTATAGGGAGATACTCTTGAAATGGCCCAGATTAGGTGTAATCCTTGGCGCCTAAGTCCCCGCTTAGGTGGGCGCCTAAGCACTTGGGTGCTAAAGGAGCCCAAGCGTGCCTTGGTTGCCATGACGCCTTGACAACTATGTAAAGGGGGATAAGCTATCCAGCCTATCCAGTTTTCGAAGCTGCCCTTTAGTTTTCTTTGTTAAGGGGGCTGAGATCTACATTGTTAACACTCTGATGGAGGCCATTGGTGTTGATTTGTCCTCAAATGGAATGACCAGATCATATCAACAGATGGTTCAATGAAATAGAGCCCTTTAAGGAGAATACTGCCAAAATCTCGAAACAAGATGCTACAAAGTTTCAGGACAGACATCTGCAGTAAGCAGATGATTCGAGAAGGATGCAGCAGGGAACCTCGTCAGGAAGGATGGTGCACTATGTTTCAGGATTTTTTTGATATCTTTGTCTCTCTCTGTTCTTGGGATGGAATTTCCACTGAGACCAGGAACTGGAGGGAGGTTAGAAGGAAGGTGGCGGACCAGAGGAGGAGAAAGAAGAAAGAAGAAAGTGGAAAACTGAGAAGAGAAGGAAAAACCTGTCCAGCTAATCCTTTTCGAGGTGAAGGTATTGTGGAGATCTGCCTTCTGATGTTATGTGGGAGTATGAGATGTCCCAAGTGAAACTGTTCTCTTGCTTATTCTAGTCTTGTAGTTCTATGGTTTATTAATTTGGTCTCTGGATGGAAGTGGAGAAGAAGTAAAAAGGAATTTCCCTTACTTTTTTTTTCAGGGGACAAAATATGTAATTGTCCACATTCTTTTGTTATTTTGTGATTTTGGTTTCATCCCTATATTTGATGAAACAATTTTCTATAAGATGTTCAGCTGTTTGGTATGCTCATACCTTCAATTTTTTCTTACTTTCCTGCCAGATGAAAAAATAACTTTCAGTAGCCCCAAAAAGAAATAATAGTTTGAATGTAGTGATGTTGGCAGCATGTATTTACATCATAGGGAAGGATTGAATTATCCCTTTACACATTCCATATCTCACTTTACAATGCAAGTCCAAATCTTTAGTCCAGCTAATCTCTTCCTACTCAAAATAAGATCAAACTATAGTGAAACTAAAAGTTACTTCTCAGTTCTCAAGCAGCCAATTAACTTCGTGCCCATCAAGTGTTGCATTTTGTGAAAGAAACATGATAAATAAGTTTTAACTAGGTGTGTTGTACTGCTGCTTAGGCAAAAAGGGGTTTGGTCACTACCCTGCTGGCCTTGGTCTCCCTAACCTTCTGTTGAATTTGTGGAATGTGGTTGGTTAAAAGATTTCGACTGGCAGAAATCATCTGAGACTCTGCAATCTTTTTATTGTCTTGAGAAATGACCTGAGCTTGTAAGTTCATGCTCACTGCATATTAGCAGAGAGAGTCAGTTTCTAGCATGGAAAATTATGTTTAAACAAAAAATCATGTCCGTGAGATGCTTGCTTTTTTCTTACTGGTGGTACTGAGAATGAAAATGAAACAGATACTCCTTAAATATGGCAGAAAATGGAAGCAAAAGAAGGTTTGTGCTTCTGCTGCCATAAACTAAAGCAATCTGCCTGCTTAGAAAATGTATGGTTTCTGTATGGTGCTAATTAATAGAAAAGAACGTAAGTATATATTTTTGCTCTCTTTCAACTATAAAACATGTCCACATGATGGGGAAGCTAATATAAAAGGTTCATGCTTGTTACCTTGGAGACTAGAATTGACTCTTCATGGTGGCTTTAATGGCTAAAAAAAATTCTTAATGTATTCTGGTTATATGCCCTGATATGTCACTTTTGAATTTCTCATTTCTCTTCATCTCCATCTAGATGGAGGCCAGCAAGCGTTAAGTTTGGACACAGCACTTGGGAATGGCCAGATCGCTACCGCAGAAAGTTTTGAAACCACATCTGCAGATGAAAATCAGGAATCTGTTGCTGCTGTTTCTCAACAAAGTGGTGATGTTTTTGGACAGCAACCTACAGACGATGGTCTCACAACTTCCCGAAAAATGGATGTTCCTAACAATAAGGTATTTACAGTTTCCTTTTGTCACTTATGCTTTTGACAGCACAAAGCATTTGATTTTTCATATTTGTGTTTATGCTTTTGCACAAGGAAATTATCTGCATATTAAAAAGTGCAGTTCATTAACTTTTCGTGGAAGGTGGTGCCAAGGGGACTCCTATCTATTGGAAAAGAACAGAAATGGTCACATTGTATTAGGGAGATGTATTACGTGTCAAAGGACTAAGACAAAGTAAAGTGCAAGGATTGGCAGAGCAGCTTAAAAAAAAATCTGTAGGCAAATATATAAAAGCAACCAATCCATTCATGACATGAAGTGCTACTTTACAAACTTCCAAACCATAATAGAGTCTCTGCTTTCTCCTGAAGAAACCGCTCAGCCCTCGCTGTGCTGTCACCATCTCCACAACCAACATTTGTTGTCATTCCTGCTGCTGTCCACTGCACCTGCAAGTATTGTAGATATCACCATCAGCCACAACTGCTGCCTCCTCCCCCCCTCCCTTTGTGTTCTGCTTCCCCTGCATTTTCCATTCTGTAAAGGTTGCTGGGATCTGGAAAGATTAAGGGCCTGTTTAGATACAACTTATAAAAAAACACCAATAGGTTTATCATAAACATGTTTATAATAAACATGTTTATTGTAAATGCATTTTCTCTTAACTCATGTTTGGGGTTTTTCTTAAACCAAGTGAGTTTATGTCAAACCCTGTCTACAGAAAGAGTCTTCACCATAAACCAACTCATAAAGTTTATGGAAAACATGTTTATGGAGGAATTTTGAGTTTATGATAAACTCAAGTGAGTTTATGATAACCTCATTTTTAATTATCCAAACTAAGGTTACACTATAAAACTGATTTAAGATAAACATAAACATGTTTATGTTGTGCATCCAAACCACCCTAAAGGAGGTTAAAGATTACACAGAAATCTCTGTACATAACCTTCTATAACTTTTAGTTGAGGTGAGAAGGGGTCTCAAGTAAGAGGGGTAAGAGCACTTTGCTTCTTTTTTGGTTGCTTAATGAGTTGTCATTTTCTGATAACATGGTTGTTAAGGCGACCCGGGCAATCAAAGTGATGGTCTAGCACCTTACTACTTACTTAGGCGCCAAGGTGAGGCACCTAGGCGAAGCCTAGTTTATCATTGTTCATTACTCTTTTTATATCATGTCCATTCATTCTTTTCTTTTCAATGTATATAAATGAGCTACTCTGATATATATATATATATATATATGTATATGTAATGTGTGTGTGTGTATCACTCAAAACAACATGTTAACAAAATAATTGTAGAAACCCATAAAACCTAGGTGTTGAGGTTCCAAGGCCTAGGACATGTAAGCACAGGAGCTCCACTTGGATGTCCGATATGGAATTAATGCCCATACAACTCTTCTCTAACTAGAGGATATCCCATATCGGATATCCAGGTGGAGCTCCTGTGCTTATATGTCTTGGGCCTTAGAAACTCAACACCTAGGTTTTTTGGGTTTCTACATGGTATCAGAGCCAGGGGCCAGGGTCTATTCTTGTGTTTTTGCCTCCTCTTTGTTCAGTTCCACGGCCCATCTTGGCCATGAGGGGGAGTGCTAGAGGAGAGCTGTATGGGCAATAATCCCATATCGGATATCGAGGTGGAGCTTCTGTACTTATATGTCCTGGGCCTTGGAACCTCAACACCTAGGTTTTGTGGGTTTCTACAATAATTAATAATAATAAGACAATGTCAATTTGGATGAAACAACATGTTTAATTAACCTAAAATATTACTAATCAAATAGAAAACACACTAATATAGTATTGTATTAAACCATCACGTGTCAATTGTCAAACATAGTCACTGCATCAAAGCAGTTCTAAAAAAGTAGAAAATGATGAAATAGAAATAACAATCTAAATCTTGAAGTTCAATGGTCTCTTGAGTTTTCTTTTCCTATAATAACTTCTTCCTCCTAGCCCTCTAAAAAATGTTTTTGACCTTTTCACAACAAAATCACATGATAAAAAAGGTGATGGATTTTCTGGCCATGGTGGGTAAGGTGGCCTCTAAGTGGGCTGGACGAGCTTAGGTGACCAAGGGGAGTGCCTTTTTTGGCTGCTCACATAGGCACCAACATGTCTAGACACTTTTCTAGACCCCTTAAAAACAATGGCTGATAAGGATACTTTCTTGTTGGGGTGTGGTGGGGGGGGGGGGGTAAGAAACCCTTCACAGTCAGCAATGTATAATAGGGTATAAATGATACACATTTGATTTATGCAAAATTCAAAGAGGTTTGAACGATCAAGACAGTTGCTTAATGAGTAAGAGTACTTGCTGGTTCTTCAGTTTCTTAATGAGTTGTCATTCACTGATAGGTAAGAAAACCCCTTTCCAGTCAGCAATCTATATTAGGGTATACATGGTAAACATTTGACTCATGCAAAATTCAAAGAGGTTTGGAAGATTAAGACACCACTAGTTTAAAACTTAGGGGGGGGGGTTGCAATCCCTAAATTCCCTGGGAATCTGCTTCCCCAACTAATTACATTTGTTTTGCGAACACTGGAAAAAGTTGGTTGGAATTTTATTTCCCCAAGGAGTGGGAATATTCCCTATTTCCCTGTTAACCGTTTCCCCACCTTCCCACTGGGGAAATATTTCCTGGTAAATATTTCCTCTCACCAAGTCATGCATGATGTCTCCCTCCTCTCTTCTCATGCGTTCTTCCTTTTTTGCATGGGACATGAGTCCAACATCAATGAATTTTTATCCCACCCAGTATTTTTATAATGTCCTTTTACATGTTACATATCATAAAGTAAGCAAATGATGAAAATAAATTGTTTTTTTTTACAATAGATAAAGAGAAATTGTTACAACATCTTCCCCCACTGATCTTTATCTTTACCCCAGCATGTCATATTTGAAGAGGAAGCTGGACGTTGCAGCAAGATACTAATCTGAACTCAAGTAAACTATTGTTTAATTATTTTTTTATTATCTCTGAGTGGGTTTGAAATATACATTATTATTATACATACGATCCATATAAGATAGATATGCATGTGAATATTATTTGTAATAAATTATGATTTTTGTTGCATAAACTCCTCCATGTATAAGCACTATATATAGTCAATTATCAAAAGTGTAGAGGGAATAGAAGAGAGAAATATTTCCCACATCTATATCCCCAATGCAAACACTAAATTTTAATTACATGCAAAGTTTGCAAACACATGGTTTTACTTCAGCTAAAAAGATTTTCCATGAATCTTTATTTTCATGGGAAATGCTTCGTGTGATTTTTCATTTCTTGGGGAATTTGGGAAGGCTAATGTGGTAACTGCATGAGTTCTCAAGGAGTGGCCTAGTGGTTAGCCCTTCATGTACACCAGGTTTGTAAGGTCTTAGCTTCAAATCCCATGGGCAGCAGGTTTATGAAGAATTTCTTAAAGATAATGTAATAGCCTAGTTTTCCAACCAAAAAAATATGGTCACTGCATGAAAGAAGGTTAGTCGAGAACTTTATAGAAGCAAATGGGCTCCAAATACTGATGTCACTTGTGGTTTTTGTGCAGATCAACAAGGATCTGTTGAACATGTAGTCGTCACATGTGCAGTCAATCAGGAGATTTGGCAGATATGTGGGAGATTGTTGAGTTTCCAGTTAACTTCAGTTCATTAGGGGACATGTGAACTTATTTTTGACAACTTAAGGAGTCAGAGTCATAACAAATTCTGGACGAAGATGATTTCCATTATTCCTCAAGCAATTTGTTGGAGTTTTGGAGGGAGTATTAATGCTTTTCACTTCCATGGAAGTAAACTATGCTGAGAATATTTGCCATAGCAGTACGTCTTTTTTATTTCTTTGAAATAAACTTCTTTTAAACTTTTCTTTGGATAATTGTTAGAGAGGATTTTCTTAATGTTTTTTTTTTTCCTTTTCTTTGAGATGAATATCTCCTCTACACTTTAGTCATATCACCTCTGTTTGGCAATAAAATTGCCACAACTTTTATTTCAAAAAATAAAACAAGATATTAAAATGTGACTCAATTGGGATCACCAAGTCTTGGGTTGGATCAACCAATCCTGATTGGTTTTTGGGCTACCAATCCGCCCGATGCCCCAACTGGCCTTCCTTAATCCAAACTCCTCTCTATGTATTGAGATACGATCTATGTAGGAAGAGGTGCAAGGCGATCAAGGGATCTCCTCAAGCCCCCAATTCCTAGGTGATTTCCTAGGGCATTTGAGGCGACAATTATTAAAAATAAAAAAGATATATTTTAGATACATAAATATATGCTATTTTATTCACTAAATGATTAAAGTACATGCATGAAAAATTATAAGCTGCCTACATTTATTCATTCAACAATGCCCGGCCTAGTTTTTGGGGGCTCGAGTGAGAAAAGTGGGGCCAAGCTGGCTGACTTTGGCAGCCTGGTCAACCATCATGATCGCCGAGGCGATTTGGGTTGAAGTGACCACCAGCATGACACCTCACCTCACCTCACCTCACCTCACCTCATTGCCTAGGCTATCACTTTGATCTCTTTTGATAACATAGGACATGAGAGGCACCTGAGGCGACCACATGGTTGTCATGGCGTGCTTGAGAGTAACTAATGATTGTTTGACCATGTACAATAAAGAAGTTTAATGACAGTGTTCACCGCGGAACACAGCCATTAGACAATGTCTGAACACAGTCACTAGACTGTTCAGCATCACAGTACTCAGTCTAATGACTGTGTTTACTGTACGAACACAGTTATTAGACTGCGACATAGAGATCAGAAAGAGGAGAAGCGTCTGGGGATGGGGGAAAAGGGTCTGGGGATTGGGGGGAAGGGGCCAGGAAAGGGCCGGGAACTGTCTACTGTCGCACAGGTGGGGTGGGGGGGGAAGGGGGGAGGGCGCGGTTGGCAGGGGGGGGGGGCGAAGGGGAAGTGCTGCGGTCTCTGGCTGCAAGGAGAGACAGAGAGAGAGGGGAGGAGGAGTCTGGACAAGAGAGATGGAGTGATTGAGAGAGAGTATGAAGGGTCATCGGCGGGTGGAGGCAGCAGCAGTCGCAGACATGGAAGGCAAAATCGCCAAGATCGACCCAGAATCGGTCGATCCTGGATCGGATCGAGGGGTATGGATCCGATTCTGGGGGGGAAGTCCCTGAATTGGCAAACTTCCAGCTGGATCGGCCAGAATCGAGTTGGATCGACTGGATCAAGTAAGGATCGACCGATTCCAAACTGATCCAGGCCGATCCAGACTGATCCAGTCGATTCCCTCAGGCTACCTTCAGGATCCTCTTCAGACAGGGCTGTCAGGATCCCCTTATTTACCTGAATATCATTTAAGTAAATGTTAGTATTTGTAGTTTCATTTACTTAAGATATTACATGTAAATAAGGAAGTACCCCCCATTTGAATCTAATAAAAATATCAAAAAAATCATATCTCTTACCAATAAAAAGTCAACTCTCCATCGAAGAAGAAAATCGCGATTTTGGTGATTTTAGCGAAATGCTAACTTTCTAATCTCTCGTAATTTAGCTTATCTAAAAATTTGATAATTCAAATAAACCACATGGAACACTAAAAATTCAAAGTCCGGTAAAAAAGTCAAACGTGCATGTGACTTCTCCAATGGAGCCACTCTCCTACTGACAACACTTAGTCTGCTTGAGACCTCTCAGGATTTGGTCAAACTTAAGTTATCATCATTCAAACCTCTCAGAATTTGGTCAAATTGAGCTACCATCACCCAACTCATGACACTCATGAGTTTAGGTGATGATAGCTTAGTTTGACCAAATCCTAAGAGGTTTCAAGTAGACTTAGTGTTGTCAGTAGGAGAGCGGCTTCTTGGAGAAGTCATATGCACGTTTGATTTTTTTTTTTGTTGGACTTTAGATTTTTAGTATTTTATTAGACTTATTTGAATTATAAAATTTTAAATATGTCAAATTATGAGAGATTAGAAAGTTGCTACTTTGATAAAATCACAAAAATTGTGATTTCCTTCTTGGATGGGAGAGTTGACTTTTTATTAGTAAGAGATGTGATTTTTTTGATATTTTTATTGGATTCAAATGGGGGATATTTTCTTATTTACATGTAATATCTTAAATAAATGAAACTACAAATTTTAACATTTACTTAAATGGTATTCAGGTCAATATACACTGTCTTTAATATTTTATACTTTTCTTGTATTATTATAGTAGTAATAATATACAAAATCTTATGTTTCATATATTATGAATGCATGTATGATTGGTTTTTTATGCAAATATTAGTTCTTTCAATTTATCAGATTTTCCCTCATTTTTGCTGTTTTTTTTTTCTGTTTTTTCCTGAATTTTCCTGATTTTTTTCCCAAAAAAAACCATTTTATAAACTGGCCGATCCAGGATCGGCCAGACTTCCCTTGGATCCATGGGATCTTGCGATCCGATCCGATCCAGGATCGGATCGAGCCTGGTCGATCCCGATTCCGATCCTACCTTCCATGGTCGCAGAAGGTGCACGCTCAGGAAGAAGAACCTTAGATGGGGCCATCAGAAGAGAGGAATCATGAATGGGGGTGAGTCGATTGGGGGTGGGGGTTTGAGTTTGAGTTTTAACTTTTAAGTGGTGGATCCATTTGGGTTCGGGTGGGTCTTAATGGGTCAAGCGCTCCAAGGCATCCAAGCGGTCCTAGGTGCACACCTTGACCGCCTAGGGTTGTTTCTTGGATCACTCTTTGGGATTTTAAAGGACAGTCTTTCGCATAGTGCACAGATTTGTGCCTTTCTGCCTGCCAAGGCACCATCTGCCAACTGCCTTGACAACTATGGGTGACCAAGGGTCACCTAAGCCTCAAACACCTAGGTGATGGCCTTGCTGTTTAACGGGAGAAACTATTTAAAAAATATAAATAATTCATATGTTTTTCAGATACCCAAATATATGTTGTTTTATTCACAAAAAAGATAAAAATCTATGAAGTGCCTACATTTTTTCATTCAAGGATGTCATTTTATGTAGAATTATATGTGCTGCTGTGAGAGAGAAGGGGGTGATCAATCCCCTAATCCCATCTGTGATAGAGTCACAGAGAAAACGGGGGTGTCCAACTGTCAGAGAGAGGCACCTTGTGCCATGGAAGGCAGAATCGGCCTATCCGGATCAGGATTGATTCTGGTCACAATCCCGGCTGTATCAGCCGGAATCGAGCGGGCCCGGATCGTTCCAGATCGGCAGATTCTAGGCCGATTCCTCCTCGAAACTTTTTTATTATATATATTAATTAATAGATGTTTTAAATGTATATTAATTTTCATATTCATGTATATATACATGCATTATTGCATCAACTATATGCACGTATATATGCCTTAACTATATATATGTGCTTGTTATTACATTTACATTAATATATGATTGTATGTGATTAGCACACACATTAATATATGATTGGTATACATATTAATTATGCTTATACATCAATATATGTACATTAACTATGTATATATGTGCTTTACATTAATATATTTACCTTAATATATGATTGTATGTACATTAACACCCACATTAATATGTGATTGATATACATATTAATTATGTTTATACATTAATATATGCACATTAATATATGATTGTGTATGTTTATACATTAATATGATATGTATATGTATGTGCACATTGTTATTATATTTACATTAATAAATGATTGTGTACATTAAGCCATTAACACACACAAATACATTAATGTATGATTGAATTGAAATACATCAAGGTTTGGTGCATCGCCGATTCTCCCCGAATCGGTTTCTTAAAAATCCTATTTGATTCATATGAATCGGCCCAATTCGCATGGAAATCGGATGGGAATCAGTCCGATTTGCGTGGGAATCGGGCGAATCTGGTTTCTCCTGATTCGATGCGATTCGCCCGAATTGGGCTGATTTGCTCCGCCACGCAAACCCTGATATACATACTAATTATGTTTATACATTAGTATATGTACATTAATATATGCAAATATAGAAGACATACTTTTTCCTGATTTTTTTTTTAAATAAAACTATTTTTTTTAAACTGGCCGATCTTGGATCGGCCAGAATTGCTGAGGATCGTCCTGATCGCCAATCTGATCCTGATAAGGATTGGGATCAGCCCAGGCCAATCCGGACCTGATCTGATCCTGTCTTTCTTGCTTGTGTCCATCAAGGTAGGCGGACCTCCTGTATAGGAGAGAGGGGAGGGAGGTGCACCATCATGGTATGGAAAAGGAGGGAGTGTGTCGCCATCAGGGAAGGGAGGGGTCACCTGCTGTGATGAGAAGAGAGTAAGACAACTTGTGACTGCCTCTCCTCGCCTTGTCTCCTAGGGGAGTGTCTCAAGCTCTTTTAATAACATAGACTCCTTGAACCTCCTGTTTCACTCCTGAAATGCCCAGCACACAGTGTGAGGCAAGGACCATGGAGACAGATGATTTAATTCACAATAGAGATATTTATGAATATCTATATTCGAGGTTTCATACCGAGTATTCTGGAGAGGGTAATCATTTTTGTTGTTTGGCCAGCTGCAACTAAAGGATGAGTGCATGCTCTCTGCTATCCACAAAACTCTCTCTTGACATCTTGCTTAACGATCATAATTGTTGCCTAGTAGGAAGTTTCTTCCATGTCATTTGATATAGGAATAGGGACTGTGCCTACAGTATTTCCATCAGTGTGTGATCACCATCGCTCTGAAAAGAAATTTGCATATGATTCCCATTTTCACCTTCTCCCATCAGTTTTATAATTACAGTTATTGTTTGAAAGAAAATGTAGATTGTATCACCAAGTTTATTAATAAAATGAAACATCACGATTGGAATGAATAGAAAAGGAGAGGTACCTCTTCAAAGAGGCAAAACTAGCAAGGAGTCTTGTTCCACTCAGCTACAGAGTACAGACAGATTACTATGATGCCTATTCTAAACGTACAAAAAAGATAAACTTCTAAGAAAATATTCTTAACATAAGTCTACTTTCCATTGGATTCCATAATTCTTCTAATTCAGTTTCTGCAGTTTGTTAATTTAAGGTGCCATATTCATCTCTGTAATTATGCTTGATATCTTGCACTGAATGACCACTTGTCTGATGATTAACAAAATTCACTATGCATAAGTGCTAGTGGGAAACTAGAATACTGCTTCTCTTCCCCGAAGCTGATGTTGAGTGTCACCTATATGAAACACTGTAGGAGCATCAATACAATTTTACTTGTGGTGATTAAATGCAGGCATCTTAGCATTTTCTGATGCAGGATCTAAGATGTAGGTTTCATGTGTTAGCAACTTAGCATTAGTGGTTCATGATCTTCATCATGTGAGCTATGGGATGAGTATGTCTTGTGGCTAAATGGATGAGTTCTCATCATATTAGATCATAGTTGTCAAGGTAAGTCATCTATGCTGACCACATGTTTGCCTTGTCTGAGCTTAGGATGGCAGTCTTGGGCCACCTGACCTAGTCCATTCGATAACAGAATCTAGTTATTTGATCCCCTTGTGACCTAACTGCACAGATGGATCCACACCATTCGATAACAGAATCTACTTATGACCTGGCTGGGTCATAAGTAGTCTGAGTAGATCAGGATCCACACACACTCTCTCCAACTTTCTGTGCAGGTGCTGTCTAAGTGGTTAGGTGCTGGGGGCAGTACCCTTGGATACCTTGGGTCTCCTTGTCTCCTTGGAAGCTATGTATTAGATCTTGTAATTTGATTAACTTCTCTATTTTATGAAGAATCAATCGGTTGGATGACCCATGAGATCGAAAGGATAAAAGGTGTTATTCTTGATTTGCATTTCAATTAAGTTTTATTAGGCTATCTTGAAAGTCTTTTGGTAAATATCATTCCTACAATTGTTATATGTGCATCTAAACTGCTTTTTTTATCAGATTATGTCTGAGTGCTGACAATTGCTGCTAAGACCAAAACATGGAAGTAGCAGGGGAACATAAACTCTCTTTTGAGTTTCTGATCTTTCTGTGGTGTCATGAATTAAAACATGTAAAATTGCCTCCTCCTAAATCCTTATCAATGATCTGGGAGAAATCTTGTGAATAGGTTTCTTTTGTCTATTGTTGAATATAGACTTCTAAAAGGAGGGAATTTATTGATGGCAAGTTGTAAGGTCCAAGAGTATCTTATGGGCTATGATGGTATACTGGATATGTACTCTTGTCAATGAACTCCTTAAGTCAGATATCATCATCTGCTCAGCATCTTGTTGGGCAGCATGGAAAAATAAAGAACTTGTCACTGAGCATCATCTTCAATAGACAACTTTGTACTGTCTTCTAGGCTTCTAGCTGACTATGTGAGATTACAAACAGTTTTGCTACATGGTCTGTTTGCATTGTGTTCATTGAATATCATGAAAATTTTTTGTTGAATTATGTTGTGCACAGGTTGGTGTTCTTATTGGTAAAGCTGGGGAAACAATTAGGTTATTACAATTCAATTCAGGAGCTAAAATTCAAATCACAAGGGATGCTGAAGCTGATCCAAATTCCACTACACGGACAGTGGAATTGATTGGGACTGTTGAGAGTGTCAACAAAGCTGAAAAGCTGATCAAGGATGTCATAGCTGAGGTTCAATCCTCATCCCCTCTACTCCTTTACACATGATTTTCCTTTTTCTTCTTTATTTCTTAGATGTTTCAGTTTCTTTTCTAAAAAATATTCAAGCAATCATTTTTATTTACAGGCTGATGCAGGTGGTTCCCCTTCCCTTGTAGCCAGGGGTTTTGGCCTTGCACAACCTGGTTCAGAGCAGCTCCAAATACAAGTTCCTAATGAAAAGGTACATATAGTTATGATTGCCAATGCCGAATAAATAATTTGACGTTGCTTATACTTTTTTGTCTTCATGTATACTTTGTAGATCGGCTTGATCATTGGTAAGGGAGGCGAGACTATAAAAAGCTTGCAAACTAGATCCGGAGCACGCATTCAGGTAGAGGCTTCTTGGTTTCGGTTGATGGGTGATTGTGAAATCATGGTTTGGCGGATCGAATCGGATCGGCCCGATTCTCCCGAATCGGGGCGAATCATGGAAAACCCGATTCTCGATTCCATCGATTGGGTCCGATTCGCCTCATATATATAATATTATTATATCATATTAGTAATATATATTATACATTATAATATCATATATATGATATATTATATATATAATATATATTATACCCATGAGAATCGATCCAATTCGGATCGATTCGGGTCGATTCGGGGGAATCGAATCGGATCAAGAAAAATCCGATTCGCCTCCCGATTCCGATCCGGAAAACCTTGTGTGAAATGCACTTGATGTTTTTTTTTTTAAACAAAGAATGTTTATTCACCTTCTAAAACAAGTAACTGAAACACACATATCTGATCAGTTGGTACCACAACATCTACCTGAGGGTGGTATATCGAAGGAAAGAACTGTGCGTATAACCGGCAATATGAAGCAGATTGAAGCTGCAACTGAGATGATTAAAGAAGTTATGAATCAGGTATGTTTGTTTTCCTTGAGATATTGTAATCTTTTTAGCATGTTTGGTATGATATATCTTAAATCTTAATGTATTTTTAGTTGGCTCTCCTTGAAATCTGCGGACATTTAAAGTGATTTTGGTTCTCTGAACCTCAATGAATTAGTATTCTAGAACTTGTTTCTTATTCTCGATTGTTGCTTAGCTTGCCTGGTTTGTTCATGAATTTGTTGTTAGCCCTTCGAAGGATGTGCTAGTCTAGCATGTTTACTAGTTTGAAATGGTTTGAGCAGGAGGGATATGATAGTTTTGGGTGTCATTGGCATCCGTCTTTATGTAGTTTGTCAGGTCCACTAATTTATGTCCTCTTAAAAGTTCGTTTAGTATCTGTCACTTAATGACATGATTAGGTGGGTTATCGAATATACATCTATTAATTGTGGGCAGCAATACACAGAATTTGCTACATTACTACCTGAATTAAATGTCATTTGTATTCATAACCTAGAATCTAGCTGATGAAAGTCTTTATTCAGAAGGTTGATTAGAACTTTCTGTGAATTCTTTTTCCATACACAATGAAATTTTGCTCCAATAAGAAAATCGAGGAAGCATGTGAGTGTGCAGTTATTTTTCCAATTATCTTGTTCCATGTATCGTCTTCAAGTAGGCTCGATGCACATAAATGATGATTACTTTCCTAAAAGGAAAAGAATGTCTGTATTCCAATTCTAAACTCTCTTTGGTTATTTTCTATGCATTTAATATTCTCTTGTTTTTGTTAGAAATTCTTAGCTGATTCACTTGCGCATTAGGTCATAATTTTGAAGCTCAAGAAGATTCCAATTTTCCATTTAGCTTCATTCTGAGATTAATAAACAATAGGAAATCATTTGACAAATGGATGACCCTCCATGATTAGAGGACGGAATTATTCTTTTTTTAGTACCTCCTGTCCTAGTGTTCAGTTGTTTTATTTGATTAAGTTCCAATAAAATAAAAGAGGAATCTTGTGGTCAGGGACTTGACATGGATTGAAGCACAAACATTGTACAGAATGCAACGTAATAAGCATTTCATATTACAAGATATACTTCCATAATCTTTATCTGTCTGCATGCAAGCCACCCCCTTGAGAGGGAAAGAAAAAGAATAGAAAAAGGAGGAAGAGGGGATGGAAGGGTGAAGGAAAAGTTATTGGTTTTGGTCCTGGCTGCAGTTCTTTGGTTTCTACTTTGATCTTGGCACATTTATGCTGAAGCATGTTGTGTGTAGCAAATTTCAAGCTGTTGCATTTCAACTCATTGATCAATTATAAACATGCATGATATTGTCACTTATAGAATACAATTCTTTCGGACCAGTATGGCATTTACTCTAATGATAAATCTGTGGCTGACACATCTATTTGGAAAACATTGGCTACCTGGTCATCTTTTTCCCTTTTATCTATCTTTTTTCGGTTATACCTGCACAACTATGTCTGGTCTCATCATGGTTGTGGAAGAGCTCAATGAAATCAGGAACTAGGGGTGAAGCTTCTGCTGGTGCTCTTCAAGGTAGACATGAATAACATGATCCTCACTGATGATTATGGTTTTTTACTTTGCGGAGAGCATCCTCTTGTTGAAACTGTTGAAACACTTGTGGTAGTTATAAACAAATCTGTTGATCATAATTCAAGGGATAACAAAGGGGGAGTTTGTGAACCACATGCATGCTCTTTTTTTTAGAAAGGGATCAAGTTGTAGGATCAGTTCTTATGCATTTAAGTCTTTGACTTTGGCCATGGTTTTCCTTAACTTTTAATAGTAGTATATATGCAATTTAGTTTGTCTGGCTACTGAATGTCCTTATTAGGGAACAAAAAGGAGGATATCTAGTAAAATCTCTTAAGATAATTCAGGAATGAGCCTTGAGGGAAGACACGTATTTCCACTGATTAATATATGCATCTCTGGGGATTAAGTTCCACATCTAGTACTGTGCTATATGACAGTTACGTATGAGCATTGCCTACTACATTCTTCTCCCGAATATACTACTTCCTGTCTGAGTAGTGGAAATTTAGACATCAGTATGATTACCCATAAACAACATTACTCTGACAGATGATCTATTCATATTTCAACAACTTCGATCATGTTTTCTGGGTAAAATATTTGATACCACTTGCACATTCATGAACCGTGTGAAGCTTGATGTCGGTTACGATGATTTGTTTATCTAAAGGTGCCAATTTAGAATTGGTTGGCTTTCATAATGCAGATATGGCTATGCATTTCACGACAGGTCAACATTGGTTTCTTGGTGTAGCAAAAATGCACCATCTCACTGTCATCCAGTGGAGAGGAATATCGGGGCTTAAACTGTTGCCATTGCAGGAGGTTTATGGTTGGTAAGGATGTCTTGAGACTTAAAAGTCAAATTCATCATTAGTAAGAGCAACCTGATAACCCGAGTGCTTTTAGGGTCCAAATGTTTCATCTAGTGCCCATGCTTTGAAAATGATGTGTCAGTTTTGGTGAAGTTATTCTTTGTGATTGCATGGGTCTTCAGCTTCAGAAACTTGCTACCTTATGTATAAAGAAGATTCTACTGACCCTTGCCTTTAGATCACTCGACAGTATTGATATTAAGTGAAGATCAATTTCACATAAAATACTGATGAATCATAATTCTCCAATTCTTGTATGACATGAGAGCCTGCTTCATTCCATCAACTTTTCATTTTGCCTTCGATAATCACGTAATAGTTCTCCTTTGTTCATTTGCTGTCAAAATATGATCTTATGATCTTTGTCATGATGCAAGGCAAATATCATTTGCTGTGGTAAATAGTTTCTGATGTTTCCTGAACTGATCCGTAGTTACGAGGGATGGTCTGTTAAAACCTTTTCATTAGCAAGAAACATGGTGGTGATTGAACATATTCTTGCAATACTTGAGCCAAAAAAAACTTAAGATTTTTTTTAGTGTATTTACAATATTCACCTTTCATAAGCAATCTGAGAACCATCCATCAATTGTTGGTGTAGGTTGGGGTGTTTTTTGGCTTATCAATGTATTTTGTTCTCAAACCTAACATAGTCACAAAATCTAATTCTTGTCTTCTTCCCATTGTTAGCCTTCTGTACTTCAATTTGTAAAATGCTTGAGCATCTATGTTAGTTTTGATTATTTGCCCTTTGATTACTCCTGTGTATCCAGATGCTGCTGCTTGTCCCACTACTAGTCACCAAAATAACCTAATCATTTGCTTTTCTTTACCCTTTGCTATACCTGTTATAATTACAGTGAAATTGAAGGGTACATCATTTCCTATTATCACCATCACCATAAATAACTTGACTTTCTGCTTGCATATCCTTTTATTTGGAACTCCTCATCAAATCTGATCCCTCAGTTGTTGATCTTCCATATGATTTGACTGTAGGCATTCCACCTAAAGCACTCACACTGTGTCTAGTTCATTTGGCAGTTATCAGATTGCTTTTACCTCTTCTCCCATTTGTAGTTTCTGGTCACACTTCTGTTGTGTTCACAGGCCTTTTGTGTTTCATTCTGTTATTGTGCAACCTTCTAGTTGGACCTTAGATTGTCTCTTCACCTGCTTTAGCACTTGAAGCATGCATTCGCACAATTTTCTTTCAGTAATCTCATTTTGCATTATAGGTTCCTTGGAATATTCCTCAGTTTCCCATGTTTGCTCTGCTCCATATATCTCCTTACCATTCTAATGGTCTGGCCTTTATATTTCTTGCTTGCTTACTGCCAAGTTTGTGTAGATGTTGATTCACAGAGATGCATGGTCGTGCATCGCCTATGATCAGGTGTTCCAAATTTTAGAGCTTACGATATCAGCATTGCACCTTGGTAATAGTCAACTCAAGTCACAATCTCTCAAGTGAAATAGTTGCATAACTTTCTTGTGTGAACTAGTAGATTCACAGAAAAAGTGAAATTTGACTGAGAAGAGCTTTGTTAAGCTCTTAGTAGAACGATATTTTCCTCTTACAATGAAGGTCAACAGTTCTCCTGTCTTAAAATGTAGACAGGAAATAAGAACATAATAGCATCTAAGTTTTGGTCTTGTTATATATTTCTTCCACGGGTAGTTTTTAAGAGCTCTCTTGACTTAATTGATTTGAAGGCAACATGTTTATGCCCTTCCCTGCTGTGTTGGCTGTTGATGGATCCTTAATTTTGTCCGTCTCAGCATTAGATAGAATGAAACATAGAAGGAAAGGACCATCCAGATAATTCGGCTTCAATAATGAACAATTACTAGTTTATTATTAGATCAAATTTGGTTTTGATTTTGTGAAATTGTTCCTCTAAAGTGTTTTGCCTTTTTTGTTTGAGGCATGCAATTTGTTGATGTTCGCAATTCCCATGGTTTGCTATGATGGGTAAGTTTTTTCACAGTATATACCAGTATATTTTAACATTCAACTTGCTGCTGTGTATAGCAGAATTCAATTCGATATTGCAAGACAATGATTCTTTATTTTTATCATGTCACTTTTGTTTTTTTTTGCAAATTTGGGTCTTCCTCGGTGCTCTATAGACTACCAGTACGAGACTGAGGATGATACTAACTCAAAACTTTGTGAGGAACAGGGGTTTCTTCTTTCTTTGTTGCATTGTTTTAGTATGTTAAAAAAATTGCTTTCACCAGGTACACTCAAGGCCTTCATCTCTTTCTGGTGGATATACACAGCAGGCGTATCGGCCACGTGGGCCCACACCACCCCAGTGGGGACCTCGTGCAGTGCCCCCGAGACAGCAGACATCTGGGTATGGCTATCAGCAAAGTGGTACGTATCCTCAACCATATCATGGTTATCCTCCGCAGGCCCCCAGAGGCAGCTTTGGTTGGGACCAAAGGGCCGGTGCTCCTGGTCAAAACCCATCGCAGATGGGTGGGTATGATTATTATGGTCAAGGAGGTCATCCATCAGATGTGCAAACATCCGGACCTGGTCCTGCCCCCGTTGTGGGTGGTGCCCCAAATCCCCCGGTGAACTACTATGGCCAGCCGCAAGCTCCAGGCTATGGACAACCAGGACCTTATCCACAATCTGCGCCTGGTCAGCAGAGCTATGGACAGGGATATGATGAGCCAAAGTACGACAGTCAGCCTCCCAATCAGCAGGTCTATGGTCAGCAGCCAGGGCCTGGTGGCTATTCACATATGAGCTCTGCGCCGCCACAGTCGGGCTATGCTCAGCAGCAGCCATATAACAAGCCACCTTATGGTGTTCCCCCACAAGGGCCGCAGCCTCAGTCATATGGTCCAGCCAGACCGGGGGAGACTGCATACCAAGGACCTCAACAAGCCTACGGGTCAGCAGGGCCCACTCAGCAGTCGTATCCGTACGGGGGGTCGTCCACTGCCGCTCCTCCCCAGCAAGCTTCTGGTTATACTCAGCCATACGGGATGCCCACGCCATCTGGCACGGATGGTTATGCTCAACAGACGGCTAATTATCCCCACCAAGGTAGTCAGGCTGCACCTATGTACGCTCAACCTGCACCCTCTTACCCTCAAGGCGCACAAACTGGTGGTGGCTACGGTCAGTACCCGTCGTCCCAACCAGGCTACGGCGAGCAGCCTGTTGCTGCCAATGCGAGCTACGGCTACCAAGGACCCACCGGTGATGCAGGAGGTTATGGAACTAACGTCGCTGCTCCTGCGTATGGTGCGCCATCCGCGGCCGGCGGCCAGGCTGGATATGCGCAAGCACCCTCCAATCCTTCGGGCTACGAGGCCCAGTCAGGCTATGGGACGGCTCCTGCGGGTACGCCCGTCGCCTACGCACAGGGTGCAACTACGCAGCCTGGCAGTGGCCAGTATGACGCCAACATGATGTATGCCCATCATTAGGAATATTCCTCTTATATATGGTGGCTATTATTAATTAGCCAGCCGCTTATATGCTACTGCCGGTTGATTCTCTAATTTTTGAGCTAGTATTTGTTTGTAAGCAACATAGCCAGGCCCACATCAGCATCTGGACCATGTACCGTTTTCGGACTTGACGAACACCTTAACAATGTGGTTTAGCTTTTTGTCTTGGTGAAGATGCGTTCTAATGGTGATGCATCATCAGGTACGGGTGAAGAGGAGGTTTTTGGGAATCCGTTGGAAAGTTGAAATGTCAAAACGCTGTTCCGTCACGGTTCTTGTGCCTCTTCTCAAAAAAAAAAAAAAAGGCCATGACGATACCAACATCTACCGCAGGTCCGTGGGGAGTGAAATATCTGACGTGTACTCCCATTTTCTGTCTAGCATCCAGTCTACTAACAGCCATACTCGTTCTAACCAGTGTTTCTCACCGAGACTAACGTGGACGGTAGTAATTGGAGATCAGCCAAGTCTGTTTAATCTGCAGGGCATTACAGGGTCCAAAAAATGAATATTTTATGTTTAATGGAGGTACAAAATTCGAATTGAGGATCTTGGACTTTGGGGGTGTGTAATTTGGGTTAGGCTGGGTCGGTGGTGAATATCGTATTTGGTTCTCTCATGATCCAGTCTGGTGCGTCGGTCTAACGTTTGCTCATTAGAGGGTGTTAGCCACAGTGTCACTTCTTGCGTGCTCACTAGGTTCATATTTGATGTTTTCCTTTTCAGAAGAATAAGATGTTCATACAATTATCATTCATTTTAAAGCTATCAAATGAAAGAACACATCATATTATTGTGTTTGAAATATTACTACCTTATTGCCTCTTAAGTCATGAATCATAATATAAACTTGTGAATAAGTTGACACCATCACTCATCATAAGCTCGTGTAAGAATAAACATAGGTTTACCAAAGTCTCAAGACTTGATATTGATTGATTCATAGCAGAAAAATACAAGTCTAGTTATAGACTCAAGACTTGAATCTTGAACTCAAAACATGACAGAAACTCTAATATTTGACTCCTAATTGGACTGTTAAAATGAGATATCACAATCCAAACTTTATCCTTCTGAGACTAAAATAGGAAATCCTACTCCCATTTGCACTCCTAATAGACATAAACTTCGAAATATGAAGATATATGAAATTCTAATCCCAATTGGACCATTAGTAGACTCACAAATCCAATTCCAACTCAACATATAAGATATGGCCTAATTAAAAAAACCACAATAAAAGTAAAAATGGCTGTATATAGATACAATCAAAACTTGAATTGGCTGGGATCAGTCTAAATCGGTCTGAATCCAGATCAGCCTGATCCCCCCAAACAAAAAATAATTTCTTTTTCTGACCACTCATCACTTTAATTCCTTTATGAGATATAGATATATATATATATATATATTATATATATATATAATATATATATATATATATATATATCAGCCTGACTATATTGTAGCAGATCACCCTTGAGACCACATCGAAGATTGGTAAACTCTGAAGGTTGAAAGAAAGGGAAAATTACATGTATATCCCTAAAATTTTGTCGAATTATCCCTATACTCCTATCTTTGTGAAAATTATCATAATACGCTGAAATTTATCAACCAAAGCCCTTATGCCTTGCGGTTAAAGGTAGGGGAAACAAAGATAACATAACATATTTGTTGACCGTTTTATCTTCAGTCAATGTATGTTTTATTTTATTTGGTTTGCATCGTCTACCCCTCTCCTCTCTCGCTCCCTCTCCCCGACCGTCCCCTCCGGCATACACTCGGCGGGGGATGACACACCCGAGCACTAGGCAGCGGCCCTCGATTCTCCTTCCAAGGAGCTACATATTTTCCGCTCAAGATTTGGAGACACTACTTGTATGGTGAGCAATTCACTATTTACTCCGATCACAAGAGTTTGAAGTACATATCTCACAAAAGGAACTCAACATGGGACAGGAGATGGCTAGAATATCTGAACGCCTTTGATTTCTCCATCCAATACCACCCTGAAAAAGGCAATGTCGTGGCTGATGTAGTCAGTAGAAAGTCTATGACATATTTATCTAGCCTAATACTTGGTAAATGACAATTGTTAGAACAATTTGCAGGGTTAGACTTGAGTTATTTTTGCCAACATCAAGATGCAATCAGACTTGTTTTTGGAAATTAAAGACCAACAAGGCAATGATCCGTTCCTAGTTGGGATTAGAGAAGCAATTGATCAAAAGCCGAACTTCTCTACAGTTGAATATGGAAGACTACTTCTGAAGGAGAACATGTATACTTGATCATGAGGAACTTAAGAAGAAACTAATGGAAGAACCACACAAGACTAGGTACACCATCATCCAAGCATTATTAAGATGTACCAAGACATGAAGAGGACATATGGGTGGCCAAACATGAAAAGAGATGTAGCGAGTTTGTAGCCACTATCTATGTCAACAAGTAAAGGTAGAGCGCTTGAGACCTGCAGGTGTATTAAGGCCCTTGGAGATACCGAAATAGAAGTGGAAAAGTATTGGATGGACTTCATAAAAGTGGAAAAGTATTGGCATGAATCTGATTCTGATAGTCTTCAAGATGCCTTCAATGAATTATATGAAAAATATAAAACAGTAGTCAAACAAATGAAGATAGTTAAACTAAATTTGCCAAACAAGAAAAGGCTAACACCTTTCTGAAAAATGAAACAAAGAGGTTAGGACAAAGTCTAAGTGAAACCAAAAGAACAAATGAATTATTTGTGAAAATTTAAAAAATAAAAATAGTAAAATCATGGAAATAGAATCAAACTTAAAAGAACTTAAGGATGAAGAAAAATTACAAGAGGAAAATAACTACCTAAGAGCTACTATAGAAAAAATCTCTAACTGTAAAACATCTCTGTTTGTTAGATTAAAAGGCTAGCTCTAGGACAGGTAATAAAAAATATGGAGTAGGATATACACCTCCTCATAATGAAGAAAATATTGTGTATCCTGAAAAATATCCAACACCTAAATTTGTAGCAGAAAAAGGAATTAAAAACCCCAAAAAAGGTAATCAGCATGTTTATAAACAAAAACAAAAGTTTAACAACACTGCACACATTAAGAATGCGTGATTTATGCTGTAGTCACTACAATCAATTAGGACACACTATCAGCACATGCACTACCAGACATTTGCACTGGATTCCTAAAACTAACCATCAAGGACCCAAGAAAATTGTGGTACCAAAAGTTACAACTTAATTTTTTAGGGTAGGTCGAGAGGCATCCTAAATGGTATTTGGATAGTGGGTGCTCAAGGCATATGATAGGTGACAGGAAGTTGTTTACAAGCTTTAGAGATGAAAGTGGTCAAGTCACTTATGGAGATAATGGTAAAGGAAAAGTCTTAGGATGTGGGATAGTCGGAACTAAATAAAAGAATTTGATTGAAGATGTCATGTATGTTGAAGGATTGAAGCATAACCTCATAAGTATTAGTCAGTTATGTGTGATAAGGGCATTTAGTAAAATTTCAGAATGATAGATATGTATTATTCAAAAGGATGGAAAAAAATGTGTTCGAAGCTCAAAGAGTGAAGAATCTGTACACATTACAGTTAGCAGAATTAAAAGAAGTGAATCTATGTCTTGGCAACACCAAGAGTGAAGAACCTGATTTGTGGCATAGAAGATTGGGGCATGCAAGCACTTCAGTGATTAGAAATTGATTAAGCATGACCTAGTTGAAGGTCTTCCAAAGATGAAGATGATGAAATCTGGAATATGTTTAGCTTGTGCAAAAGGGAAGCAAACCAAGACTCATTTCAATCCAAAACAATTGTCACAACTTCCAAGCCTTTGGAGCTAATTCATATGAATTTATTTGGACCTATAAGAACAGTCAGTCTTGGAGGAAAGGTATATGGCTATGTAATAGTAGATGATTACTCAAGATATATTTGGGTGTCTTTCTTAGAAGCCAAATCAGAAACCTTTTTAGCCTTTCTGAAGTTCAGCAAAATGGTATAGAAGAATAAAAAATTTTAGATTATCAGCATCAGATCTGATCATGGTGGAGAATTCAAGAATGAAGAGTTCATAAAGTTCTGTGAAGAGAATGGAATTGAACATAACTTTTCAGCACCAAGAACATCCCAACAGAATGGAGTACAGAAAGAAAGAATAGAACACTACTAGACATGGCCAGAACTATGCTCACAGAATATAATTTACCAAGATATTTCTGGGCAGAAGTAGTCAACACAGCTTGCTACATCATCAATAAGTGCATGATCAGACCAATTCTAAAGAAGACCCCATATGAGCTTTACAAAGAAAAGAAGCCCAACACCAGTCATCTTCGACCTTTTAGTTGTAAGTGTTTTATCTTGAATAATGGTAAAAATAATTTAGGAAAGATAGATGCTAAAAGTGATGAAGGATTTTTGTTAGGATATATTTCAAAACCTAGGGGATATAAAGTTTTTAATAGAAGAACTTTAACCATAGAACAAACTGTGCATATATTATTTGATGAGACTAACCCTTCTATTAAAAGAGTAGAAGGAGAAGAAGATTGTGTTGAAGATTTGTGTAGGGATCTAGAGAAAACATCTCTTGAAGATGAAGAAAAAGAAGAAGAAAAGGAAGATCCTCCACTAGAAGAACTTCAACAGCAAGAAGAACAACAAGAAGGACTGCCTAGTAGGGCTGTAAACGGAGATGGATACGGAGGGATATGCGTTTCCGCGTCCGCTCCGAATACGTAATCGGATAATTCGTATCCGCTCCGAATAAAATTCGGATACGGAGCGGATATTTAGTCGATAATATCGGATTCGTTAGGATTAGGAAGCGGATACGGATATTACCGGTTCGAAAATATGAGACCTGATAAGAGGTATACAATGACCTAAAAATCAGAAAAAAAAAATTAAAAAAATCTGTAAAATTCTAAACACATATAAATACACAACAATCTCTAAATATTCATACAAAATTACAAAAGTATAGAATGAAAGTTCAACTACTACTTGACAATTAAAAAACCACTAAAGTTCCAATGTAGTACATAACCATTCATAAGTTACATGTCTCACATTTAAATTACATGTCACAGAAATAGGCACTAAATTTTGCTCCATATGAATCTATTCACACCCCATAAAATAAAAAGATAGTTCAATAAATCACACAACAATAATATCTAAATACATATGCTTCTGTAGAGAGAAAATATGGACAAAGGTGGGATAATAACAGTATTACCTATTCCAAGGTGAAAAGAAGAGTTAGTTTTGGCCGACTGGCACGAACACAAGAACTTAGCAACTCCAATCAGAATAGATCGACCCCAAAATCAATTTGCTGGAAACTTTGGTGATTCCTTTCCTGCATCCATTTTAACAGTTAGTTTCTGGAAGACTGGCATACCATATTTCAGAAAGAGAAGAGATGAAAGGGGAGGGTCGGAGGGGGGCATCATGCTGGAGGTCAGGGGGGGAGGGTCGGAGGGGAGGGGGGAGCCGGAGGGGGGGAGGGGGGAGCCGGAGGGGGAGGGCCAGAGGCCGGAGGGGAGGAGGCTGGAGTTCAGAGGGGGGAGGGTCGGAGGGGAGGAGGCTGGAGCCGGAGGGGGCCTGTGGGGGAGGGTGGGAGCCGGAGGGGGGGGAGGGGGGAGGCCCGGAGGGGAGGAGGCTGGAGGTCAGAGGGGGGAGGGTCGGAGGGGAGGAGGCTGGAGCCGGAGGGGGGGGGGGGAGGGGGGAGCCGGAGGGGGGGAGCGCTGGAGCCGGAGGGGGAGGGCGGAGGGGAGGAGGCTGGAGGTCAGAGGGGGGAGGGTCGGTGGGGAGGAGGCTGGAGCCGGAGGGGGGGAGGGGGGAGCCGGAGGGGGGGAGCGCTAGAGCCAAATAGGGGAGGGCCAGAGGGGAGGAGGATGGAGCCGGGGGGGGGGGGAGGGTCGGAGGGGAGGAGGCTGGAGCCAGAGGGGGGGGGAGGGGGGAGCCGAAGGGTGGGAGTGCTGGATCCAGATAGGGGAGGGCAGGAGGGAGGAGGCTGGAGCCAGAGGGGGGGGGGGAGGGTCGGAGGGGAGAGCCGGAGGGGGGAGGGCCAGGCCGGAGCGGAGGGGGGAGGCCGGAGGGGAGGAGCGGAGGGGGGGGGGGGGGGGAAGTGCAGGAGGGAGGAGGAGCCGGAGGGTGGGGAGGAGGTACCAGACGTTTACCAATTACCAGCGTTACCGCCACCGCCGCGCAGAAAAGAGCAGCCGCCGCAGCCGCGTCTGCAAAGATCCGCCGCCGCAGCAGGTCGCCTCGCCGACGCGGAGGTCGCTCCTTGCTGGCCGCGCTGTGGCCGGCCGAGATGATGATGGAGGGAGGAACCGAGGAAGGCAGGAAGCAAGGCCGCGCCGCGATTTGGGTTTTCGATTTTGTTTTGGGGGGAACGGGGGGGAGAGGGGGGAGTCGGCGGGTCGGTAGGGTTTTTACTTTTTAGGATTTTTTATATGTTATTGTTAGATATGGGACATTAGATATTTAGATGGAAGATCTAACGGTCATAATTAATTTAGTTTTCGGATCGGATCTTAAACGGAGCGGATCTTCCTATTTCTGCGTCCCGCTCCGTTTAATATTCGGATAATATCCGTATCCGAATCCGTTCCGTCGGATATCTGTTAAACGAATACGGATATGCTTAACGGATACGGATAGGATCGGATCGGATTATCGGATCCGGATATTATCCGGATCGTTATAGCCCTACTGCCTAGGAAATTGAGGTATCACAAAGATCATCCAAGAGAAAAATAATAGGTGATCCTCAAGATAGGGTAAGAACAAGAGGTATGCACACTCCTTGTGATTTTTCTACTTTAGTCTCTCAAATTGAGCTTAGGACAATCGATGATGCACTAGCTGATGAATCTTGGATCCTTGCTATGCAAGAGGAACTTAATCAGTTCCAACGCAGCCAGGTTTGGACTCTTGTCCCTAGACCTTCTGACCATCCAGTTATTGGGACTAGATGGGTCTTCAGAAACAAAATGGATGAATCAGAAGTAATCACTAGGAACAAGGCCAGACTTGTAGCACAAGGGTATTCCCAAGAGGAAGACATTGATTTTGATGAAAATTATGCCCAGTAGCTAGATTAGAGGCAATCAAATTTTGTTAGCATATGCATGCTCTCTAAACATCAATTTACTTCAAATGGATGTTAAAAGTGGTTTTCTGAATGGTTTTATAAAAGAAGAAGTTTATGTTGAGTGACCACCAGGTTTTGAAGATACTAAATATCCAAATCATGTTTTCCATTTAAAGAAAGCACTATATGGTCTGAAACAAGCTCCAAGAGCTTGGTATGAAAGATTAAGTGCTTATCTTATATCACATGATTTTATAAGAGGTAAAGTTGATAACATACTATTTATTAAGAAATTTTCAGAAGGAATCTTAATTGTGCAAATATATATGATGACATTATTTTTGGAACTATTAATGAATCACTTTGTAAATTCTTTGAAAACCTTATGCAAAGTGAGTTTGAAATGAGCATGATGGGTGAACTTAATTATTTTTAGGTTGTAAATTAAGCATACCAAGGAAGGTACTCACATTTGTCAAACCAAATATATTTCAGATTTACTTTCTAAATATGGCTTTGACAAGTGTAAACCTTTAGGAACACTCATGAGCTCAGAGAAATTAAGTTAGATAGTGATCCATTTGGTAAGAAAGTAGATCAAAAGGTCTATAGAGGCATGATAGGATCACTACTATCTTACTGCTAGTAGACCAGATATAATGTTTAGTGTATGTGTGTGCAAGATTTCAAGCTGATCCTAAAGAATCACATGTTCATGTCGTTAAAAGAATTTTTAGATATTTATAAATACAAGTAAGTTAGGATTATGATATCCTAGATGTTCAGATTTCAAATTAATTAGATATTGTGATGCTGACTATGCTAGATGCAAAATAGATAGAAAAAACACCAGTGGTACTTGTCAATACTTGCAGGTTGCTGATATCTTGGTCTTCCAAAAAGTAAATTCAGTGCATTGTCCACAAAGAAGCTGAATACATTGCAGCTGGAAGTTGCTGTACTCACTATTGTGAATCAAACACCAATTGGAAGACTATGGTCACATACTTCAAGAAATTTCAATGCTATGTGACAATACAAGTGCAATTAACTTGACCAAAAATCCTATCCAGCACTCAAGAACAAAACATATTGATGTTAGACATCACTTCATTAGAGATCATGTAAGTAATGGTGACATTTTATTTGATGTTGTTTCTACAGAAAATCAACTTGCTGATATTTTAGGATAGATTTACATCTATTAGAAGAGAAATAGGCATGTGTAACCCTGATTAAAATGCTGTGACAAATTCATGCTTGAATTGAATGTTATGAATTTTCTAAGTCCCTGTACTGCGACTCATAAAGTCGGAGTCTACCAGACTCATGTTAAAATTAATGCATTCGACTCTTGCAATCGGAGACACAATCCGACTTCCTGGAGTCGAAGTCTAAAAAGGTGCTTATTAATTGAAATTAAGACACATTTATTACGTAACAGTTCAGTCATTTAATCGCGTCCGTTCATCCTGAAATCTCTGGTCAATTACTTTTCTCCCTCTATATGAGGACAACCCCTTTCTGTCTGAAAAGCACCCTTTCAAACTCTCTCCAACTCTCCAGTCATCTTCCTCCTCTTCCCGCGCACACTGTTCATCTCTGGAACCCTCTTCAGAGCTTCTGCGGATTTTCTCATTTCCTCTGAAGAAAGGTATGCTCTTTGTTCTCTAAACTACAGTCCTTTCACTCCTTCGAAAGTTCCCTGAATCTTCTCTATCTCTTTTCTGTCTAGATGGCATCCTCTAAGGCTTCTGAGGGAACCATGCTCACCCCTGAGCAGTTCCAGCGCCTTTCCCTTGCAAAGTATTCCATCTGTCCAGGGAAAGTCGTAGACTTTTCTCAGTTACATGGTAGCTTAGGATGGGTAGCAGAAACCCTAGATGAGATGGGCTGGGCTAGTCTGTGCAAGATCTCTAAACCCTCTTTCGAAGGTGCCCTTAAGGCATTCTTTGTCACCCTCCAGATTCCTCTAAAGTTCAGTCACTGGATATGTGAAAGGGACCAAGGTTACTGTTTCTGAAGAGCTTTTGGTAGAACTTTTGGGCTGTCCCAACATCGGGACAAGCTCAGTGAGATTGTCCCTTTGGATAAGCAAAAAATGGGAATTATTGGAAGTCTAGGGACTGTTAGCAAGAAAGGTCTTTTGGTTAATGAGTTGTCTGCAGAGAAAAGGCTTATCCACTTAGTGATCACCAACATCATCACTCCCAGGGCTGGCACCCATTCCTCCATTACTGCTAGGGATGGTAGTTTACTATTTTGGGCTATTCAGAAGCATAGAGTTAATCTGCCAGCAGTCATTTTGGAGAAAATGATAGCATCAAAGAATCTGCAAGAGTCTCTTCCATATGAACCATTGCTATCTTTCAAGAGATTCTCAGTAGATCTAAGTGGGAATATTCCAACTGGGGTAAAAGAGAAGATTGACTTATCTACCTTGAGGAGAAGCCATTACATCTTAGAAGACAAGGCCCAGAACTTATGGGTTAAGGAATCTGTACCTCAGTGCACCCATGAAGTATTTCCTGATGAAGCAATGGACTATCATCTGTTCCAGCAAGACAACAAGAAGAAGAAGCCAGAGAGAAGAAGAAGAGAGAATGGAAGCCAATGTTCAAGAAGAAGAGCAACAAGGAACTCATCAGTTTGAGGAGCAATTCAGCAAAGTCAAGTTCCTGTCCCCCTCCAGAACAAGATGCACCAGAAGAATCCATCAGTCAGTACTAAGAGATTTAAGAGGAAAAGAGTAGCATAAGAACAAGATGACGTTCCAGTTCTACTCCTATAGAGCAAGAATTTGAAGAAAGGCAGCATCATTCCTCCCCTCCTCAGTTTGGGACCCGACCAGGTCTCAGGGGGAGAGTAGCAACAGTTGAACACTATACTAGATTTACTGACAAAGCAACAAGAGAGCTTGTCAGTTCTTCAGTTGCAAGTTGAATCTTTTGATGCAAAGTTGATGGTTTGGCTGATGAGGTCAAGCAAATGAAGGACCTTTTACTTCAGTTAGTGTGCCAATAGGACACTATCAGCCATCTGCACCTTCATCCACCCATCAAGAAGAGCAGCCACCAGCAAACAACCAAGAAGCCTCGGCACAACAATTATTTGATCATGAGGAGCAGCAAGAGCAGCATCAACAAGAACAAGAGAAGGAGCAACAGCCTGAGCAGTAGTTAGAGCAGCAGCAGCAGCAGCAGCAAGAGCAAGAGCCAGAGGAAGTTCTGCCCTCAATGGAAATTGTGGAAATTAAACAGAAGGATGAGTAGTAGTAGAAATCAGTGCCAGAGCAGCCTTCAGCAGCAGTAGTTGAGGAAGTTGAGCAGCAGCAACAGTCTCCTAAGGAATCTAGGCCTAAAAGACCTCTAGAGTCTCAGGATTTAGTTGTGATGTCAAGTCCAAGGTCAAGACCTTTAAGAGGAAGGTGAAGAGAAGACTTCATAAAAATGGTAAACCTATGTCCTCTTCTCCTCCTCGTCCTCCTTCTGAATCAACTTGTAACGTCGCGCGTTTTCGGATCCTGGATCATGTGTGTTGTGGTTGTGGTGGACGTTGTGAGGCCAGTGTGGTACAGGTTTGTGGAGTGTGCAGGTTTGGGACCTAAAACAGAATAGTACCGGGCTGTTGTGGTTGCAGGTTGACGGCCAGAGGTGGTCGTTGACTAGGTTAACGACCAGCTAAGGTGACGTTAAGTTATGAACTTAACGACAGTCTTTGAGGACGTTTAAGGCTGGTGGTTCCTAAGCGACACTAGGGTTGACGCCAACCTGTGCAACCTGCTGGATATAGGGTCACCCGAGGGCAGGTTTTCCACCTTGTTCTCTCTCTCCCTTGCCCTAACTTCACGCCCCAACATTCCAAAGCTTCCAACAGTCATAGGAGATTGGTTGGGGGATTGTAGAACGTGAGGCGGTGACGAATTAGAGGAGCAACGTCGGAGCGAGGTGTAATCTCCGTCGGAGCTCACGGAGGACTTGGAGTGAACAGGGATCTTTAGGTGTTTTTAAGCATGATCAGAGGTAGGGGACGATCCCATTAGAGTTTCTAAATCATTAAAACATGCATAGGAAACATGTAAAAGCTGTTAATTGAGTTTTTGGGTAAAGGTTCTTCAAGCGGGGTTTAAGGGTGGTTTGATGGAATTGATGGTTAATCATGTAGTCTAATGTAAAATGATGCATGCTTGACTTGGGAAAGAGTTTCCTTATGTTTCCCACTGTTTTGATGGGTTGTAAACCCTATAGAATCGATCTAGAGTTTCTACAGGAACAGTGGCTGAAGATCTGGCGTCAACATCGATTGTCGCCAAGTTCATCAGCGAGATATAGACGGCCATATCCCTTGCCGTCTACTTCCGTAGGCGATAGTCGATGTTGCCGCAAACATGTGTATAAGTAGAAATGGCTGATATGGTATTTATCAATAATGAGTGGTGCGTTGGCACCTGTGGTGCACTGTGTGCACATGGTTTCTGTGTTTAGCGTACGGGGTATGCAGTTAGCTACTCACTACGAGGTTGCGTGTGTTCATGCGAGTACAGTTGGGTTCACGTGTAGTGGACCTTGTTACCTGAGGTTTACGTGACGTTTCACGTGGTTTTGTGTACGTGGCAAGTAGTACGACACCTACCGTGGTTACCTCTCAGTTGGGTACCCCAGTTCTCTGTGAGCCAGGCTGTTAGCTCGGGGCTTTATCCTGTACTTGTGTTGTACCGTCGAGGTTTGTGTCGTCTGACCTGGACACCTCACTCCTTGTTTGAGTAGTACGTCTGGCTGAGGGAAAGACGACAGTGGGACAGTGACACGTGTTTGTCTTTGGTCACTTGTAGCGCGCTCGTAGTTGGGGTACGGACACAGTAGACGTACTGGACCCCAGCTAGTCCTTTTCTAGCGCCTCACTCTAGAGAGTTCGGGCCAGGATCTCTAGAGGGTCAGGCATGGGCCTGCGACCGTGTGGTACGCAGGTGGTGGTGTTTAGTCGGTCTCCACAGTTGCTTGACCTTTTCACATGGAGCGGCAGCTGACCTTTCGTCCGTGGCTGCGAGACTGAGAGGTAGACCTGGTTAGCTTGTCCGAGTCAGTCTCTGGTGTCGCGAACCAGTTCACGTGGCTCGTGTTTGGCGGTCTCTACTTTAGCTCGTACACTGTATTGGTTTGCCGTTTATTATTATAATTGTTTTACGTAATCAGCAGATGGTGAGTACTTTTACAGCTTTAATATCCTACTTAGCTATTCTATAAATTGTTGGTACTGTTTACTGCTTTCGTACCTGTGTTTTGGTTTGCTCGGTGTTGGGGGAGTTCCCTACTGAGCCAGTGACTAGCGAGGCTCACCCTACTCTCACAGGTGAGAGCGAGGAGGACGTTTCACGACCGTCATCCAGTTCAGAGCCGCGTCGCAGCGGTGCAGGGTCAGTACCTCCAGCAGTGTAGAGTGTAGTGTCCAACTGTTAGTGGTTTACTTCTTTCAGTTGTACCCCGGGGTATGCCCCGCTCTTGTACTTTCTTTCAGTTTTTGTAAAAATTTGCTATGTAAACTTGTGTAATTATATGTGAAATGGTGTGTCCTTTGTGTTTACACGGACTTTGGTGTGGTATCCCTTGCGAGGCTTCAGCGTTCGCGGGAGGCGGATCCTTATAGCTTGTTATTGATTTAACGGGCTAAGTAAGGCATTCCGTCACAGTTGGTATCAGAGCAAGGTCCGTGTTAATATAAGGAATTAAAAGATTACATAGCCTTATTTCCGATCTTAGTATACTGCTGGTAGGGACCCTGGTTTGATAATTCGTTGTTGTGTTTATTTGGTGTTTTGCTTGTGCAGAAATTTTGAAATGACAGATAGAAGAGATTGGGGTGGTGGAGGAGATGATCCAGAGGAGAGCACCCAGCGTATGATAGAGAGGATCTGGGAGAGCCTCACTGATGTTCAGAGAAGGATGGATCAGTAGGCGCCGGTATCAACGGTTGCAGTGCCACCTGGGGACGGAGAGACTGTACCTACAGTTTCAGTTCCGCCACCGCCAGGAGTGGAGGTGCCTTTTGTAGCACCCTGCCACCACCACCAGTGCTAATAGCAGAGGAACCAGTGATGCAAGTTGAGAAATTTATGAGATTGCAGCCGCCTACTTACTCAGGAGGGCCAAATCCAGATACAGCGGAACACTGAGTTCATGAGATTGAAAGGGTCTTTGCGACCATGAGATGTCCGGCAGCAGATAAAGTTGTGTTATCTGCTTATCAGTTGAGGGGTTTTGCTTTAGAATGGTGGCGACTGAAGATGCAGACCACCTTTGCAGGCAGGACAGAAGAAGCTATCACTTGGTCTGAATTTCTTGATGTATTTAACGATACATTCTTTCCGATCCAAGTGCAGCAAGTGAAAAGGGAGCAGTTTTGGACTCTCCAGCAAGGTAACTCTTCAGTTTTAGAGTACCAGATGAGGTTTATGGCGCTCAGCCGATATGCCCCTTATGTAGTATCGAATAATACATGATGGTTGAGTATTTCATTAGAGGTTTGAGAGTGGAGTTGCAGGATGCAATAGTACCTCTTATGTGTTAAACAGTGGAAGAAGCAGCCCAGAGAGCAGCTACGTTGGAGAGGTCTATTCGACTCGTCAGGTGGGCGAGTCAGGTTCAGGTAGTTTTCGGCTACCGCAGCAGTCAGTGGGTGCGAGTAAGGGTAAAGCACCAGCAGACCTTCTTCATCAGGCGTTTGGTAAATGGGGTCAGAAATGAAGCAAGCATTTAAAGGTAAAGGAAGAGGATGGGGAGGTCGCCAGCAATTCCATCAAGGTCGTGGTAGGCAGAGGTGGAGGAGTCGCAGCAGAGCACCGCCAGGCAGCCCATTACTCCACCAGGATATAGATGTTTAATTGCAATCAGCCGGGGCATTTGATCCGCAATTGCCCCTATCCGAGAGAGTATGGATATGGAAGAGGTGTGCAGCAGCAGCAGCAGCCTCAGCAGTTTCAGCAGCCACAGGCAGGTCATGGCAGAGGAGCACCGCAACATCGAGGAAGAGGCCGGGTTATGGCTATCACCCGAGCCCAGGCAGAGGCATCAAATATGATAGAAGGTACTTTACCTCTTTATGATTATTCGGCAAGAGTTCTATTTGATTCAGGTGCCTCTCATTCTTTTATTTCCGAAGAATTTCTGGATTATATGACTCATCCTTTAGAAGAAAAGTCATGTGAGTTAGTAGTGGAGGTTCCCTCGGGTGAGTTTTTGCTCACTTCGAGCTATGTAGATGAAGCTCCTGTTATGATGAAGGGAACCAGATGCCGGGTCGGTTGTATGCCCTGCAGTTGACAGATTATGATATTATTTTGGGTATGGACTGGCTTGAGACTTATGGAGCAATATTAGATTGCAGAAAGAAGAGTATCAGGTTTTGTCATCCTAATGGTGCAGTATTTGAATATCAAGGTATGTCTTTTTATACCTCTAAGTTCTAATTTCGCAATTAGAGCTAGAAAGTTGATAAATGCTGGATGTGTGGCTTATTAGCCTCGGTAAGTCTGGTAGAAGCTAGTCAGTCAGTGGAAGCAGTTCCCGTGGTTAGGAATTTACTGATGTTTTTCCTGAAGATTTGCCTGGTTTAGCTCCACATAGAGAGGTGGACTTCACCATTGAGTTGCTGCCAGGTACCATGCCGGTTTCTAAAGCTCCATATCGGATGGCACCAGCAGAACTTAAAGAATTGAAGAAGCAATTAGAAGAGTTTGCAGAAAGGGTTCATTAGACCGAGTCATTCCCCGCGGGGAGTGCCGGTGTTGTTTGTGAAAAAGAAAGATGGAAGTTTTCGGATGTGTATTGATTATAGAAAGTTAATGATGTGACCATTAAGAATAAATACCCATTGCCGAGGATAGATGATTGTTTGAAGTTTGCAATCGGCAAAAGTATTTTCTAAAATTGATTTGAGGTCTGGTATCATCAGTTGAGGATCAAGGAAGAAGATATAGATAAAACAGCCTTCAGAACCAGATATGGTCACTATGAGTTTGTGTTTATGCCATTTGGGTTGACTAATGCTCCTGCAGTTTTTATGGATCTGATGAATAGAATTTTTCATCCGTATTTAGACCAATTCATTGTGGTCTTTATTGATGATATTCTGATTTATTCAGCATCTGAAGAGGAGTATGTAGCTCATTGAGGTTACTTGCAATTGTTAAGAGATAATCAGTTGTTTGCCAATTCATAAGTGTGAATTTTGGCTGAAAGAAATTCAATTTCTGAGTCATGTCATCTCAGCTAAAGGAGTAGAAGTGGACCCGAGTAAAGTAGAAGCAGTGATGAGATGGGAAGTGCCTAAGACAATAACTGAGATTAGAAGTTTTAGGGATTGGCAGGTTATTATAGCGCTTTATTCAATATTTTTCCAAATTGCGGCACCTATGACCAAGTTGACTAGAAAAGGTATCCATGTGTATGGTCCGTGAATGTCAGAAAAGTTTTATGGAGTTAAAAAAAAGACTTACACAGCTCCCATATTGACATTACCGGTAGGGCGTGGTGGTGTTTTGTATATATACAGAATGCTTCAAGGAGAGGACTTGGCGCTTACTTATAGCAGCATGGCAAAGTGATAGCTTATGCGTCCAGGCAATTGAAACCAGCAGAGGAGAATTATCCCACTCATGATTAGAATTGGCAGCAGTTGTATTGCTTAGAAATGTGGAGGCATTATTTGTATGGCGAGAGATTTGAGATCTTTATAGATCATAAAAGCTTGAAGTATATCTTCTCGCAGAAAGATTTAAATCTTTGTCAGCGCAGATAGATTGAATATTTAAAAGATTATGATTTCAGTTTGGCTTACCATCCAGGTAATGCCAATGTTGTAGCAGATGCCTTGAGCAGAAGGCATATATAAATTTGATGATGATAAAAGAATGGAAGCTGTATGAAGAGATAGCAGAGAACTCCTTGTATGTGCCCAGTAGTCAGCGACGGGCAGTACTAGCTGCTAGTGCTGTAGAGCCGTCCTTGTATTGGCAGATTGTTGGAGCTCAGAGAGCAGATGTAAGTTAGCTGAGGTTGTAAAAATGGAAGGAATCACCATTGATGATAATTGTGTGGTTAGCTCAGAGGCAGGTTGTTTGTTCCAGCTGAAAGAGAAGTGAAGCAGCGAGTGTTAGAAGAGGCTCATAAATCCAGGTACACTATCCATCCGGGTAATACTAAAATGTACCACGGTTTGAGGATGCATTTTTGGTGGCCTCATATGAAAAAGGAAATAGCAGAGTTTGTTGCAAGGTGTGCTATCTGTCAACAGATTAAAGCAGAACATCAGAAGCCTGGAGGTCTATTGCAGCCGTTGCCCATTCCACAGTGGAAGTGGGACGATATTGCGATGGACTTTGTGGCAGGCTTACCAAGATCAGTTTCAGGACATAATGGAATTTGGGTGTTTGTTGATAGATTAACCAAGGTATGCAGATTAGTGGCAGTAAGTATGTCTTGGACAGTGGACAGATTAGCAAAGGTTTATGTTGAAAGAATTGTTCCACTACATGGTATTCCGAAGACTATTGTGTCTGACAGAGATCCAAGATTTACTTCTGGTTTTTAGAGAAGTCTGCAGAAAGTAATTGGTACTGAGCTGAGATATAACTCCGCTTATCATCCCCAGACAGATGGTCAGACAGAGAGGACTATTCAGACAATTGAAGATATGTTGCGAGCTTGTTGTTTAGTTTGGGGAGGTAACTGGGAGCATCATTTGGGAATTGTTGAGTTTGCCTATAATAATAGTTATCATACCAGTCTTGGGATGGCACCATATGAAGCTCTATATGGAAGGCCATGCAGAACCCCATTGAACTGACATGAAGTGGGAGAAAGGCAATTAGTGGGTCCTGAATTGATTCAGCAAACCACAGAAATAGTGAAGCTTATTAAGGAAAAATTGCAGGCAGCTCAAAGTAGGCAAAAGAGTTATGCCGATATTCGGAGGAGACCACTTCAGTTTCAAGTGGGAGATTTTGTTTTCTTGAGAGTTTCCCCGAGTAAAGGTATTATGAGGTTTGGAAAGACTGAGAAGTTAAGTCCAGGTATTGGGACCTTTCCAGGTGTTAGAAAGAATTGGGGAAACAGCTTATAGACTGGATTTGCCAGCAGATTTGTGTGGATGTCCATGATGTATTTCATGTTTCTATGTTAAGAAGTGTATTGAAGATCCAGCTCAGATAATCAGTTATCAAGGTGGTGACTTGAGGCCGGATATGACTATGCCTGAATATCGTGTGCAGATCGTTGATCGGAAAATAAAGAAATTGCAAAATAAGGAAATCGAGCTAGTTAAAGTGAGATGGGAGAATAGGTTGGGACGTGAGGATACCGGGAGTTAGCCGTGAGATGGCTAAAGGGTATCCTATCTTTTTGAGTAAAGTATGTTGTTCTTTTAGATGATAGTACTTGTAAAATTTTTATATAATGTGATGTGAAGTTTATGTTATGTTATAATTTCGAGGTCGAAATTTCTTTTTAGATGATATAATGTAACGTCGCGCGTTTTCGGATCCTTTTGGATCGTATGTGTTGTGGTTGTGGTGGCCGTTGTGAGGCCAGTGTGGTACAGGTTTGTGGAGTGTGCAGGTTTGGGACCTAAAACAGAATAGTACCGGCTGTTGTTGGTTGCAGGTTGACGGCCAGAGGTGGTCGTTGACTAGGTTAACGACCAGCTAAGGTGACGTTAAGTTATGAACTTAACGACAGTCTTTGAGGATGTTTAAGGCTGGCGGTTCCCTAAGCGACACTAGGGTTGACGCCAACCTGTGCACCTGCTGGATATAGGGTCACCCGGAGGGCAGGTTTTCCACCTTGTTCTCTCTCCCTTGCCCTAACTTCACGCCCCAACATTCCCAAAGCTTCCAACAGTCATAGGAGATTGGTTGGGGGATTGTAGAACGTGAGGCGGTGACGAATCAGACGAGCAAACGTCGGAGCGAGGTGTAATCTCCGTCGGAGCTCGCGGAGGACTTGGCGTAAACCAGGGATCTTTAGGTGTTTTTAAGCATGATCAGAGGTAGGGGATGATCCCATTAGAGTTTCTAAATCGTTAAACATGCATAGGAAACAAGTAAAAGCCTGTTAATTGAGTTTTTGGGTAAAGGTTCTTCAAGCGGGGTTTAAGGGTGGTTTGATGGATTTGATGGTTAATCATGTAGTTCTAATTGTAAAATGATGCATGCTTGACTTGGGAAAGAGTTTCCTTATGTTTCCCCGTTGTTTTGATGGTTGTAAACCCTATAGAATCGATCTAGAGTTTCTGCAGGAACAGTGGCTGAAGATCTTGGCGTCAACATCGATTGTCGCCAAGTTCATCAGCCGGGATATAGACGGCCATATCCCTTGCCGTCTACTTCCCGTAGGTGGTAGTCGATGTTGCCGCCAACATGTGTATAAGTAGAAATGGCTGATTATGGTATTTATCGATAATGAGTGGTGCGTTGGCACCTGTGGTGCACTGTGTGCACATGGTTTCTGTGTTTAGCGTATGGGGTATGCAGTTAGCTACTCACTTACGAGGTTGCGTGTTGTTCACGCGAGTACAGTTGGGTTCACGTGTAGTGGACCGTTGTTACCTGAGGTTTACGTGACGTTTCACGTGGTTTTGTGTACGTGGCAAGTAGTACGACACCTACCGTGGTTACCTCTCCAGTTGGGTACCCCAGGTTCTCTGTGAGCCAGGCTGTTAGCTCGGGGCTTTGTCCTAGTACTTGTGTTGTACCGTCGAGTTTCTGTCGTCTGACCTGGACACCCTCACTCCTTTGTTTGAGTAGTACGTCCGTGAGGGAAAGACGACAGTGGGACAGTGACACGTGTTTGTCTTTGGTCACTTGTAGCGCGCTCGTAGTTGGGGGTACGGACACCAGTAGATGTACTGGACCCAGCTAGTCCTTTTCCAGTGCCTCACTCTAGAGAGTTCCGGGCAGGATCTCTAGAGGTGTCAGGCATGGCCTACGACCGTGTGGTACGCAGGTGGTGGTGTTTAGTCGGTCTCCACAGTTGCTTGACCTTTTCACGTGGAGCGGCAGCTGGACCTTTCGTCCGTGGCTGCGAGACTGAGAGGTAGGCCTGTGTTAGCTTGTCTGAGTCAGTCTCTGGTGTCGCGAACCAGTTCACGTGGCTCGTGTTTGGCAGTCTCTACTTTAGCTCGTACACTTGTATTGGTTTGCCGTTTATTTATTATAATGTTTTACGTAATCAGCAGACGGTGAGTACTTTTATAGCTTTAATATCCTGCTTAGCTATTCTATAAATTGCTGGTACTGTTTACTGCTTTCGTACCTGTGTTTTGGTTTGCTCGGTGTTGGGGGAGTTCCCTACTGAGCCAGTGACTAGCGAGGCTCACCCCTACTCCCACAGGTGAGAGCGAGGAGGACGTTTCACGACCGTCATCCAGTTCAGAGCCACGTCGCAGCGGTGCAGGGTCAGTACCTCCAGCAGTGTAGAGTGTAGTGTCCAGCTGTTAGTGGTTTACTTCTTTCAGTTGTACCCCGGGGTATGCCCCAGGCTCTTGTACTTTCTTTCAATTTTTGTAGAAATTTGGCTATGTAAACTTGTGTAATATATATGTGAAATGGTGTGTTCCTTTGTGTTTACACGGACTGTGGTGTGGTATCCCTTGCGAGGCTTCAGCCCGTTCGCGGGAGGCGGATCCTTATTAAGCTTGTTATTGATTTAACGGGCTTAAGTAAGGTATTCCATCACACAACTCCTTCTGCTCACACCACTACCACTGATCTTGCTCCTCCTGAACCAGACAACCCCCTACATCCTCATCTCTTCCTACTGCACCCACTGCTCCCACTCTTTTTATTATTGAACAACCTCCACCTCCTACATCATATCCTCCTCCCTCTACATTTATTCCAGAGGATCAGCCAATTGACTCTAACAATGTCAATTTCAAAATTTATCCTTTGAAATATCAATTCAAGCAATCCAAGGCAACCATTCCTCCTCTCCACACACAACCTCCCAATTCTTTTCCTCTCTTCCTACTGCCTCCACATCTTTAGCAGGCAGATCCACCCTTTCACTTTCAGAAATACTACCTAGTATTCAACTTTCATCTAAAGTGGTGCATGCTAAAAGACAACCTTGCCAACTCCTTCCTCCGTTTGGTATGCCTTCATCTACCACTCAGAACACCATATGAATCTGTTCAGGGAATTTTTGTCCATCAGGGCATTCCTTGAAGTTCATGAAATGCCAGGTTTCATGTTTGAAGACTGGCTTCCTACTCTCATTCATTCTACCCAAGTCCTGTTATCTGATCTCCAGCTCATTTCTCAGAAATGCCATTATCTTAAATCCAAGAGTTTCTTGAACTCTATCCTGGTGAAGCCACCAGGTACCTGTAAACCCAGTCCAGGAACTAATTTATGGATGTTAGTCTCCACCTGATCTTAGGTTCTATGACATGTTTGGAACCTTCATTAGAGACTTTCAGGCTAAGTACTCAAGGATGAAAGAATTCAATTTTGCTAGATTTAAATGGGGGCTGTCTAATGTCACTAAAGGCCAATGAACATCTTATCAGAGGTCAGAGAGAAATTACCCCCTCCATGACAGTTGGATTACCATCTGGTTTGTATCCATCCTTGGTTGGTGCCATTTCTGCAAGAAAAGACTTTGCTCAGCTAATCTTCAATAGGCACATCTGGATAGCCTCCAGATTCAGAATCAAGTACAAATTAAAACTATCTTTCCATAGGTTTGTGCTTATGCAAGCTCCAAAGAATTCCCAGCATATGATGGATTTTCAGCTTTGTTTTGCTGAGTCTGAGCGGTTCACAGAAGATCAATGGGCAGCAGCTTATCCTGAGGATCATGCAGATTGTGAGAAGCTGAAGATTTCTGTCACTGCGTATCTCTGCAAAGGATATAACGATCTTTGGAAGTATCTTGCTCATAGGTGGGAGCAGAGGTACTTGGTTTACTATCAGCTAAAGAAGCAGCTATCTCTCAAGGCTTGCACTGGAATATTACAGTGCATAACTTTCTCCATCTAGCAGCCTCTAGGAATTTGTTCCTCTCAAGAATCTTCTGCGTCGGAGTCACTATTATACCAAGCTCGATTGATACCACAAACGTCATATTAAATCTCATAGGAAACTTCCTTTTATAGGTCCCAACTATAAAATTGATGTCAGTCTTTTGAGAACTTCTTCCCTGACAATGAGAAGAAGTTGTGGGACCTTCTCCAACCTTATCTAGATCAGATCCCCCGTTCATTGTATTTACCAAGCTCTTAATACAAGTCTTATATACTATTTTGTACCTGCATCTTTAAATTTCTGAATACAATCTATGTGTTGGTTTCTCAATTTCTGAATGCACTCTCTTTCTTTATCTTACCTTTTCTGTTAATGCCACAAAGGGGGAGAAAGAAGTAAGACACAAATTCTTCAGGAGGTTATATGCTTAAAGTTATACTGTCTATTTAAAGATTTTTATCATTAACAAAAAGGGAGAGAATTGTTGAGCAACTACCCCTAAGAAAATAATTTAAGATAACCTTGTGTTTTTGCTATGACAAAATCTTTAAAAGACTTTCTAAAAATTAAATATACATATCACATAAAATAGTTTGGACAAACTCTATCTCGAAAATTTTCGAAGTCCACAAACATCACAATCCGACTGTGGACTCCGACTCCTTTAGAATCGAAAAGTTCTGCACAAAATCATCTCTAAAAATTTTCTAAGTCCAGACTACTACTCTGTATCTGACTGTCAACTCCCACTTTATACAGTCGAATACTTCAGAATCTAACTCCTCTGAATCTGACTTCCTACAGTCGGATACTTCATTTTGGACTTCAATTCTCAAAATTTGAATTCTTCTATATCCGACTTCTAAAGTCGAATTCTCTGTCTTGTTTCTGTTTAACTTTATGAAAGTCGAATTATGACTTACTAATTCATTTCTATCCGACTTTCTAAGTCGAATGAATTTATCTTAATGCAACTTCTGATGAAGTCGAATTTATCCATTCCTATAATTCTGTCTCTGACTCCTAGAGTCAAATTACACTCTCTTCTGAATTTGACTTCACTGACAAGTCATGTACTTGTACTTTTTCTGTGAAGATACTATTTTATCATCTTATGAAATTTTGATTGCATATCATTTTATCTTCCTTGATATGATTTCTATTAAAACCTACATTGACTGAATATTTTCTTTGTCTATCAAATTATCATTATTTAATATATTCTGATATGATAAGACATATTATACTTAAAATATTCTTCTAAATTTGTCAAATGAATATATTTGAATACATCTGTTCAAATTGATCTCTTGCTTCATGATAGTAGTCCGGATTTTCTTTATTTCAGAAGATATGTTGCATTTATTATTTTCAAACGCATGGCATCTGACAGAGGCTCACCTACCACTGTCAGAACCTGTCAATACCTTCTGTTTGCAAACTATCTGTCCATCCTTTATTGGTCTGAAAAGCTATCTATCCGAGGTTTCCATACTTTTTATTTTTCTATGACTTACCTACCTCAGAAAGTATGGAGGTACCCTGTCTTTTTGTCTTGTCTTTGCTGCAGGACATTTATTGAAGCACATTTTCAACATGGAGCTTTCACAGTCCATTTTCAGCATGGAGCTTGTGATCCTTAACTTGTGAGTTGTCTTTTAAAGTAACAGGTAGATTCTTGTTAATAACTCCATAGTTAAGCAAGTGAAGCAGTACTGGGATGGATAGCTTTCCTGGAAGTCCCTATTAAGGAACCAAGGGGCAAGATTGCTAGGCCAATAGACCAAGCAAACAATGTCTCACAAGAGTTGGATTGAGATTTGACACCTACGCATGTACATTGCTCAAAGTATGGAGCAATCTCTAGCATTTGTGTAGGTTATTCTTCTATGGTCCTCTATCATACTTGCTTGTGATTACTCTTTTTAATTTAATGTTCATGCTTGGTTTTCTTGTATGATCTTTGAACAATGGCATTATGATATTGCAGACTGTCTAAGAGTCTTCAATGGCTTGTTATAAACGCTATGCAGTGTAGGTAGGTCCTCGATTGGGGGATATGTACTACATCTACTCTGAATGTTATGACCAATTAAATGGTTATCTTAGGGCATGGTTTACATCAAGAAGTTAACTCTATCTTTACCAAAAGAAAAGACATTTAACCCAATGTAAAATTATCTCTTAGAGTTGAATCAAGTTAACTCCAACCCCTTTCAAAGTGGCCTTCAATCAAGACCAAACTCCATCAATGACCGATGAAGATCCCCCACGTCTTATTATCTCTCTTCCACATGTTCTACCCAGTTGCCATCGGCCCCCCACCTTGTTTCCCAAATTGAAAAACCATATTCTCACTTTTGTTTATTTATTAATTTTGTTTCTACACTAGAAAAGGTTCCTCGACTCTCTGATTACTCTTAATTCACACTACATTGGGAAAATTTATGATCAAGGCCCCGCGTAATTGTATCGGCGTCAAAGCGACGTAGGGGTCCGTCCAACAGTGTCTAAATGCACTAGCGTTTGGGAGCATTTTGTAGGTGATTTTGTGCTCCAAAATCTCCGACAACAGATGAAGCTTTTCCAAATAATTTTGGGCAGACTTTGACTTCCATGTCAGCCAATTTTGGCAGGAGCGAGATGGAGAGAAGAAATGTTCTCTCCTCTCTGCACAAAAGCAAGCTAAAGGTTACTTTTGAGCAGTTCGGACACAGGTGACGAGATTAATCCGGTGCCGTGTTCTTTAACCCATGTTTAACCCTTTTTCAACCATTTTTAATCCTTTTAAAAGCAAAAAATGGGGCACAGGCACAGCACAGGCGAATACCAACGTTGACAACACCATTTCAGCGTCGTCACCCGTGCCAAAATCATGTTGTTCCCGGGATTGTGCGATTTTCACGACTTTTTTTGACAATGATGCCAAACGTTGCCTAAGACGATGATGGCGATCATAAGGTGGGTGAAGAGGTGGGTGAAGAGACCATTACGGCGACGGCACAGGCAACTGCTAGGTGGCAGGGGGATGACAGTGCTGTGAAACCCTAGAGACGGGGATCCGGACGGGATCGTAAGCTCTTAGCAAAGCTGACGGACCTAACAAATTGTTTAACGGCCAATTTCAAACATTCCGAGCTCTAGGTGAACGAACATGATTTCAATAGGTTCAGTTATATATATATATCCCTTTCAGAGAAAACCATCAAGTAGATCAATCAAGGCAAAAAAAGAATTGAACTCCAACGTCACCCAAGTTTTAATGATACGAAAGGTGAAGGAACACTCCCCGAGAAAACGTATTTGTAACAAAACTCGTGTATCAGTGTGTTGGGGCCTCAACATCTATTGAGAGAGGTCCTTCAAAGGTCTTATTAAAGACTACAAAAAAATTTTGCGGCTAAATTATATTCAGAAGTAAAAGCTTTTACGCAGTAGATTGCTTTAAGTAGGCAATAAGATCAGCACGTTCTTGAGGCTTCTTCAGTCCCGGGAAAACCATCTTCGTACCAGGAATATACTGCATCGGAAGGAAACACGGAGCAATGTAATTAGGTCCATGTAATCACAGCAAAACTCTGATTATCATGAGCTCCTGATAAAACAAAATGATATCTCATAAAAACGCGACAAAGGAAACAAAATGTCAAGCAGATTGTTTGTCAAAAGTGTATGAAGAAATCCATACCACCGGCCGGCATCGGCCACTTAAACGGAATTGTACAAGTTTCGGGAAGACTCTGCAACTATTCAAGCCCAATGTTATGAACCGGATAACGTCGCGGAACCAAATATGGCACCAATAACTTCTTTAATTACGTTCAAGTTTTCCAAAATGCACCGTACTGCGCAACCGGACAAAATACACAAGCCAAAGGAGGTTGATCCATAGAAACAACAAAAGTTGATTTACTATACAAAACAATAAGAACTTTTTGTATAAATATCCTTGTAAATATGAAAAATACCAAATATACCCCTCATTTAAACATATTATCAAGAATATCCTCCAAGTACCTTGATAGATTGCATTTATACCCTTACTGTCACCCCTTTAGATTTGTTACAGGTGAAGCTCGAGTTTGATAGCACTTATTAACATCTCATGTCTAAAGGGATCAGATTTTGAAAATTCAGATTGTTTGATAAATTATCTTAATAAATGTCTACAAATATGTCTATTATCTTAAACTACCTCTTAAAAAAAAGTGAAGGGATCGCCACTTTTTTTTCAGACCCTTGCTGGTGCGTAGTTGATGCCGCCTCTCCCTCGCTTTCTCCCTCTCTCCCCGTGCCGATCCGGCGAGATCTGCAGGCCGATGGCCAGGCGCTTAACGCCCATCATCTCTCTCACCTTCTGCAGGTACCTGGACGGCGACGATGCCGGGTCCCCGGGCTCTTCCAGGGTGTTGAACTCGTTCAAGAACAGGGCGACGCCGGGGTCGACCTGCTGGGTCCTCTGGAAGATGGATGCCGAGGCACCCGGCCCCAGCCTGCTCTCGAAGAACGACCAGTACAGGTTCTCGTTGACAACATCCCAGGCGATGAGGCGGCCGCGGTACCTAGACACGACGGAGTTGACGCGATGGGAGACCGCTAACTGGAGCTGTGGGGTGGGGAGCGACGGCAGCCATGCCAGCTGGAAGTGGGGGTCGTCCCAGATGACATTGTGGCCCCTCACGGCGATGTCGTGCTGCCTGGCAAACGCCAGCATCGCGTTGGGAACGCCGTACTCCTCGCGCCCCCGGATCCGCTCGGTGTTGTCCCACTTGAGCTCGTTCTCGAACACTGTCACCGTGAACCTGGAGGCGAACCAGGATTGGTACTCCCGGTTGCCGAGGATGTAGTTGGAGATGGCACAGCCGAAGGGGAACCCGCCTCATGCTTGCTTGCTGGAATGGGCCACCAGAGCCAGCGGTGGTGCAGGGACGGCCTGATTTGGCGGGGGGAGGCGTCGGCTGGAGAAGTGGCGGGCGGAGGCGGAAGCAGCGGCCGGGGAGGGCGAAAGGCGGTCGAGGGCGACCACCGCCAAAGGGGGAGCGGCGTCGGCGGAGGCAGGATCAGTGGGGTTGGGGTCGGAATTGGCACTGGAAGGGGAGGGATCGGGGCTGGAAGGGGGATTAGGGTTCATGTCGTCGTCTGCGGCGGCGGCAGCAGCGGCATAGGGAGAGGGGGAGCGAGGAGGGGAAGGGGGGTCGTCCTCCTTGGAAGAGCCGAAGGGGGAGGAGGGGGGAGGGGACTCGGCAGCGGCAGCAGCCATGGCAGATCTGGAGGTGGCGGTGATGGGGGAGACATTAATTCAGATGACTTTTAAGTTGGTTATCAAACAGTTCTTAATATAAATCTTAATTTATTTAAGTACTTTTTATTTTTCAAATTTAGAGAATAGATAGAATTTTAGATTTCAGATTTAAGACTTAAGTATTATCAAACGGCACCTTAGACTGGTAAACTGACTAACCTACCCCCAATAAACATCACCCACTCCTCTACAACCTCGCCTCCAACCACCCGCCCCGTGGTGGCCGCCATGGAAGCACAGCATATGTGGCAGCTGATGCTCCTCTGGCTGAAAGCCCTAAGCACCGTGTGGTGTATGTGGCAACCACACCGCCACCAGCTTCTGTACCCGCAAGCTCCACTCCCGGCCAATGTCGGCCTACCTGTATTTTTCTCTTTTCTGCATCATTTGGATCAAGATATGGCCTCTCCTCTGTGTTACTCTCTTGCCCGCCTTCTCCGGCGATCGATCTGTGCAGCCGGTGTTGCTTCCAGACCCAAACCCCCCCGAAGGGTTGATCCATTATAACAGCAAATGATTAATGTTGGGCAGAAAGGGCGACTCCTCTGGTGCCACATTCCCCGAGGAGGGCGCGGCACGTCTGTGAATGCCGTGGGTCTAGAAGACCAGATGGAGCTCAGGTTCCCCGTCTCCCGACTTCCACGTGCTCAGGCTCCTCGCCTGATCGCAGCTCTCATCAGACCCCGTCACGCCTCCGCCATGGCTGCTGCCATCGGTAAGATTCCGTCACCCCAGATGGACGACGCCTTCCTTCTGTCCATGCTCTTCTGAGATCTCGGACGGGGCCGGAAATTACTGGATGGCTTCCAACTACAAAGATCGTTTACATCAGGAAGTTAGGTTTTGATGGTGATGGCAATGAGAAAATCTGTCGATCCGATGCAGAGCGCAGTGACCAGCAAGGGGCATCGGCTCTTGGCGGTGCTAGATGGCATCAGGAAGGAGGCACTGAAGGTGGTGGAGGACATCTTGCTCAAGGCAGCGGCAGGAAGGATGGCCCAGGGGAGGTACCTGAAGAGGACAAAATACCTTCCAGATCTCACAGGAGACACACTGAACGAGTACCTGCAATGGGTGTTTGTAGACATGTCCACCAGATTGCAGTGGAAGCCCGGCGCCGGTGCCAGCCCCGGCTGCGAGGTTGGTGGTGCCACCAGATGATTCGCGAGGAACTATCCCACGAGGAACTGCAGATTCAAGGTCATCAGAGTGGAGGTGCTGACAGAGGAAGTGGCAGCAGGGGCGAGGGCAGAGGCGGCGATGTCTGGATGGTTCAGGAACGTAAGGGAAGAGGAGTACGTGGTGATGAAGGTTGCGGTTCCACCCACCGAAGGCTGGAGGCATTCCACCAACCGTATCTGGACCACGGTTGGCCAAACCGCACCGTGCCCTGGCTACCCATTGGGGTGACTCAGGCGTGCCGCAGCGGTACGCCACGAACCAGTACGGTCCGGTCCGTGGCAGACCATTTTTTTTTTTACTTCTCCTCTCACATTTAGTGTATCTAAGAAGTCCAAATGATGTCTAATTGAGATGAAATTTCAAACATAAATTAATTAAGAGATGATACAAATTATAGTAATTTTACTTTAGTTTTTTAAATTAATTTTTTGTCAAGTAAAAATTATTAGATCAAATTAATCTCAACATCTAGGAATCTAAATGATGTTTAATTGAGATGAAATTTTAAACATAATCTAATTAAGAGATGATACAAATTATAATAATTTTATTTTAATTTTTTAAATTAATTTTTTGTCAAGTAAAAATTGTCTCAAAAATCATTAGATCGACTTAATCTCAACATCTATGAATCAATAACTCCTGATATTTATATTTTTAGAATCAGTATATTCTAGTAATTATGATGACTTCAGATTTGATTTTATTTTCAGAACCAAATGTTGTCTTGTTGAAGTGCATAGAGGGTTTGCCGTACCGCGACAAACCTTGTGTGCACTTAAGGGGTCTAAATGATGTTAATTAAGATAAAATTTCAACATAAGCTAATTAATGAATGATAAATATTATAGCAATTATAGTTTATTTTTTAAATTAATTTTTTGTCAAGTAAAAATTGTCTCAAAAATCATTAGGTCGACATAATCTCAACATCTATGCATCAATAATTTCTGATATTTACATTTTTAGAATTAATATATTTTTATAGTAATTATGATGACTTCAGATTTGACTTTATTTTTGGAACCGAATGTCGTCCCGTTGAAATGCACACAATCAAAGATAGTACTAGAATTATATTAATAATATAAAAATATTCTAAAATTAAAGATAATTATGTTTTATATAAGTGATCATGTCTTACGTATAATTTACTATCTCTTTTAATTTCTTAGTATCATATTAATATTTTATTATAAATTTTAAGACGTTACAGTTTTGTTTATGTTTTTGGATTCTTGGTGTTGATCTAATAGAATACATTGGTCATATCATGAACAACTTTCATGAAGAGTCCAAAGACTAGATCACCCTCGTTCAGGCTATAGAGAGGCCACACTCACTGTTAATTTCGATCGCGATATGAGAGAGAAGGTCAAGAATAATCCACTGTATCTTTAAGCACAGACCTTCATTTGATGTGATTCTAGTTGGAGCTCGTAGAGGAAGTCGTGCAGAACAACTTTCATGAATAAGTCTCGAAGAGATATGCGCTCGTTTGAGATGTGGAAGGCATGATAATTGTGTATATGTAGATCATGATATAGAGAATGTGAAGAATAATCTACTATAACTTTGGCACATACCACCGATTGAGGTGATTCCACTTCGAGGACGAAGCTGAAGAAGAATAGAACAATTTTGATGAAGACCTCATGAACATATCAGCCCTTTTTTAGGTTGTAGAAGACGTGATATCTTTGATAGTTCTGGAAGATATGAGAGAGAAAGGGGAGAGAGAAATTGTGCAACGTTGAGAATGACTTCTCCTTTGGCTTTGGGGCGATAGGACTTGGTGAGCCGAGCCTCCATGGGTCTCTTCACGTGGTGGTAGTCTTTTCCTATCCTATAGGATCCTAGGATGTGTTGAAGAGATAGAGAGAGAGAGAGAGAGTACAATCTTGAGTTAGAGAGAGAGTCTATGCATGAGAAGAGATGAAGCGTCTATCTTAAGTTTGGATGGAGTCTTCTTTTGAAGTTTGCTCATTTTAAATATTAACAAAATCACAAAACTAAAAAATAAATCAAACAAGCCATTTTCCTACCGTATCTTAGCGGTACAATACGGTACCGTACCTTCCTACGGAGAATGCGACACGGTCGATCCGGACGGTACATCGAACCTTGATCTGGACCGGTCCCTGGATGCCCACTGACAGTGGTGGTGGCCCTGGGGAACTCAGTGGGGTATGGGCAGCCACTGGGGGTGAGGTTTAGGGTAGAGTACTGGGCGAAGGGCAACATTTGGGTGGTCCAACTATTTTGGAGGGTATTTTAGGTATTTGAGAATGACTAGCGATTTCCATCACAAAATATTCGCTTCTCCTCGACAGCAAGTAACAGCAAGGGTATAACTACAATTTATTAAGATATTTGGAAGATATTCTTGATAATATGCTTAAATGAGGGGGTATCTTTGGTATTTTTCATATTTACAAGAATATTTATGCAAAAAAACTCACCCAAAGCAATAATCATTAAACTTGTGGCTAGACACGCCTCTTATCCTCTTCGGACACCACTTGGGAAAGATTTTTGTCCAGATTTATGGGGTTTCGATTTTGTGCGAATCTACTTTAAACAAAACCCTTTTCAAATAAAAAAAAACTAACACTGGATTTTAAGAATAGAAGATTCCCGCCTTCTATTGTAAAAGTACTTTCTTTAGATTTTGTGAGAATCTACTTTAAGCAAAACCCTTTTCAAATGGAAAAAAAAATAGCACTGGATTTTAGGAATAACAAATTCCTGCCCTCTATTGTAAAAGTACTCTGATTCCCATGTCATCCCAGAAAGCAGGATGGAAGGAGAATCTCAACTCATGAGGTCTCAGGTAATTCTAGTTGTTCAAGAGTTTTAACCCTTAAACATTACCCAGAAAGAGAGAGCACACCTTAGAGACCAGCATCACAGGAGGAGAGGAAGATAGGGTCAGGTGCGGGTTAGAGATATGGGTTTTAGCCCTTTAAGCAGGATTTGATCCCCCAAATCTATTATTGGTTGGCCAGGCCAAGCAGTATCTGCACCAAAGCTACGTTTCTGGTCTCAAAACAGGTGACCCAGTGCCCACGCCTAAAAAAAGCGCCGAGGTGGTCTGGGAGTCACTATAAAACAATAAATTACTAACTTCTGTAGTTACTTTCAAGTTTTGATATGCACCCTATTGATTAACCAGAAAAATAAGAGCCATCAAAGGCTCCATTCATAGTCATATAGAGACAGTGGAAGTCAATGTACAATCTGCAACACAATGATCATTACACTTTACTAGCTATACTTGCCTCTCATCATCTTAAGATGTGAACAAGAGAAAGGATCATCACTATTTGAATCAAGTAATACAAAATCCAGGCACAAACCAAATAGAACTGGCGAACGAAATCAACAATAAGATAAGTGATATTCTTTTTCTGAAGCTTCTTGCAAATGATACAGATTCTAAACCAAAGGCTGCCGTTTATGGTAGATTGTAGCTTTTCCAATGTTTGTATCGTAGGCAACATGCAGGTATCATTTGGAAATGTGAAAGGAATCAGACTATCATCGTTTTCACTTTCCAGACATTTTTTTTGGGTAATAGAGATCAAAATTAATAAGTTGGGTTCTGAATGTAAGCCAAAAAAACCATCCTATTATGGTGCATTAACACATTTATCTAAAAATCAGATATAATAAGCTTAATTTTCTATTCTAAGAACCTCCACTTGCCTCCAAACATATGCAGGTTATCCATATTCCTATCAGCCAGTAAAATGGGTGTGTGAGTATGAGATACCAGAAGATTGACCAGCTGGAGCAAGCCTACACTACGGAAATACTCAGGTGGTTTTATGTCGTTTCTTAACATCACCCCATTGAGCACTTTTGGATATTACGACTGCCAATTTAGCACAATAAGATGTGTTAATTCTGTCCTCTTAACTTTTTGTTTCAGGCAACTATACTCATACCACAATTTCTGACTGATCATCGGATAACAAAACATCATAATAAGCTTCACGCCCTATTATATATGGTATAAAGCAGACACAATAACATATTCCATTTAGGTTTCATCTATCAAGAGGCACTTCCACTGTCAGATTAATATTAACCATCTCCTAATGTTCATCTCCCTGTATAACCATCATTATCAATGTCTTTTCTGCTTTAAGGTTTCCATTTCACTGGGAAGCCTACATCCATCCCTAGGGATAAGAACAACCTACTTTTTTCTCTGTGAAGGAACTCAAAATTCTCCTCTCACATCCCATCTCCTCTTCTTCCTGGACATTCTTTGCTCTATTGCATTATCCTTTGATTGACTGCATGGACTCTTCCTCTCAGCACCAGCCTCACTCCTCACATGCATCACATAACTTGTCTGCCAAGCAGGATGAAAATCCTAGTGGTGAGAAGTGAGAACCACATTGTGTTGATTAAAGATTACAAGGTCAATGTTAGTTTGCATCAGTGCATTCTGAGGTTGCATGAATGTCACTTCATCGCCCTTGCCACCATATTGCATGATCAGATTACAAGGGCAAGATATAGATAAGTTGTCATAAGTCTTGAACATTATTCATTAGAACAGGAAAGGTTGTTTCTTCACGAATAAACAATCCTCTTGGTGGATTGTGGCTGAATACCAATCCATGAACTTGCATGAAAGCAAATTTTAGCAAATTTCAATATATTGGAAATTTTTGTTGAACTTCATTCTTAAAATGCCACAATGTGCATAGGCTAAAGAACGGTAAATAATCCTATTATGAGTTAGGAAATTTTGATCCCTAAAAGTGGAAATTGAAATCCTTTCATGATTTACCAGGTCCAAAGCTTCAAACGTCAGTGCCTAGCCTGCCTAGACATTGGGCTTGGGCTTTTCGGCCCTTTCGGAGGCTTGAGCCAAAGTAAATGAGGCAACCTGTCAGGCCAGCACTACCAACTGAGCCTCAGTGTACTGTGAAAGAAATGTTGACCGTAACGCCAGCTATAAAGAATTTCCTTCTGCACTGATCTGTGAGATCAATTGATCCTGCTGAAGAAGCAGAATTATCAACTGAGACCTAATTTATTTGATCACGTTTATATATAGATGCAGTGTGCCAGTTTATTAACCAAAAGAGCATGAATGAGACTCTTTTAGCCGACCCCTTCCCAAGAAAAAGGAAAAGAAAAATTTCCTCCTTGTATCCCTCTATTTACATCTAGCTCTGTCCATGATGAATGGTATAAAAAAACAATAGGTCTACGGCACCTCCATTTCACAACTTCAGCTGTTCTACATTCTCAGAATTTGCAGAAGGTTTTAACGTCAACAAGGTGCTGGCAAACAAAAACCACTCAAGTAGATACCAGTATTCCGTTGAGAAAGAGAGATCTCACCTTTTTAGGATTAAGAAGATAATCATACAATGTCGATTCTTCCCATATCACTGCCATGTTCTTGTTGGCAGCAGAGTACGAGTAACCAGAAGTTGTACCGGATTGTCTCCCGAAAAGGCCGTTAAGGTTCGGTCCTATAGAAGGCAGTACGAGGGTCAAGCTGTAGCTAGGCAGAGGCAAGAAAAAAATTCTTTTCTGATGCGACAGATAATCCAGAATCTCATCCAGGGCAAAAGCTTATACATACGATGCATTAGGTGCCGAACCTTCTAAAGAAAAATATCAGGTCCATCACCATTCTATCGGCAAATAATATTTTAGATTTCTGTTCGACCACACAAACTACATGCCGCTCAGATTAACACGGGAACCGGAGAGGAACTGGAATATATCAAAAATAAAAACTACGAAATGATGCAGATATAAACACACAATACTAGTACACGACAGAAAAGACGTATGAAGCCAGGGATCCTAAATTATTCAAATGAGAATACATAACTCAAAAGAAAACGAAAAAAAAATCACGTCGAAATGATAAAGAATAGCAGGATAATCTTCACGATAGCATCAGACACAAACGGATGGATCACAGAGAACAGTCAGCAGTCGAGACAGACGAGATCCGCATCCCCTTATGGCGCCGATCTAACGTAAAGGAAAGAAAAAGGATTACGCAAGAGCTGTTGAAACGATGGCTTGACCACTCTGCGGAAGAGTGACCACAGGGGAGGGGGCAGTATGGTTTGGAGGGAGGGGGCGATGGAAGGCGCACATCGATGGGATCTGTCCTTTACCTTGCTTGTGGCCGGCGCCCTTCTCCACGGTGTGGCACTGTGCGCACTTCGTCTTGAAGATCTTCTCCCCGGCCTTCACGTCACCAGGGGGTGCTTCGGCAAAGGACGCCATGGCCGTCGTCTAGAGGCGGAGACGAAAAGTAGGTGAACCGAAGACACAGAAATTAGGGCTAGGTCTCAACTCAGATCCCTGTTCCCCCACAGTCAGAAGCAAAAAATAAGACGACGACGACCGACTTTTTTTCTTCTCCCTCCTCAACCTGAAGAGGCTCCCGTCGCGGGGCACTGATTAATAGAAAATGACCACAGTACCGTCACGTGGTTTGGTTTAGTGCTGAATGATATTTTCGGCATCTATTTTTTATTAAAAAAAAAATTTGAAAGCGAAACTGGAAGGAAAACAGAAATGTCAACTACAATATTACAGTGTGAGTAATATTTAAGAGAATAACTTTGGCGATCATACATGCAATTCATATAGAAGAGAGACAAGTGAATAAGGTTCCATTTATAAGTTGAAGAAGTGCTAAGAAACTCGATCTAGAGTTTCTCATTTAAGAGTGTCAGTTGATAAAATTGGAAGCGAAACTGAAAGGAAAACAAAAATGTCAATTGTGGGAGTAATAGCCAAGAGAATAACTATAGCGATCCTTGTCGCTCGAATTCGTTAACTCACTAACGAGTCCGACCCGACTACGCATTTCGCGAATAGGCCGAAATCTCGCAAGGGATATTATTATATTTTTTTGTGAGAATGTAAAAGAGAACATTAAACATACCCGAACTTGCACATGTTTACACAGTCTCAAGCATATTTACAGGAAATATACATAGTTGATGTTTCATTACAAGCTAATAGAAGAAAAAAAAGTACAACATCCTGAGACATACCCTGAGATGAGAAACAAAAATGGAATTACATTGCTGGTGGAGTTGGTCCACCTCCGCTATGACGGGGCCCAGAACTAAAAGACGAACGTGAATCCTCCTACTCACTCTCACCTGAAAGGGGAAAGTAGGGGGGTGAGCCTCACAAGTCACTGACTTAGTAGGGCAACTTCTTCGAAACCGCAAACACCGAGTATTGTCTGTCGACTAGACTGCCTATGCAAATTTGGGCCCCTGCTCAAATTTGGCCTAGTGTCTTTGGTTCCTACATGCTCGTTTGATCGCCGTGTTCCTGAATTTATTGTCCTGTTATTTTAAATAAACTGGGGGCATGACATAGGTGGTATCAGAGCTTTGGCTTCACTTTTGTCCGAAGAAAGATCAGGAAAGACTTTAGTAAGACCACACTTAGGCGTCATGAGTCAAGATGATCACACTTGATCTAGTTAAGTGTGACTTGTGTCATAACTAGATCACTAATAATCAACATCCTTTTGAAGGTACCCAATACTTCAAATGGCTGCTGAGCAGGCACAAATGAGGAACATGCAACAAATTCTTCGAGGTTTGACCCAAGCAATCCTGCAAGCTGCCCAAGGTGGTGGAAACTAGAGAGTTGGGGAACTCCATAGGAATTTTTGCAATATGAACCCCCCAAAATTTAAGGGTAGTACTGATCCTGATCATGTTCAGCATTGGGTCAAAGAAATTGACCGAGTGTTTAGGGTCATGCAGTGCCCTGACCAGGACAAGGTTTGTTGGCAACTTTTCAACTTGAAAAGGATGCTCATGCGTGGTGGGAATCAATGGAAGCCACATTGCAAGGACAGCAAGTGACATGGGTATAGCTTGTTGAGTATTTCAACTACAAATACTTTTTGGAGAGAGTGCAAGAAAGGAAGGCAATGGAGTTTGCTGCGTTAAAACAGAGAGGATTGATCGTGGCTGAATATGAGGCGCAATTCTCACGATTGGCCCGTTATGCGACTTATCTAGTTAAGACCGAAAGAATGAAGGCTAAGAGGTTCCTAAATGGCCTGAGACCCCAGTACATCACTCAACTGGCACTGATCGACATTCAGAATTACGTTGACATGGTGAAGAAGGCCCAACTACTTGAGGATGCAATGGATATTGCTGAGAGGATAAAGGGAAAGCCTGTCAAGAAGGGGCAAATTTCAACTACAGGGAGGTAACAACCGACTGATGGAAGTAAAAAGGCCCAGTGGTGGCCCAGTTGTTCAACCAGATAAGAAGCCAAGAGGGATTGACATTCAATTAGCAGTGGCTCCATCTGAAGGATGTAAGCACTGTGACAATGGTGGACACCGATCCTAACAGTGTTGGAGAGCTCAAGGCAAAATGTCTATGATGTGGGAGTCCAGACCACAAGATTTCTGATTGCCCTATGATAAAGGAACATTCACCACAAGATAAATGCCAGAGTGGACTGAGGAAGCAAGATCGCCTCTAAGTAGTTATGGAACCAGAAACCTTAGAAGGAGGAGGAGTAGTGGAAGGTACCTTTATTGTACTTTCTAGACCTACTTTTGTTCTATTTGATACTAGAGCAATGCACTCATTTATATCGCAAGCATTTGTTGAAACCCTTCTTGTAAAGTTTGTACCTTTAGCTTGTAAATTCTCAGTCACCACACCCCTTGGGGAAAGAACTCAACTCTTCTAATATTTTCCTACTATCGATGTGGATATTGGAGGGAAAACCTACTAGCAGACCTAGTGTACATGCCCATGGAGCATTATGATGTGATCTTAGGGGCTGATTGGCTAACCCAACATGGTGCTAGCGTTGACTACAGAAAAGTAGGGTAACTTTTAGTGAGCATCTGAGATTAGTGTACTCAAGTACAAAGGGTTGAAGGCATCTATCTCTCATCTCTGCCATCTGATCCTATAGAATAATGAGGAAAGGATGTGTAGCATTCCTTACTTTGGTGATAGTGGAGAAAGAGGAGGTGATAATAGAAGACATTGCAGTAGTTAGAGACTTTCTGGATGAGCTACCTAGCATTCCCCCTAGAAAGAGAAGTCAATTTCTCTATCTCATTAATTCTAGGAGCTACCCATGTCTCTAAAGATCCCTACAGAATGTCACTTGCAGAATTAAATGAGTTAAAAGAACAACTGATGGAACTATTAGAAAAAGGGTTTATCAGGCCAACACCTCGCCATGGGGAGCACTTGTACTATTTATCAAGAAGAAGGACGGGTCAATGAGGCTGTGCATATATTATAAACAATTGAATCAGCTCACAATTAAGAACAAGTATCCCCTACCAAGAATTGATGAGTTGTTTGATCAGATTTCTGGAGCCAAGTATTTTTGTAAGATTGATCTCAGATCCGGCAACCATCAATTGAGGATTTCAGAGGAAGACATTCACAAGACGGCCTTCAGGAGCCAGTATGGGCACTATGAATTTGTTGTCATGCCATTTGGATTAACAAATGCCCCTACGGCCTTTCTGCAATTAATGAATAAGATATACAAGCCATATCTTGATAAATTTGTGGTGGTATTTATCAATGACATCCTAATCTATTCCAAGACCGAGGAAGAACATCAAAAATTAGCATTGCAAATATGGAGGGATAACAAGTTGTATGCTAAGCTGAGTAAATGTGAATTCTAGTTGGAGGAAGTATCCTTCTTAGGGCATGTGATTAGCCAGGATGGTATAATAGTTGACCCATCCAAGGTTGAGACTGTAGAGACCCTAGATATTTATGCCCAATAAGGCTCCATATCCAAGTCCACCTCCCACGATCGGACTGGAGTCTCGCAAGAGATATCACACACAAGTGTCCAGTAAAAATATAAAAGACATCCACGAGAGTATAATATACAAGAAAGTACAAGTAGTTATACTCATTTTCACAAATTACATTGTCCCAATACATTATTACATGTCCAAGAAAAAAGTACAACTACATGGGGTATACCCGAGGGAGTAAAGCTCATAGTAAACACGACTACAACTCATCTGCTGGTAGTATAAGTCTGCCAAACCGCTGCAAGCCAAATACACAGCAAGCCCTGAAAAGAACTTTAGGGGAGTGAGCCTCAACAAGTCACAGGCTCAGTAGAAACCTCCCAAAAATAACCACAACCAACAACTAAAGGAAAGAACTAAGACCTCAACCCTAAGAGTCTCACTGGCAATGCTAACTGAAGCACTATAGAAGTAAAACGTACTAACAATAAATATAACGAAACTGCATTAAATAAGAACACACTAGTTGTCACGGTTTACAGAAAATAATAGAAGCAACAGGACTAGTGTAGACACACCAGTCCACCACGACAATTGAAAGAACCACGCCACAAACCATATAGATCAACCACTGACCGACGATAACGAGACTGAAAACAAAGAGCCAGTCCCCCACAAAACGAACGAGTGAAGCAAGGCCACACAGGCCAACAACCAATAAAAGGTAACGGGGCTAACCACAAAGGTTAGTCCACCACAATACCCACAATAGAAAACACATCGGAGGACTACCCATATAGGGGTACAACACCACAAATGGAAGGTCACATAACATGACTTCAACAGAAACCGAACCACCTCAACACTTGAAAAGGCTAGCACACTGCGTGCCACAACAGCCAACAACCCACACAGGGTACAGGTACCTAAAACCACGAGGTACCACGACAAACCACCACCACATACAAAATCGTAAACAAATGTGCCTCCTACAAGGCACACCACAGCGAGTCAAACCACAACCAGTGAGTCACCACTCACAAGCCACAACCGCTGGCAAAGCACAAGTCGGAGAGAACGATGCCACCACACGGGAACAGACTACTGGTTCATGATGCCAATATCCAACCCGGACAACACAACACAAGAACTACCTCTCAGTATCGCAGTCACGGACGAAAAGTCCAACTGCCGCTCCACAACTACACAGTAAAGCCAAAGAACAGTGGAGACCAACCAACACCACACCTGCAGACCACACAGCTGCAGGCCCATGCCTGACACCTTTAGAGACTCTAGCCTAAACTCTCTAAAGTGAGGCACTGGAAAATCAGACTAGCAGGCGCCCAGTACGTCTACTGGTGTCCGTACCCCCAACCACGAGCATGCTACAAGCGACCACACACCCACAAACACGAGTCACTGCCCTCTGTCATCCTTCCCTCAGTCGGACGTACAACTCAAACACAGGAGTGAGGGTGTCCAGGAAGACGGCATAGACCTCAACGGTACACACAGTATTGGGACAAACCCCGAGCACTAACGTGCCTAGCTCACACAAAACCTGGGGCACCCGACTAGAGAGGAATTCCAGAATAGGCGCCGGACCACCAAACTCGGCAAGCACACAAAGCACGTCGATCACTCAACACAACCATAAAACTTATACCACGATACACAAACCATAATCATCTCGTCACTGGTCACCACGTGACCTCCAAGCAACTACACGCTACTAAAGACATAAACTACATTACAATCTTGCCTGTCATTGGTCATTTCATGACCTCCATAGCAACACACCACTATGCACATAAACCACACATATTTCTTAAAACATGCTTAACATGATTCACATAACCATTAACCTAAACATGCTTTGCTAATCATTAATCGACTCAGAACAACTTAAAATACCCTAAATGACCTGAGCTAGGTTCACATAGGACCCTCATTTCCCAAGGCTCAACCACTTATTTCGGACAGAAGAACGTGATGGGGGTCACTGTCGCGATAAGAACGCGACAGCCCGACAAACCGCACTCGCACACCAGAACGCGATAGCGTCTACCGTCGCGTTAAGAACGCGACGGCTCGACAGGCCGCGTTCACAAACCAGAACGCGACGGGCTAAGGGTCGCGATGTGAATGCGACAGCCCGATCCGTTGCCTTCTCAGATAAAAACCCTACACTCCAGTTTTCATACAGAAACCAACTCAAAACCTCATTTCTATGCATACCAAACTTCTACAAATCAATTACACTATACAAAAACACAACTACACATCTATACATATTAAACATGCTTCAAATCAATCAAATGATGCAATAAAACAAGGAAAGTCCATACCGATAAGAAGAACTCGCAGAATGAGGCTCAATCGGTGCTCTCCGCGTTCCGAGCAGCTTCTACGCGCCAAAACCACGTCGAAACACATGCTCCAAAGCCGACGTCTCCAGAAATCGCTGCAGCAACCCTCTCCCCGGTCGAACAGAGCTTCCTGCTCTGTTTGGCCGGAGGGCCAAACTTATCCCAACCGGAAACAAGAACGCGACGTAGCATCCTGTCGCCTTCAGAACGCGACACACCTAACCGTCGCCTTCTAAAAACTCTCCATGCCACGCGTCACAAAGGCGGCGCGGAGAACGCGACGCATGTGACCGTGGCATTCAAAATGCGACGCCCCACTCTGTCGCGTTTTGAAGGCGACTGACAAGACCATCACGTTTTAAATGCCATCACGACATATCGATCTGTTGCGTTATGAAGGGGACATACCATCCCGTCGTGATTTGACGTTTTCACAGTAAGTGTGTATTGTCGAATTTTTTACTGTGTACGGTCTCCTGAATAGCGACATCTAAACCCGTCACGATTCAATGGCCAACCCGAGATTGTTCCCTTTAGTTAATCAGGTAACCCTGTGCACGTCTTACTCTGTCATCATGTTATGTAGTTGTTCAAAGGCTTAAAAGTCATCAACCCATGTAAAAACTATAATAACATGAATGTGATTCTAATGCTTGATATGAATTGATTGATCATATTTTTATTTGATTATGCCTCTTGTCCTTATGATCTAGCTTGATAATGAAATATGTCATAAAATAAGTTGCGCTATGAATCTGATTGAGAAGAACATGCTATAGATGTACTTGCTTTGTTTAAATCTTTCCTTTTATGATACCTGCTATCTTTGTGACTTTCCAGATGTGGAATTTCCTTATTTATATGCTTTCCGAGGTTTCCATATTTGATCATCAACTGTACGCATTGTTAGGAAAGTTCCGTGTCATGACACTTACACACTTGCACGATCAGGCACACTCTTCTTGGGGGATTGGAAACTCTCTGTCAGTCATTCTGTATCGACAGACTAGCGACCTTTCCCAGTTCCTTACTGCTTCAACTTTAGAGGGATCCACAATGATGCCTTCCTTGGTTATAATGCGACCAAGGAGTGATACTTCTTCCAACCAGAAGTCACACTTGCTAAGTTTTGCATAGAGTTGAAGGTCTCTAAGCACTTGCAAAGCAGTCCTCAAGTGTTCTTCATGTTCCTCTTTTGTCTTAGAGTATATGAGGATGTCATCAATGAATACTACTACGAACTTATCCAAGTACGGCCTATAGACATCATTCATCAGCTGCATGAAGGCCGCTAGAGCATTTGTCAACCTAAAGGACATGAAAACAAATTCATAGTGTCTATATCTACTCCGGAATGTAGACTTGTGTATGTCCTCCTCCTTGATTCTTAGCTAGTGATAACTAGATCTTGGAGAAGTACTGTGCACTAGAGATCTGATCGAACAGCTCATCTATGCATGGCAATGGGTATCGTTCTTGATAGTTAACTGTTCAATTGATGGTACTCGATGCAAAGCCTCATCGAACCATCCTTCTTCCTAACAAATAGTATTGGCGCACCCCAAGGGGATGTGCTAGGCCTGATGAAGCCTTTGTTAAGCAACTTCTGGATCTACCTTTTCAACTTCTGCAGCTCAGTGGGGGACATGCAATATGGAGCTTTGGAGACAGGAGCTGCTCCAGGCAACAATTCAATAGAGAAATTTACTTCCCTCTCGGACAGCACACCATGTAAGTCTTCAAGAAAGACATCAGGATGATCTTTTACAATAGGTATTTCATTTAGGTTGGCTTCTTTTATTTCGTTACCAAGACGGAGACAAAGAAAGCATCACAACCCTAGTTGATCCACTTGGAAGCTTTCAGGGAAGAAATGAGAATAGGGTGCTTACGATACTGGATACCAAGGAAAGAAAACCTTGGGAGATCAGGTTTTGCAAAAATGACCCTCCTATGATGACAGTTTACATTGCTATCATATTTAATCAACCAATCGATGCCAAGGAGAGTGTTGTACCCTTGCATGTCTAAGCAGTTGAGGTTAGCAGGGAGGTTATGCCCACCATTAGGTTTCACTCTCTGGAAAATAATGGCTTAGTTTTGATTCAAAACCTAAATGTGATGTCATAGTGGAGATTTTAAGGGCACTGGTTTACAAGTAGGGTGGCAGTAAAAGAAGATGAGATAAAAGAGAAAGCTACCACAGTGTCAATCAAAATGAAAGCAAGTTGAGAATGGATCAAGATAGTACCTTGCACCATACCTCCCTCTTCAGGCAAGTTAGCCTCTAACACTGCATTCAGACGTCCTTGATGCATGGGTACACCTTGAGCTCTTTCATGTTGCACCTTCAACATGGGGCAGTCGGGGATGCAATGCATGGTCACGACACCCCCCACAGCACAGCCATGCCCCAAGCTTCTTCCAGCATTCTTCTGCCTGATGTCCAGGCTTGTCACAGAAGCGGTCGTTTTCAGTTATCTGACTTCCTTCCACTTTGACCTTATTTTCTTGGCTATAATCTCTTCCTCCATTGGGTCGCTTGCGATTATCACTAGGCCTAAAGATGGTTGTCGTACTGGTTATCCCCTTCTTCACGAAGATAGGCTTCACTACCTCCTTCCTCTTAAAGCTCTCCAACTTCGCCATGGTGTCTTCCGCTCGTTGAGCTGCTTGAACCATCTTTGCATAGGTACGGTGTCATGTGTTCCCATATTCTCAATGAATATAGGCCTGCATCCGTCTAGGAACCTCTGTGCCTTCAATTTCTATGTGGTGACCAGATGAGGAGCATACTGGGACAGACGAGAGAACTGAGCCTCGTACTCAGCTACTGTCATCCCCCTCTAATGTAGTGAGGCAAACTCAGCTGCCTTCTTCTCTTGTACCTGCTCAGAAAAAGACTTTTCTCGAAATATCTCCAAGAAAACCTCCCACTCTAGTCCATTCACATTAGGCAGATGGGTTGATGTGGCCTTCCACCATGTTCTAGCATCCTTGTTAAGTTGGAAAGTAGCCAGTAGAACTTTTTTCTGTTCGATACACTGCATGACTTGGAAGATTCTCTCCATCTTCTCTAGCCAATTCTCAGCCTCGTTTGGATTAGGTGATCCAAAGAATCTAATTGGGTTTAAGCTCCGAAAGCTACAATGCAGATCACCCGCCCCCACTATAGCTCATGCTTGAGCTCTGGCTTGCACCACATTCTGTAGTGCCTGGGTCAGACCAACCAGAGTTCTTGCATGGCTTGCCATTAAGCCTGGTTGCCTGCCATCACTTGAAGAACAATTGGATTCCTAAAACAAGGACAACAACCAATTAAGGTTCTCAAAATCTATATAGAATGTTATTATGGATGCTAGTTCTTAAGCTTACTTAATCCCGATCCTTATCTAATCTCGCAGGGTACTATGTGTGAATTCCATGACGTAAATTTCATAGGTAAAACTAAATCTCGAGACTTACAATCCTATTTATTTCCTATGCCATGATATTAGGGGTATTCAAACTTCAGTTCAAACCGAAGAACCAAACCGGACCAAACCGAATTGGCCGGTTCGGTTCGATTTGAACCGAAGTTCGGTTCAGTTCGATTTCGCACATTATGAAACCAAACCGAACTGTTTAAACCAAATTTTAAAATAATAATAATTATTATATAATATATAAAAAATATAATATATGACTAAATTTAATATAGATATACATATTTTCAATTTTATTCTTATTTTTAATGTATAAATATTAATAAATTTAATCATATTAATTAAATAAAAAAATTATTTGAACAAAAATTTCGGTTCGGTTCGGTTCGGTTCGATTCGATTTGCCACCCTAATCTGTTCGGTTCGGGTTGGCCAAAAATTGGCCAACACGAATCGAACCAAACCGTTGAACAACCCTACCTGATACCACTAAAACTGTCACGCTTCGAGACCTCGCAGCGGAAGGGACGTAATTAGTGTTACTGCATGTATGGAGTTGCATGCATGAGTTTGCATAGAACAGGCCATCGAGATGTGGGCAGTCGGCAGAAAAGTCTTTAGTTAGCAAGCATTCACACTTGACCTTAATAAGATGAAGGTTAAAATCCTCAAATTTCTTTTATTTCATGGCTAGAATCAAGTCTGATACAATACTCATTAAATAATTCTCCAGATAAACCACAACTCAAATAAAAGAAAAGTACATAGAACATCCTCTATCTCACTGCCTATTACAACCTACTACTCTCAACCAACAACATGATAATTCTAAGGGTACAGTGCTCTCTTCACTTAGACGCATAACCCTTCACTTGCTTGAGGTTCGTCCTCTTGATCTGTGCTACCTAAAATATTAAGAAGCAGGTAATGAGCAAAACATGCCCAGTAGGATTTAATCCTCGATGTGCGAGCAAGATATAAGTAATTAATCATTTTAGAGTAGGCAAGCATGAGTAATCAAGCTAAGCATGTAGAACAATTCCGTTAAGACTTGAGAAGCAAGACAAAAGATGTTAAGAACAAGACTATTCAAGAAAACATGAGAATAGCTAGAAAGTAAGAGTTATCATTAGAACAGTAATAATCAAGCACGCATGAATGGCCATATCACTCAAGCAAGCAAGCACACATGTATCAAGCACTTTATAATAATTTGCACTAGTCATAACATGCATTGAGGATCTATGCCACATTGGAATGCATATCATGAATAAGTGTAATGTGGGTGCAAGTACTCCCAGCGTAGATGCAATGTCATTATCATTATACCACATGGTTTACAGTATATTTTTGACTCTCTGCTGTGAGGACTAGATTACAGCCCCTGAGCACTCTTTGTGCCCGATCCAACATCTTAGAAATAGAAAGTAGATACTCATAGTCAATCATGGCCAGAGTAACAAGATTTTCAAGGAAAGACTGTGCAGTAAATAGGCAAGATCTTTCAAGTCAAACAATAAACCTTCAGGACGATAATAATCAAGAGAGTTTCTAAAAAATAACAGTGAACCTAATTTAAATTCATCTATCACATTAATGGTTTACTTTCAAGTGTAAGGGCGGGTCGCACTATGATCAATAGGTAAGAAGGGAAAGTAACCCACGAGAATCAGTGAAAAACTATGGATAAACCTTTACGGAAAACATGACAGTGACAGTTGTAGAGGTATTCCTCAATCCTGTTGGAGTGTGTGTGTGTTTTGTGCTCAGCCTTGAGGCAAACACACAAGTGTTTAATTCTCTATTTCTGTTGTAATTCTTGCAGAAGTTCTGCTTTGCTTTACCCCTCCTGTGAAGGGAAGGCCTGTGAAAGGTAGTGTTTCTACCCCTGTTTAGGGAAGACTTGCTTGGGAGCAAGTGGGTTTATACACTTAAAGACAGATATATTCCAAGACAGATAGAATGACAAAGTAATAGTACAAACTGACAGTGAAGTCGAATGCAATAGAACATGCAATTCGATTGAAGAAGTAGGCATGATTCGACTCAAGAAGAATAAGGTAAACGACATAGTAGTGAAAGTAACACATGCAACGTCGGCTGTATGAGTCGAAGTCGTGAATCGAATACAGTGTAAAGGACATTCGACTACCTTATTCCATTCGATCCAACATGACAGTGACAGGTCCATGTTGGATCGAAATGGCTGAGAAACATTCCTAGAGGGGGGGGGGGGGGTGAATATAGACTTTCTATGTTTTGAAATTTCTTCTGAAAAACACAGCACTAAGTAGATATGTTAGTACTAAGTGTGATGTGTGTGATTCAAGTGTAAACTTGGCGGAAACAATCACACAAATAAATGCACAAGAGAGATCCTGATTCGGCCATTCCCACATGGAAGTCCTACATCCAGTCCTCAAGCCAACCACTTGAGATTTCACTAAACTGCCAACAACTTGGCCTTCTCTCACCTTCGAGAGGAATTACAAAACCCACTTGCTCCCAAGCAGTCTTCCCTAAACAGGGGTACAAACACTACCTTTCACAAGGCCTTCCCTTCACAGGAGGGGTAAGCAGAGCAGAACTTCTGCAAGAATTACAACAGAAATAGAGAATTAAACACTTGTGTGTTGGCCTCAGGCTGAGCACAAAACACACACAAACTCCAGCAGGATTGAAGGATCAAGAAATTGAGCAAAATCCTAATGAAGCAACTTGGGTGGACATGAAGACAGTAGCAAATTACAACTGTCACCCAATACACAGAACTTCAGAAGAAGACTTTCTGAAGTGAGGCTCTCAGACTGTAGCTTAGCAGTAAGGTTTTTTTTTTAGAGAGCTTGAAGGATTCAGATGAAGCTTTCAATAGAATTGGCTTGAGTGTATGTGGTTTCTCTGTATGCTTTGTTGTTCTCTCTTCTTCTTCTTTTATAATTTTTTTTAAAAAATATAGCCGTTTGAAGGAGATAGTCGTTGGAGCTTGGTGGTTGTTTGCAAATTAGCCGTTGGAAGAGAGTTTTTGGGATCCTTTGGATCTTGAAGGCTTTGTCCAGAAGGTCTTGAAATTTGCATCTTCCAAGGTCTTCAGAATAGGAGCAGTTGTCACAGCTAGAAAATAAGCTCTTGTAGACTGAGCTGAGAACAACCCATGCTAACCATGTGCTCCAATTAATGCTTGTTGCAAAGACAAGACAAAGCAGCATATCTCCATCCTTTTTGGTAGGGGGTCAGTTTGAGTACAACAGACAGCATGTAACCTAGTATCTCAACCATTTCAGAAAATAGAGCAGACAGACAAAAAGTTAAAGTATGGGTCTGTCAGTGGTAGGTGAGATGGTCAGATGCCATGCGTCTGAGATTTTCATAAATGCTTTGTGTCTCATGAAGGATATAAACTGAAGACTGTAAGACTTAAAAAGATATTTCAGAGAAATGCTTTGCAGAGATGAATAATTTGAATATACTATGTTCTGTCAGAGAAATATATTAAAATAATAATCTTCTAAGATTTTAGTAAGATATGTTAGGCAATAGGCAATTTGCCAATAAATTATGTCTAAGATGTTTAAGAATCAGAAAAGGATTTTATACACTTAAAGACAGATATATTCCAAGACAGATAGAACTGACAAAGTATAAGTACAAAACTGACAGTGAAGTCGAATGCATAGAACATGCAATTCGATTGAAGAAGTAGGCATGATTCGACTTCAAGAAGAATAAGTTAATCGACTATAGTAGTGAAAGTAACACATGCAACGTTCGGCTGTATGAGTCGAAGTCGTGAATCGAATACGTGTAAAGGACATTCGACTACCTTATTCCATTCGATCCAACATGACAGTGACAGTGTCCATGTTGGATCGAAATGGCTGAGAAACATTCCTAGAGGGGGGGGGGGTGAATATGACTTTCTATGTTTTGAAATTTCTTCTGAAAAACACAGCACTAGTAGATATGTTGTTAGTACTAAGTGTGATGTGTGTGATTCAAGTGTAAACTTGGCGGAAACAATCACACAAATAAATGCACAAGAGATTTATCCTGATTCGGCCATTCCCACATGGAAGTCCTACATCCAGTCCTCAAGCCAACCACTTGAGATTTCACTAAACTGCCACAACTTGGCCTTCTCTCACCTTCGAGAGGATTACAAACCCACTTGCTCCCAAGCAAGTCTTCCCTAAACAGGGGTACAACACTACCTTTCACAGGCCTTCCCTTCACAGGAGGGGTAAAGCAGAGCAGAACTTCTGCAAGAATTACAACAGAATAGAGAATTAAACACTTGTGTGTTTGCCTCAAGGCTGAGCACAAAACACACACAAACTCCAGCAGGATTGAAGGATCAAGAATTGAGCAAAATCCTAATTGAAGCAACTTGGGTGGACATGAAGACAGTAGCAAATTACAACTGTCACCCAATACACAGAACTTCAGAAGAAGACTTTCTGAAGTGAGGCTCTCAGACTGTAGCTTAGCGTAAGGTTTTTTTTTTAGAGAGCTTGAAGGATTCAGATGAAGCTTTCAATAGAATTGGCTTGAGTGTATGTGGTTTCTCTTATGCTTTGTTGTTCTCTCTTCTTCTTCTTTTATAATTTTTTTTAAAAAATATAGCCGTTTGAAGGAGATAGTCGTTGGAGCTTGGTGGTTGTTTGCAAATTAGCCGTTGGAAGAGAGTTTCTGGGATCCTTTGGATCTTGAAGGCTTTGTCCAGAAGGTCTTGAAATTTGCATCTTTCCAAGGTCTTCAGAATAGGAGCAGTTGTCACAGCTAGAAGATAAGCTCTTGTAGACTGAGCTGAGAACAACCCATGCTAACCATGTGCTCCAATTATGCTTGTTGCAAAGACAAGACAAAGCAAGCATATCTCCATACCTTTTGGTAGGTGGGTCAGTTGAGTACAACAGACAGCATGTAACCTAGTATCTCAACCATTTCAGAAAATAGAGCAGACAGACAAAAAGTTAAAGTATGGGTCTGTCAGTGGTAGGTGAGATGGTCAGATGCCATGCGTCTGGATTTTCATAAATGCTTTGTGTCTCATGAAGGATATAAACTGAAGACTGTAAGACTTAAAAAGATATTTCAGAGAAATGCTTTGCAGAGATGAATAATTTGAATATACTATGTTCTGTCATAGAAAATATTAAAATAATAATCTTCTAAGATTTTAGTAGATATGTTAGGCAATAGGCAATTTGCCAATAAATATGTCTAAGATGTTTAAGAATCAGAAAAGGATTTTATACACTTAAAGACAGATATATTCCAAGACAGATAGAACTGACAAAGTATAAGTACAAAACTGACAGTGAAGTCGAATGCAATAGAACATGCAATTCGATTGAAGAAGTAGCATGATTCGACGTCAAGAAGAATAAGATAAATCGACTATAGTAGTGAAAGTAACACAGGCAACGTTCGGCTGTATGAGTCGAAGTCGTGAATCGAATACAGTGTAAAGGACATTCGACTACGTGAGTCGAAGTCATGAATCGAATACAGTGTAAAGGACATTCGACTGTGTGAGTCGAAGTCATAAATCGAATATAGTGTAAAGGACATTCGACTGTGTGAGTCGAAGTCATGAATCGAATACAGTGTAAAGGACATTCAACTGTGTGAGTCGAAGTCATGAATCGAATACAGTGTAAAGGACATTCGACTGTGTGAGTCGAAGTCATGAATCGAATACAGTGTAAAGTTGTGGACTTAGAAAAAATTCGCAAGACTTGTGACTGAGTTTCTGAAGGAGTCAGATTTTGCAATCGAATATATCAGTCGGATACAGTGGGCTATAGTGATAGTTCTATGGCCTTTAGAAAATTCTATAGTGACATATATATTTTGGAAAACACATATTTAAAGATTTGTCATAGCAAATACATTATTCATAAGTATTGAAAAGAAACTTTGGATTTCTTAGGGGCAGTTGCTCAACAGATAAACCTTTACGGAAAACATGACAGTGACAGTTGTAGAGGTATTCTTTAGTCCCACATTGAAAGATGGTGAGAACAAGTGTGTGCTTATCAGTAAAAGTCTCACCTCTTCTCTGAAGAGGGCCCTTTTAAAGGACAAAATCTCAAGCATGAGGACAATACCTCTTGGAGGCACACTTAAATCACGTCTCTTCATTGGCGCCGTCTGTGGGAACGAACGAGAGGCCATGCGCCCTATCCGAGCGTCTCATCTTCATGAGACCCGCACACCCTTATCCTCACTGGGGGGGCTGTGTAGAGGTATTCTTTAGTCCCATATTGAAAGATAGTGAGAACAAGTGTGTGCTTATCAGTAAGAGTCTCACCTCTTCTCCCAAGAGGGTCCTTTTAAAAGACAAAACCCCAAGCATGAGAACAATACCTCTTGGGAGGCACACTTAAATCACGTCTCTTCAACAGTAAAACAAGATGGAGTACAGTAAAACAAGATGGAGCCTATGTGCATTTAATCTAATCTGTATTTTAAATCATGGAATTACAGTTTAACAAGGTAAACAAGACTATCTTGAGAGATTCCAAGTAATACGATGATAGGAAACAAGTCAAGAGATATTGAAAGTGTCTAGAGCATTATTCAAGTACTTACAGTTTTAAATGTGGTTAATCAATTTTTAGGGTTTACATGCACGTCTGTACAACCGTTGACTAGACAAACCTATCAAATCCAATCATTTCGCAAAGCATGGATGTAAACTATAGGGAAAAAGTCGACTTGCATGTATTGTAGAAGAAAAAGAAGTCGACACTCGGGGGATAGTAAAAGAAGAGAAAGTCGACTTGTAGGGGTAAAAGTCGATTTGCGGGGCAATAACAACAAAAAGGCGTTGAAGGTGATGAACTCCTCGAATTCCAAGCTTCTGGTTTTTCCTTATTGTTCTTGGGGGTTGTTCTCACGCCCAACAATAGAAAGGGATGTATGCCATAGTGGCCTTAGGAGAGTTTATATATGGTAGGGTTATTAGACTCCAGATTTGGAGTCTCTTCTTATCATAGTTAGAGTCCTGCCACACCAGGAACTTCCTTAAGTCTATCTTGACTCCACGGGAAAGTCAGTTTGTACTTTCCTAATGGGTTTAGAAAAGCTATGTCCCATAGATCTGGGTTTCTAAATCCCAAGGCAAGGTCCTACCATGTTTGGAATTTTCATAAGTTATCCCATCTTTAACATATAAGGGTATTATGGAGCAAGTTTATGCTCTCCCATTAGGTTTAGGATTAATAGAGCTCTATTGTAATTTTAATTTACAAGTTCCTATGTCCATCCCAAGATTTCCAAGAAATTTGGGATCTTCAAGTAGTCTCATCACGATTTAGAAATATAAGTTCCAATGGACTGAACTGGTGTTTAAAAACTCCTACTGCGATTTGAAGACATAAGTCTCCAATCAATTGATGCTTAAATAATCTTACTGCGATTGGAGATCAGGTCTCCAATCAATTGGTGTTTAAAGGAATTTCGATTCCTGATAACTTAACGATCATATCGCTTGGTGAACAACACTTCGACTGGTGTCATATCGATTGCTGAACAACACTTCGACTAATGTCATATCGATTGATAAACAACACTTCGACTGGTGTCACTTCAACTGGTGCCATATCAATTGCTAAACAATGGTTTCGATTAGTGAAGAAATCTTCCGGTTACTGAACAGAGGTTCTAGAACCTTTCGATTGGCGTTATAATCTTCTGATTGATGATGTAATCATACTGATTACTGAACAAAACTTTAATAATCTTCTGATTGACGTTATAATCTTACGATTTGTGATGTAATTGTATTGATTACTAAACAAAGCTTCAATAACCTTTCGATTGACATTATAATCTTCTGATTGGTGATGTGATCGTACCGATTACTGAACAAAGCTTCAATAATCTTCTGATTGACGTTATAATCTTCTGATTAGTAATGTAATTGTACCGATTACTGAACAAAACTTCAGTAACCTTCTACTTGATGTTATAATCTTCCGATTGATGAACAAAAAGTTCCAATTGGTGAACAATCACACCGATTGCTAAACAAGTGTTCAATAATGTTCCGATTAGTGAACAAATTATGATCCCTTGGGTTTGGGTGTATGTGTTTAGCTAGTTTATTATTATCAAATGCTAGAATTTGACTTCCTATAAATTTTAAATTACTAAATTTATAGGGTGCTACATACTTCATTTAGTAAAAGTCATTATAATATATGTGATGGAGAAGATATATTTTTATTTATTGTTATTAATTATCTATACTAGTAGATTATTAAATTTACATTCAAAATTATTCCTAAATTTAATAATCAATGTACTTGTAAATTTATAAATTTATTCTCATTATGTAAATATTATTACACCTAAAATTTTCATTTTATTTTTGTTTTTATTTTTACGGCTTAAAATAAAAATAGATGTAGAAACAAGAACATTTTTTTTTCTATTTCCGATTCCGACTCCTAATTTTTTTTATAAGAAACGGAAGTGAAAATACTCATTCTCGATTCCGAATTTGATCCATTAACCGCCCTAATCCAAAGTCAAAAGACCTGACTGATTATTGTAGCTAGACATGGAACCGTAAACCTCTCTACACGAGGAGGGATTGCACAGGAATAGGGAAGATTGTTTGGTAATGGAGTTAGTTCCTGATTCCAACTCGGTTGGTGTTTTCCCAAATTTGTTAAGCTTGATATTCCCCAGTTTTACTTTGAACTGAAAATCAGACGTTCAAACAGAATCGTAAGAAAACGTGGCACCATACTGACGATGTGCAAAATAGTGTCAAGGATATCAACAAATCTAGAATGCATTTCTTTGGAAGGCACCCACGCAAAAAGGTAATCGGGGATTAAAATTAACAAGGATATATCCTCAAAAGGCCTTTAAATTTTCTGGATTTCAAATTGAAGCAATGTAACTACGTATATTGGACATGGTGGCCGTCATATACATCATTTAACTAATTATTCTCCTTTGCAAACTGTGCAAATATACACAGTTTACTTTTGCGTCAAAAGCGATCTGCAAGCTGTGGAAACTGCTGGAGTATTGAAGTCACTCCCCTAATGAGAACCTGCACAGTTCAAGAGAAAATTAAATTACCACGGGACAACAAAAAATTTTATAGGTGTTCCATATTTTTCCAGGATTTTTTTCTTCTTCTGATTTTAACTTAATTTTCCTGATCTTATGCTTTTTCCCTTTAATTTTTAAAGTATTTTGAATCAGCTTAATGCAAGATTGGCTTGACTTCCTCTAAATCAGCCGAGTCAGCCAACCCGACCCTGCACCAGCTTAGGATCAGCCATGTCAGTAATCCAATCCAAGTCAGAATTCCAAGTACCAATGAGGCTTCGACAATAGAAAGATCTTTTTAATCATCAAGATGCCCCTAGCGATGAGAGTATGATGGAAGAAACATTTTTCTATAATGATTTCAGTACCCTACCCTGCGAGGTTCATTTCAGAGAGCTAGCTATCCGACGGCGATGGGGGCTCTCCCCCGAGGCCTAAAACTAAAGTAGCCTTCATTGGCTGCTATTTGGGCATCGAGAACTCCCCAGAAATTGCTCTTTCTTACTATCTTACTGTCCCCCCTGTCAAGTAAGAGTTAATCCATTCCATGTGGTTCAAACCACACATATGAGTTTACCATATGCGTAAAACTTTACCACATGGTCGTCATATTTACATCAAATGGCTTGAACCATCATGCCTATTGGGCTGTACACCAGGAGTGGCCTGAGTGGTCTGACGCTCCGTCGTACATCAGGTGGGAAGAATTCAATACCTAGATCAGTCAAGTTTTATAAGAATGTTTTCTTAAGATTTGTAAAAAATGGTCAAGATTTAAGCAAGGGTTCTGAATCTCAAATCCGAAACGTGAGTGTTTATACAGTTCAAAAGATTAGACCAACCTGACTTAACACAAAAAAAAAAAAAAAATCATACATATTGGGACTTGTTAGCCAATATCGCTTAGATCACCTTTTTATCAGTCTCATTTAGCCAATACGTCTTGGACCATGGACCATCATGTCTATTGGCTTAGTCAGCCTACATGACTTGGACCACCTTGTCTAGTGGGCTTATTTGGCCAACATGCTCAAGCTACCATGCCTACTGAGACTACATAGGCCACTGGCTCGGACCTCTATTAGGCACAACTAGCAAATTGGGCTGTGATCACCATGGCCATTACGCGCAATTAGCCGACAGTGCTCTAACCACCGTGTCCACTTAGGCTCATTTAGCCAAAATGACTAGGACAACCATGCCTATTGAGCTTATTTAGCCAACGTGACTCGGACCACCATTCCTATTGGGCTTATTTAGTCTATATGGCTTGAACCATCGTATCTATTAGACTTAGTTAGCCAATATGACTTGGACCACCATGTCGATTAGGCTAAATTAGCCAACATGGCATGAACCACCATGTGTATTAGGCTTAATTAGCCAACACGGGTTGGACCACTATGTTCATGAAGTTTGGACGGTTATGCCCATTAAGTCCGATTAACTGAAATGGCCTTGAACACCACATGTTCATTGTTCCAATTGGTTCAATTTATTGAACCACCGATATTTGTTATGCCTAATTAGCTCATATGCTCTCACCAAAAATAAATAGGTTGACAATTCTCATGAGTTTGAGTGATGATAGTTTAAGTTTGACCAAATCTTGAGAGGTCTCAAGCAAACTAAATGTTGTCAGTAGGAGAGTGACTCCCTTAGAGAAGTCACATGCACGTTTGACTTTTTTTACTGGGCTTTAGATTTTTAGTATTCTATTGAATTTATTTAAATTATGAAATTTTTAGATATGTCAAATTATAAAAGATTAGAAAGTCGTTATTTTGATGGAACTACCAAAATCGCGATTTTCTTCTTGGATGGGAGAGTTGACTTTTTATTTGTAAGAGATATGATTTTTCTGATATTTTTATTAGATTCAAATGGGGATACTTTCTTATTACATGTAATATTTTAAGTAAATATAATATTTACTTAAATGATGTTCAGGTAAATAAAGTATCATAATTATCGTTGCTCTGTATTGTAATATGAACATATGTGCAACTAGATTATTGATATACCCAAAATGTGCAATTATTATATTTTTAAAGAATTTTCTCTGATTTTTTTCTTCATTTTTCACAATTTTTCTTCATTTTTAAACCTGGCCGATCTTGGATCGGCCAGATTCTCATGAAATCGGGCGGATCCTGCGATCCGACCCGACTCAGATCGGGGTTGGCTGGGCCCGATCCAGCACCCCGATCTGACTTTGCCTTCCATGTCTCGCCCCGCATCAAGGATACATATATGAATATAACATTTCAGTTGTACAATACAAAAAACCCAACCCCATATATAACTATAAATATCCCTATCAAGAAGCAACAAAAATCGCCAACACCGTTACTTGTATAGTATTCATTTATCACAGGATCTAAAGAGTTCTAAAATGATGATCTCCTAGTCAAAGTACTCAATCTTAGGCTAGATTGGTTGATATCTGTTTGCAAGGATAGTATATAGAATCTTTCAATGAGAAACCCTTGAATTCTGCCTCAAAACTGATCACATGGAAACTACACAATGGTCTCATGATAAATTAGCTGAAAGGAACACAGTACAGCATTTCACGAAGGATTATGCAGATTGGGCAAAGAGGCTTAATTGTTTCTGCATTGTCATGACAGAAAAAAGCATCTATTACCAAAAAAAAGAGGTCCCAAAACAAATCGTCATTTGCTGTATGCATCTCTAAAAAGGAAGAAACATATTTTGGAAATGAACAGAAACAAAGCATGAACGGACATTTTAATACTCACATTGTAGAATGTCATTAAACTTGCTTGATGAGTAATATCAGAATACTTCAGCTGGTGCTACATATGTTATGACTTTTATATTCACTTCATGTCATAGTATAGACATGGGGGCACAGCAAAGCCGAAGAGTCATGTTCCCAAATCCCATTGACACAAGTTTAATCACTGAGAGATGATTATATTAATGTTACCAAATCAAGTTCTGTTCCACACCAACCTAAATCTCAACCACTGATAAAAAAAATGCTCACATGACAAATTAAGGATTGTTCCTTGAACATTGCAATTTGTTAGACAGCTGACAAAGAAGCAAATTTACTAGAGCAGATGCTTATCAGATGTTGATGATGGCAATAAGCTACAAATGTTTGGGGCTTCATGTTCATGCTTCTCAGTACTAATGTGACAGTTGGAAAAGAAAATTAATATACATACCAAAGCCATATCTCCTGGCTTGATGGCTGGTTCCACACAGTCTCGCCCGTAGCTGTGCATATATTTCCCATTGGTAGATAAATGAGAGCACTTAAATTCAATGATAGTGTATCTAATGAAAAGTTACAAAACATAATGGATTGATCATGTTGAAGAAACATAATATGAGAGAGACAAAACTGACTGTATCCCCCGTGGAAAATATAATGTCCATCATTGCTTCCACAAACAATAAGTTTTCAAGAAAGAAATTCAGGTTAGGTGCTAATAGGCGCAGAAATGTCATTATTGGAAAATGATTTCTGATTCTAATATCCTTTTTATAAAATTTATCTCTGGACGTACTTTGCGGAGCGCCAATGAAGACTGTTTGTGGCGGTGTGTACAAGTGCATACTAGAATGTTTGGGTATGGAATGTGATTCAAGACTGACCCCACTGTATAGCAAGAAGTCTTGTTGTGCTGAAGTCAAAATATAGTTCCAGTTCAATTTGTTACCAAAAGATCTGGTTTACCTTTGGATCTATATATTATACCCATGACGGATCATTTCAGCTAAGAATACAATTGCATATAAATCGGAACCCAGGAAAGGTTTCTACAATGTGTTCTAGAGCTCACTGCACTCAAAATTAGAACTAGCCTTGTGCAAAAAACAAGGCAAGGGCGTGTATGATGGAGCTTCCCTTGCCTGCACAGTGCAAGAGCCTCTCATGCTGCTTACCAGCCCTTTTTTATAATTCCAAAATAATATTCTGAAAATTGTAGCAGAATTGCCACGAGTAGAGGAATTGATCAAGTTTGGCTGCTATTAAGGGCTTACACTATTTGTCTCTTGCCATCCAGCACTTCTAATCGATAAAAGCTGCATCCCTTGCTATATGGAAATGGCCTACCTCGCCACTCTGCCAGATGAGAATGTATCAAAATCACAGCACTGCATAACACTAAAATCCAACTAATGTTATAAAAATGAATTTATAACAAAAAATCTATTTTGTAATTACCTAGGTGCCATGAAACCCCAATAGCTGAAGAATCCTCAGTAGATATGTCATCAATAATAAATTGAAGATCTGAACTGATGGATTCTGTGAATTTTTCAAAGAAATCCATGATGGCCTGAGGAACAAGCTAAAAAAAATTATCCAAGTGATGGAAAAAACAGATTAGACTAAAAGAAACAATAATGTGCCTAGCCAGTTCCTAATCTATAACTATATATAGAAGCAAATTGCTCTCATTTTGGTCAATCTTTTTTTTCTAATAGACTCTCATATCTCTCTTATCTTTCTCTTTTTCTAATTTAATACATATTCTAAACCTCCTCTCTCTTTTTCTTCTCCCACTTGGACTCTCACTCTCTCCACCATTCTCCCTCTTTTACCAAGCTCGAATCTCTCTCTTTCTCTCTCTCTATATATATATAATCTAATACATATTCTAATGTCTTCCCCCATTTGGACTCTCTCCCCACCTTCTCCATACTTGAATTTTCAATTTAATACATATTCATAATAGAAATATATTATACTTGAACTTTCCCTCTCTCCATCTGATCTTTCAAATTTACTTTCTTTTTTTCCTTAATTTATTGTATCCTCTCCTTTTCTCTTTTCATCTCTCCACCTCTTCTTGACTATATTTTTCATATTATTATTATCTCAATTTCCTAACCTCTTTGTTCATCAAATTTTTACTATCTATAATTTCTAATTTAGAATGTATTTGTATTATAAATACATAATATGCCTTCACCCATCACAGCTAGCTCCATGGTCTTAATATTAATACATAAAGCAAGTATCAAATTTTAGGGGCATCCTGGGACTGTCAAAAACATTATAATTTTATATATATATATATATATATTATATATATATATATATATATATATATATCACAACGAATCTCCTCTCTCTCCCCACTCAGATTCTTCTCTTTTACTTTCTCTCCACTTGAATTCTTCTCACTCTACCCATCTCTTTGCCATCAAGTTTATCCAACATTTGCTAACTTTATTTTAAAATTTAATATTAGAGAGGGGAAAAATTGCTAAGCCAAAAATCATAAATCAACCTAAGAGGTGACAACCCAATAAGCACATGGGGCCTAATGCCTAATCCATCGAAGGCCCAACAAATAAGATAACAATAAGCGCTACTTGGCCTCGAATCACAGCCCACGTGGAGAGATCTCAAAGCTTCGAAAAAAGCTCCATGAGCATCCGAAGAGCTACCGAGGGACTTACCTCAGAACAACACAGCACAGGACAATCCTCAACTTAAGGCTCATAAATCCACTCAAAGGATACCCACAAGGCCCTAAAGAGATCTCACTCAACTAGGCTTCAGCCCAACCTATTAGCTAAGGAATTCCCAACAAGATTACGGCTAAAGCACAGGGCACAGAGGAATTAAGATGAGATTAAAGAGTCCTACATAATTAGCTCAAAGCCCATAATGGAATATCTGGCACGTATACTAACTCTGACCAAGGGAAGATGTCTCCCAAACCATCTCCCCCTCGGCCCAAACTTCACAGAACCGATAAGGGAATCCATAGCTATAAAACTCAAGGAATCTCCCTCTAGAAGAAGTAAGTACTTTAAGACCCTTACACTATTGAAGAGCAATCCTGCATTCTTTAGCCATCATTGATTCTCTTGTTGGTTGCTCCAATACCAAATTGGCTTAAGCATCGAAGAATTTTCCTTGGGACCATTGTCTATCCTCTTACGGGGATTCGAAACGAAATCCCATCGATAGATTTTTTTCACCTCCATCCGACAGCTCGCGAACAAGATATGAGATAGAGCCTCTTCATTTGGCACCGTCTACGGAAAATCTAAACGAAAAGCCATCATAGTACGCAAGAACAACAACAAAAAGAGAGCTAACGATGACAAGGGGAAGATCCCGACGGCCAGGACCCGAGCGAATGAGGCCTCGCCAACCTCTTACTCTATGGCCGATACTGTATAGGATACTAGAGTCATTTAGAACATGGGAGGAGGCGCTCCTCTCCTCCAAGCGACCCTAGGCCACAACCTGTTTAAGGAGTACAGCCTCCCACCGTAAACAGCAACGACGTCATCAATGCCAAGTTGGATATGCTTATCACATTGATAATGGCCCAGGACATTAAGAGGGAGCGCTCCCATCGATCCCAGTCGATCGACCATCAAGGGGAGACGTCTTGGCGAATGGTAGGCGAGTGTTTTACTATAGAAGATGGCCATATCATCTGCAACAAAGAGGGTGGGCCATCCCAGCCTCCCCCCCCCCGCTATCAACCAAGAAGCCTCCTCTAATCTACCAGGGAGGGCTGATTTGTCTCCAGATTTTCAAATGCAATATAAGAACTTTCTTTCATAGTATGTCCATATCTTTGTATGTCTGATGATGATCTCCCTTGCATTCTCAAAGACAAAGTTATGCACAGGCTTAACTTAGATCCCTCTGTCAAACCGGTCCAACAACGGAAAGAAGACATGCTCCAGCCAAGCAAGTGATTATCAAGAATCAAATCACCAAGGGAAAGAGGACCAAGCTAATCCACACAGTCATCTGCCCAACTTGGCTAGCCAATATTGTCCTAATTCCTAAGGCCTCCAACATATAACGAATATGTGTTGACATCACCGACCTAAATAAGGCTACCCTAAAAGATTGCTACCCACTCTCGAGCATCGAACTCTCTCTCTACCTCTCTACTATATATATTTTCTTTTCCTTCACTTCATTGGACTCTGTCCCTCTCCCTCTCAACCTTTTCTCTTCCTTCTCCAAACCAAACTCTAATTCCTCTCTATCTCAATTTTTTTCTCTTACTGCCGGATTCTCTATACTATATAATTTTACTCTCTCTCTCTTACCCTCCCCCTATAAATTCTCTCTTTCTATGACAATGTAAGTGCAAGTTTCATCTTAACAAAAATATTTTTTGTATATTCATGAGTATTTATAGAAGAATTTAAATCATCTCCAAAACATCATTTATATTCATTAAGATGAGATTTTCTATTTTTCTGAACGAGTTTACCTAAAAAATCTTATTTGACTTGTCATTGTGGTAAAGCTAGCACCACAATATATCTTAAGCTCTCCACTTACTACAATTTATCTAGAATGTTCTAGATATCATCGACAATTGAAATTGTAATTAAATTCATAGTTTCACAATTAGTCTGAACAAGATATTAAATATTTTTATTTTAAAGAGCCACCATTTTATGCATGCAAGTTAATTTACACAAATTAATTAAATATATATGGATATTTTATGAATTATATAGTAATTTTGTGACAAAAAAAAGAATTTAGGACAAACTCAGTTATGTTCATTCTTTTTATATTTCATATTGGTACCAAATATGATATATTGTTATGATAAAACTTTTTGTCCAAATAAAAAAAGATTACTACAATTCATGTGCAAAATCATTATAGAAAGTCATAACAACATAATTGTAACTTTTAATGCAAATCAAAACTAATGATTTCTATTGCTTTGAAAAGTTTAGAAAAATTAATAAGAATATATAATTCAATAACCACACATGCAAAGCACGTTAAGTTAACTAGTATCAAAAGAAACACATGGTGGATAAAAATAATATTCTTAATAACTGGCGATAGACACAATCATGCAGCTGACAGAAGTGTCTTCCATTTTCATCATATATGGAATAAGCTACTGGTCATTGTGGACATTCAAAGAAAACATAGGAGGAAAAGGAATCCCCCATCCCTAGGCCGTACCCACTCAAACTGAACCCAGAGGTCTGCTCAAAATTCTTTAGATATAACGTTCTCTGAATATGATCCTATGTTGTCTTGCACGGCAGTTGAAAGATTTTCGACAGAAATTTCAGAAGTTGATCAATACCTGGAAATGCATGACAATCCGGACAAAAGATGTTCAATGATTTATGAAACAACAATTAATCTGACTCACGAGAGATCAGTCATTCATGTATACGTGATAGGAGGGCAATGATCTTGAAGAACGTCAAGAATAAATCAGTCCATTAGGAAAGGATTGAAGTTTACATTTCGCTGATAGAACACAATTATTTTGAAGTTGCTCAAGCTAGCCTAGGGGAGGGCTGAAGGAGAGCTCCCATTAGATGCTCTCGGGCAAGACCTTAAAGTTACTCTCATCAATAACAATAAGTATCACACACAAGCAGTAGGGCTCCCCAAACAACTTTCGGTTGTTTGTATTGCCAGATTGAGGGATCACAACACAGCAATCTAAGGGAAATTTCAATACGCAAAAGCATCACAAGCATAGAAAAAAAAACGACAGAGGACTACAACGATAGAACCACTGAACTTCAAGTAGGAGCAGGGAGAACGCTAGTCAACCTTGCGACCCACGAAGGGCGCGGAGAATACCAAATCCTCGTAGACGCAAGCCTCTGAGATGAGGGGCGCGACCGACGCGAGGTCTCGCCGGTTGATTCCGTCGTAGAAATCCCTAACCACCGTGGCCGCGGTGGTGGTCACTGAATGAGCGGTCGTGGAGGCAGGGGGTGGCGGTGGCGACGACGACGCCATAGCGATACCTCCCAGGGATCTGCATCGCTTGAGGACACTGATGACGGGGACCGGTCCCGAACCTGGGGAAGTAGACCATTTCCCGCCCCGCCGGCAAGTGGATATGCTAGCAGAAGGCTTTGGCGGCAGCGGTGTCGGCAGGGCATTGCTGGGAAAGGGAGAGATGGAGAAGAGGGGCGGGGGATGGAGGGGGAAGGAAGGGACCGCAGGCTTTGCGGGCAGCGTTGTTGAGCAGCTCCACCACAGCTCCATGCAAGACCACCCCATCCCACTGGATTTTGCACTCTCTTTCTAGGTACGTTAAACGGGAGACCGCCAGGGTGCCGCGTGGATCTCATGCTCCACTAGTTCGCAGGTGAGACGAAAATTTCAAGGTTCGTCGTGGATCGGACAGTCGTTATGGTTAATTATTGTTTTAATATTATTTTTATTATTTTAATTTTTATGTCTTTTTATTTAATATTTTAATTTTGATTTTTAAAAAATCATATGTATTGAAGCGTACTGATACGATACACTTCGATCTGTACCGTGCTATGAAAAATTCGGCACGACCGAGTTGTCCGATCTAACCAACCTTATTAATTTTGACATATTCACCGATCGCCGCACACACTACACAAATGATCTAATCTAAAACAGATCACACTCACATAGGAATCTCCACAGAACACTTGTACAGATTACCAAACATTCAAAGAATGAATCGAGATTAACACTTCAATAAAATTCAGGAATAGAGAGATGAAATGGACGTTCCTCGTTGAAGATGATCTGCAAGAAACTTGAATTGAAGGCTTTTGAGAAGATTTGATGAAGATCTTCTTCAACTCGTAGTGCTCTGTTTCAAATTTGAATCAGTAGATTGATGCCGAGGTGAATTGCTCCTCTTGAATGTCTCCACAGATGTAGAATTCCGTGCTTCTACTCTTGCACTAGCTTCCTCCTTCAATTCCTTCTTGATCTACTGCTTTTTCTTTGGTCTGCAGCTTTTGCTTCGCTTTGCTGCTCTTTTGGCGTTCTTCTCTGCTACTGCTCTTCTAGCACTCTCTATTTTTCTTTCTCTATGCTTGGCCTTGCTCCTCTGTGTTGGATGCCTCCTTCAGATGTGACAAGAGACTTTTTATAATCTCAGTGCACTCCCTTATACGTGGGACAAATGTGCACAGACAACAGAGGCACATATGAAGTTGCCATGTGTCCATAGATCATTTTCCTCTTTGCCACTTGGATGAAATGATATTTTGGTAATAAAAGATTCTCTCATAATCTCCAAGGATAAGTCACACCCTTTGTAGTTGACCTCTTTTTGTTTATGAATTTTCACTCGAGGTGCATCGACGCATGTTTACATGTGTGTCGGGGCAACTTACTAAGTATCAGTTCTAACTTACTGGGAGGACATGTGTGTCGACTAGATTAACAACTTGTGTCGACCTCCTGTGTTTTTCTTTAGATATGGCTCAGTGTATGGATAATGTATGTCTACCTGATTGATAACTTGCGTCGACGCAACTGTGACTTGGTCCTTCATAAGTTTACTAGACAGGCTATGTGTGTTGACCTGATTTTGAACTTATTTCGACGTAACTGTGACAAAGTTGTGTAAACTTGTGTATATATGAAGTGTGAACCATCAAAACATGTTATTATCATCAAAATATGAAATATGAAGTATCAAAAATATGTTGTTTAGTCATCATCATAATATGTACAATATGTCATCATCAAAGTCAAAGTATGAGTGTTTAGACATTATCAACATCAAAGTGTTTAGTCATCATTAAAATCATCATCGAAATATTAAATGCACACTCAACACAACATTCTCCCCTTTTTGATGATGACAAAATAAATGTTCATTTTTTTTCTCCTCATTCTTTTTCTCCCCTTTTTGACAACATCAAAAAGATTGAAGTGAAATATAAATTGCATGAAATCAAGAAATGAATTTGTGGGAAGGAATGTTCAGGAATGATCAAAATGAGTGAGTCAAAATGATATTGACATATGAGAGAAATTATTGTATTTTGCTATTGTGCAACAAAGTTTAATCACAAAGACACACTCAACACAACATATAGCAAGATATAATAATTTGAATATAGTTAAAATAATGATGCAAATGTGAGTCAAAGTGACCTATGTGAGTTAGTAAAAGTGTTTAACATAAGTTGTTATTAGCTTTATATTTAACACAATATAGAATAAGGTCTAAACTCATTGTTCATGAACTTTATTGAGGTCTTATGTTTTCTGTCCTGACTATTTTGAATTCCTTTCGTTTTTATTGGAAAAAAATACAATAATAAATTAGTTAAATCTCACTTTTCAATGCAAGAGATCACATTTACCAGATGCAAGACTCCACGATTACTCAGTGGTTTAACTTTTATTATCTTACACATAGATAAAAATTTTGTTTTCCACCTTTTAACGCGAGACAAATCACTTGTTTAGGTGAGGTGACCTGATTACTCAGTGGTACAAGATTTGCATTGCTTTGTTTGTATCTTTCCATGTGGTTGATCATTTTCTTTTGATGTTGTGCAGGAATATATTTTCTTTGACCAGAAAAATCATGGCTATGAATGTAGATATAGTATTCTTAACATGTGATAAAGATGAAGCTTAACAACCTCCTATGTTAAATACTTTTGCTAACTCACATATGTCACTTTGACTCACATTTGCATCATTATTTTAACTACATTCAGATCATTATATCTTGCTATATGTTGTGTTGAGTGTGTCTTTGTGATTAAACTTTGTTGCACAATAGCAAAATACAATAATTTCTCTCATATGTTAATATCACTTTGACTCACTCATTTTGATCATTCCTGAATATTCCTTCCCATAAATTTATTCCTTGATTTCATGCCATTTATATTTCACTTCAATCTTTTTTATGTTGTCAAAAAGGGGGAGAAAAAGAATGAGCTTATGGGCTTATGGAAGAGAATGAACATTTATTTTGTCATCATCAAAAAGGGGGAGAATGTTGTGTTGAGTGTGTATTTAGTATTTTGATGATGATTTTAATGAATGCTTATTATTTTTCTCCTCCATAAGCCCATGAGCTCATTCTTTTTAACATATTGTACATATTATGATGATGACTAAACAATCAGGTCGACTCACATAGTCTGTCGGTAAGCTTATGAAGGACCAAGTCACAATTGCATCGACGTAAGCTATCAATCAGATCGACATACATTATCCATCCAGTGAGCCATATCTGAAGAAAAATACAAGAGATCGACACAAGTTGTTAATCAGGTTGACATGTACACATGTGTTGGATCAAGCCTCAACCATTGCACTAAAAGCTCGAGTTGGTAGTGAAGGCGGATCGTATTTCCTTTATGGCAGTGCAGAATCTCACACTAAGTGGTGGACAGACATGAGGGGAATCGCACAGGGCGGTTAGTCCCTGCGGCGGGCTAGGCTATCAAGCACCGATGTGACTACACACACCCGATCTCAGGCTAGCATGTAGTAACAACGAATCCCTAAGGGAGTTGCTGCACCCCATAATCCAACAAACTCCCCTCCAGTGACACCCGAGAGATTTGAACTCGCAACCTCACTCTGATACCACTTGTTGGATCAAGCCCCAACCATTGCACCAAAAACTTGAGCTAGTAGTGAAGGCGGACCATATTTCCTTTATGACAGCGCAGAACCCCACACTAAGCGGTGAGCGGACATGAGGGGCTTCGCACAGGGTGGTTAGTCCATGCGGCGGGCTGGGCTGTCAAGCACCGATGTGACTACACACATTTAATCCCGAGGCCATCATATAGTAACAACGAATCCCTAAGAGAGTTGCTGGACCCCATAATCCAACAACATGTCCTTCCAGTAAGCTAGAACTGATACTTAGTCAATTGCGTCGGCACACATGCAAACATGCGTCGACACGCCTCGAGTGAAAATTCAGAAATGAAACGGGGATGAGCTACAAAGGGTGTGACTTACCCTTGGAGATTATGGAGGAATCTTTTATTGCCAAAATACATTTTCATCCAAGTGGTAAAAAGGAAAAGGATCTGTGGACACGTGGCAACTTCATGTGTGCCCTAGTTTTCTGTTCACATGTGTCCCATGTACAAGAGAGTGCACTAAGGTTATAAAAAGTCTCTTGTCTCATCTAAGGAGGCATCCAACACAGAGGAGCAAGGCCAAGCATAGAGAAAGAAAAAGAGAGAGTGCTAGAAGAGTAGTAGCAGAGAAGAATGCCGGAAGAGCAGCAGAGCGAAGCAGAAGCTGCAGAGCAAGAAAAAAGCAACATATCAAAAAGGAATTGAAGAAGGAAGCTAGTGTAAGAGTAGAAGCACAGAATTTTGCATCTGTGGAGACATTCAAGAGGAGCAATTCACATCGGCATCAGTCCATATTCAGATCTGAAACAGAGCACTGCAAGTTGAAGAAGATCTTCATCAAATCTTCTCAAGAGCCTTCAATCCAAACTTCCTGCAGATCATCTTCAACGAGGAACATCTATTTCATCTCTCTATTCTTGAATTCTATTGGAGTGTTCATCTCGATTCATTCTTTGAATCTTTGTTAATCTGTACAAATGTTATGAGTAGATTCCTATGTGTGAGTGTGTGATTTGTTTTGGATCAGATCATTTGTGTAATGTGTGTTGCGAACTGTGCAAGTGTTCTGTGCAGATCAAAGCATTTGTGTGTGAATGAGATGAGTGTTAGAGGATCTGATCTCTTGTGAACCTGATCTAGCTTGCGTGTGTATTGGATCCATCATGCTCATGTGGAAGCCTATGTGCTCTTGTGTTTGAGCCGTCGTGCTCAAGTGTGTTTGAGCCGTCATGCTCAAGTGTGTTGGAGTCGTCGTGCTCGTGTGTGTTGTACCCTTTTCATTGAATAGTGTGAGCCTCACTGTGTGAGGGGTGGATGTAGGAATCAATGATGTGATTTTCGAATCACCTAAAAATCTTTTGTGTAGTAGTTATTTAATTTCTATACTAGATGCATGCATAGGGATTTCGCTTACACAATACTTGTCAATTTTCTCACACACTAGTCTACACTCTAATCACATAAGCATATCAGATCAGTGTGGTTTTCGTTAAATTGATTTATAATCTGAAGTAATTTTTCTTAAGTTTCTATTGTGATTGGCAATAGATCTATTCACCCCCCCCCTTGTAGATCTACTCACCCTGCATATTCGATCCTACAAGACTTACACTATGACTGTACATATTTTTCAGATGTAATAAAACTAGTTAAGCCTCTCATTCTTTCCTCTCTCAAACAGTCAAATTGGAGAGAGAATCGACCGATCGAAATGTCAAAATTGGTCGTTCGATTTCGATAAAAATCAGAATCATAAAAACTCATATCGCACAGTCCAAACATACTTGGGAATATAAATAAACAATCAAGAATGATAAAGAGGAACCGATATTACAGTTGGGTGTGACCGTCGGATCAAAATGGACTTATTACACTCTCCATCTCTCTTCTTTCTCTCTCCTCAATGCTATTATTCATCTTTCTCTCTCTTATTTCTTGGATGGGTTCAATGAGTTGAACATGGTGGCGTTTGAGGAAAGAGGAAGAGGGAGCGGCGGCGGTGTGATGGTGAAAAAAAACAAAAGAAGAAGAAGAAGTAGTAGTAGCAGCAGGAGGAAGTAGAAGAAATGGAAAAAAGACGATGCTGGAAGGAGAAGAAAGGCAGTGGTGCAGGGAAGAAGAAGAAATGGAGGAATAGTTCGGTGATGGGTTCTATAGAATGGCCAAGGCATTGTATGGCTGCCACGAGGGACAATGATGAAAAATGCCACCTAACAGCTGACGTGACCATGGTTACTTAATAATTTAAGTAAATTAAATTAAATTAATTTGTTTTGATTTTTTAGATCACTAATTTTATATCTAAATGATATCTAATTGTGATGAAACTTCATATATAAGTTAATTAAAATGGAATACAAATTATAGAGATTTTAGTTTAAAATTTCAAATTAACTTTTCGTCAGGTAGAAAAATACTTCAAAAATCATTAGATAGATTTAATCTCATTATCTATACATCAATTATTCTTGATATTTATATTTTTAAAATTAGTATATTTTTATGATAATTATGATGTCATTAGATTTGGTCATATTTTTAAAATCCGATGTCGCCCCGTCGAGGTGCACACAATCATAGATAGTATCGAAATTATGTTAATAACATAAAAATATTCCTAAATTGTGTCTTACGCATAATTTATGATCTCCTTTAATTTCTAAATATTATTATTCTATTTTGAGACATTACACCAGACCTGCCAAACCTCACAACTGTTGATATACGAACAACAGGTGCTGACATATGAACATCAGATGTTGACACACGAACAACATGTTCTGACATGTGAAAAATAGGTGTTGACAAATGAACAATAAGTGTTGACATACAAGCAACAGACATGTGAATTGATAACAGGCTTCTGGATACTAGCTAAAGGGAGTGAGGTACTTAGACCTACTTAACACATTAGGTTTTGTAATCTTTATCGAGAAATTAACAGAAGAGCACATCATAAAATAAAACACGATAATCCAAACGTGAACCAGTCAAGCAGACAAAGTCGATCTGAAAAAGGCATGTGTCGACATGCTGGAGTCTGTGTGTCGATCTGCTAAAGAGGGTAGGTCAACCTGCTATAAGGATATGTCGACCTGCTCGGGGGACAGGCTCACTGGCTAAGTCGGTCGACCGATCTAGAAGAATCGGTTGTCTGATTGGGTGAAATCGGTCGACCAAAATACAGAATTCGGTCATCTGATTTTCCCAAAATAGCTATATTTTCATAAGGAAAATCGGTCGACTGAAACACCAAAATCGGTCGACCGATTCCGGTGAAAATAAGAATCGTACTATCTTAAATCACATGCCTCAAACATGCATGTGAATGGAAATAAACAAGCAGAGATTGTATGGAGGGACTTACACTATGACTATACACATTTTCAAATTTAATAAAACTAGTTAAGCCTCTCATTTAACTTCTTTCCTCTCTCAAACAGTCGAACTGAAGAGAGAATTGGTCGATCGAAATGTCAAAATTGATCGTCCGATTCCGATAAAAATCAGAATAAAAATCTCAAATCGCACAGTCCCAACATACTTGAGAATATAAATAAACAATAAGGAATGATAAAGAGACACCTACATTACAGTTGGATGTGACTGTCGGATTAAGATGGACTTCATATGCTCCCCATCTCTCTTCTTTCTCTCTCCTCAATGCTATTATTCATCTTTCTCTCTCTTCTTTCTTGGATGACTTCAATCAATTGAACATGGTGGCATTTGAGGAAAGAGGAAGAGGGAGTGGCGATGGTGGAAAAAAACAAAAGAACAAGAAGCAGCAGCAGTAGCAAGAAGTAGAAGAAATGGAAGAGGATGGTGCTAGAAGGAGGAGAAGATGAAGTGGAAGGCAATGGTGCATGGAATAAGAAGAAATGGAAAGGAAGAAATGGAGGAATAGTTCGGTGATGGGCTTTATAGAATGGCCAAGCTATTGTATGGCTGCCACGAAGAGAGAGGGACAAGGACGAAAAATGACACCTAGTAGCCCTACTTCGCCTGCAAGCAACTGACGTGACCATGGTCACGTAATAATTTAAGTAAATTAAATTTATTTATTTAAGTAATTAATTTATATTTAAATGATATCTAATTGAGATAAAACTTTAAATATACATTAATTAACATAGAATACAAATTATAGAAATTTTAGATTAATTTTTCAAATTAACTTTTTGTTGGGTGAAAAATTATCTCAAAAATTATTGGGTAGATTTAATCTCATTATCTATGCATCAATTATTCTTGATATTTATACTTTTAGATTTAGTATATATTTTTTATAATTATGATGTCTTTAGATTTGCTCATATTTTCAAAATCCGATGTCGTCTTCTCGAGGTGCGCATAATCATAGATAGTACTAGAATTATGTTAATAACATGAAAATATTTCTAAATTAAAGATAATCATATTTCATATAAGTAGTCATCTCTTACGCATATAATTTATGATCTCCTTTAATTTCTAAATATTATTATTCTATTTTGAAACATTACACCATGTATGCCAAACCTTACAAGTGTTGACATATGAATAACAGGTGAAGATGTATGAACAACGTGTTAACATATGAATATCAGATGTTGACACACGAACAACATGTGTTGACATGTGAAAAACAAATGTTGACAAATGAACAATAAGTGTTGACATACGAACAACAGACATGTGAACTGATAACAGACTTCTGGGTACCAGTTGAAGAGAGTGAGGTACTTAGACCTACTTAACACATTAGGTTATGTAATCTTTATCGAGAAATCAACATAAGAACACATCATAAAAATAAAACACGATAATCCAGACATGAACTAGTCAAGCAGATTGAGTCGATCTGAAAAGGCATGTGTCGACATGCTGGGGTCTATGTGTCGGCCTGCTGGGGTCTATGTGTCGGCCTGCTGAAGAGGGTGGGTCAACCAGCTATAAGGATATATAGGTCGACCTGCTTAGAGGGGACATATTTACTGGCTAGGTCAGTCAAATGATTTGGAAGAATCGGTTGTCCGATTGAGTGAAATTGGTCAACCGAAATACAAAATTCGATTGTCCGATTTTCCTAGAATGACTATATTTTAAGACTGAAAATCAGTCGACCGAAACACTAAAATCGGTCAACCGATTCTAGTGAAAACTAGAATCATACAGTCTTGAATCGCATGTCTCAAACATGCATGTGAATGGAAATAAACAAGCAAGGATTGTAGGGAGGGACTTACACTATGACTCTACATATTTTTTAGATTTAATAAAACTAGTTAAACCTCTCATTTAACTTCTTTCCTCACTTAAACAATCGAACTAGAGAGAGAATCGGTCAACCAAAATGTCAAAATCGATCATCCGATTCTGATAAAAACTAGAATAAAAAATCTCGAATCGCACAGCCCAAGTATGTTTGGAAATATAAATAAACAATTAAAAATGATAAAGAGAAACCTACATTATAGTTGGGCGTGATCGTCAGATCAAGATGGACTTTATATGCTCCCCATCTCTCTTCTTTCTCTCTCCTCAGCGCTATTATTTATCTTTCTCTCTCTTCTTTCTTGGACGGCTTCAATCAATTGACCAAGCGGACATCGAAGGGGGAGGAGACATTAATGCCTCCTCTCCCTCCTCCACTCGACACACCCGCATTGGGTGTGCCGGGGTCTCTTTCTCTTTGAGGAAAGAGAAAGAGGAAGTGGCGGTGGTGTGATAGTGGAAAAAAACAAATGAACAAGGAAAAGATGCAGCAGCAGGAAGTAGAAGAAATGGAAGAGAACGGTGCTGGAAGGAGGAGAAGATGAAGTGGAAGAAGTGGAAGGCAATGGTGCATGGAAGAAGAAGAAATGGACGAATAGTTAGGTGATGGGTTTTATAGAATGGCCAAGCCATTGTATGGCTGCCACGAAGAGGGAGGGACAATGGTGAAAATTGCCACCTAACAGCCCTGCTTCGCCCATGGAAGAGGACGGTGCTGGAAGGAGGAGAAGATGAAGTAGAAGTGGAAGGCAATGGTGCAGGGGAAGAAGAAGAAATGGAAAAGGAAGAAATGGTGGTGTGATGGGTTTTATAGAATGGCCTAGCCATTGTATGGCTGCCATGAAGAGGGAGGGACAATGATGAAAAATGCCACCTAGCAGCCCTGCTTCGCTCGCAAGCAACTGACATGACCATGGTTACGTAATAATTTAAGTAAATTAAATTAATTTGTTTAAGTCACTAATTTTATATCTAAATGATATTTAATTGAGATTAAACTTCAAATATAAGTTAATTAAGATGGAATAGGAATTATAGGGATTTTAGTTTAAATTTTTAAATTAACTTTTCGTCAGGTAGAAAAATTACCTCAAAAATCATTAGGTAGACTTAATCTCATTATCTATGCATCAATTATTTTTGATATTTATATTTTTAGAATCAGTGTATTTTTCTGATAATTATGATGTCTTTAAATTTGGTCATATTTTCGAAATCCGATGTCGCCTCGTCGAAGTGCACACAATCGTAGATAACATCGGAATTATGTTAATAACATGAAAACATTTCTAAATTAAAGATAATTATTCTTGATGACCAGGGCAATTGATTGATGACCAACATTAACGCGGCAGATCGTAGCATCGCGTTAGTATTGATTGATGCCCCTTTGAATTGATTGATGCCCATTTGAATCGATGATGATCTTTGTCGTGACCGACCAAACCGCCACAATAGCCCATGCATATTCATTCACGTGCCTTCATGGTCGTGACCATCAGGGTCGTCGCGACAGCCCTTATCGCGCCTCCAATTCTGTCGCAACATGCTTCTGCGTGGGCTAGCTCCGCAACCACCTCTCACTTATCCTAACAAGTTCTATCTCCATCTCTAGCAAACTTAGAACGTCCCCAGCTACGGATTGAGGTTTTATCTGGCCCTAGAACTCTTCCCATGCAGATTTACTTAAGTGTTTCTCATTTTCATGGGCCATTATCCCTCATGGATGAGGTACTCTCTCTCCTCTTTATAAAAGCAACCCACCCTCTTCAAAACGAAATAAGCCCCTAAGACTACCACGAAGTGCTGCCCAAATCACTCTAGAGCCTCCCCTTAGCCCGTAGCTCTCCCATTTCCCTCTTCTTCCTCTCATTTTCCTTCATCAAAACACTTCATTTTCTTCCATATCTGGAATGTGGCGTCCAAGAGGAGATCTCCCCACGTCAACAAGGCTGCTGCATGACCCGAGGACGAGACACTCAACCAGGGAGTCACCCCTTTGGGGGCTTTTCATCCTTCTTCCTCTCTCTTTTTCTTTCCACACATTTTGTTTATTTCTTTAGATAGTTTCACAATCCACATACCCACGTTTCCCACAACCCTAGGGGTTTCCAAAACACCCTAGGTTCGTTCCCTCCATACTTCCCCTTTTCTCTTTTACGTTGTGTAGATACTTCACTTAAAAGTTGTCTAATAGGTATTCTTTCGTTGTTTCTTTGTTTTGGCAGGTCCACTATGAAGAGCAGGCAAGGAGCTCTCCTCCTCTGGCTGGCCAGAGGACTGGAAGGAGGTCCACTCACACTCTCGTGTTGCTGCTGAGAAGGTGTCGACTTCCCTAGTCGTGACATCAAGATTGTGACCGATCGTACGATCGCGACAAGCTCCTTATCGCGACGGGTCACTTGGTCGCAAAACCAGTAAGTAGCCTTCTCTCTTCCCATTTCCTTGTAAGTTAGCCCCTTTATTTCTGTTTACATTTTAGGCAACATACTAGGTGGCGATCACACCCATTTCATCATCTTATAGTGATATTTCCTTTTGTGTTTTGAGGTTCACATTCTCGTGATTACAGTTGCCCCTAGCTGATCTGGGCAAACTCGTCACGAAGTCCATGGTGATCGCTTTCCACTTCCATTGGTATCTCCATCTTCCGCATAAGGGTTGACAGTCTCTGATGTTCGGCCTTCACCTATGGCACATCAGACACTGAGACACAAATTCTGCCACGTCCTTCATCATGCCTGACCACCATAAGGATCACTTCAAGTCTTGGTACATCTTAGTGTTGCCTGGATGAATGGAGAACCTTGACCTGTGAGCTTCTGCAAGCACTTGCTCCTTGACCTCAGTAATGTCTGGTACACAAACTCTGTTCTAGAATCTAGTGATGTCGTCCACGTCTCGAGCAATGTCTGACTTACCCACCAACTCCTGAAGCATGTGATCCGCACTCTGCCTCTCCACAACACTGTCCAAAATAGTGGACCTGATGGACAACTGCGCCACGAAAGCCTGGCACAACTGAGGCTCTAACTCAGTCATGGCGCATGCTGCATCCTCCAACATCCTCCAATCTTGCTGAAGTATAGATCTCTTCCTACTGAGAGCATCTCCTACGACGTTCGCCTTCTCTGGATGGTACTGAAGCTTGAAATGTGGTCCGTAAACACCTTGAACCTAACATCTCCATCTCCTCTACCGCAGGTTCAACTCTTTCTGGGAGAACAAGTACTTCAAACTCTTGTGGTTCATAAACACCTTGAACCTAACATCGTAGAGATAGTGCCTCCAGACGTTCAGTGCATGGACCACAACCGCTAACTCCAAGTCATGGGTCGGATAGTTATGCTCATGTTCCTTCAACCGGCGAGAAGCATAGGCAACCACCTTACCATGCTTGTAATACCCCAAATTTATATTACTATTTATTTATTCCAAAACAAGGATAATTAAGTTATAATACCTTAACGATGTCAATAAATTGAAATAATGACATGTAAGTACGGCTGGTGGTAACGAACATTACCCCAGTGACGCACATCGAAATGCGTGCCTCCACAGGGCGATTCTGGAAACGACGTCAAAATAAAAATCCGAGAACATCATAATTTCCAGAAAAATGTGGAGAATTTTATTATGTAATTACATGAATTTTTCGACGTACGGATTTCAACGTACAATCGACGCGACCAATTCTCGGGTGATTTTTCACCTACTGCAAAATAAAATCTAAAAATTAAACTAAAATTACTACAATTTGTAAAACCATTCTATTAGCCTATGGTTAAAATTCGTAACAAAAGGACACCATTTAAATGTGTTTGCCTAGCAAACATTGGACCAGTTGATTTATTGAGTATTTACGGTTTGTATTTTCTTTGGATCTTCTGGAAGCTTACGTGTAAGCTTGTAGGAAAGCCAGCACTTGGGGTAAAACCTCATAATAACTTACCTGAGGTGTCCTACCCAGGAAACTTGCATGCTACCCGTGTCCCATGGTAAAAGCTTTTCACTTTTACAGTGACACATGGGTGAGCTTCGTGTCACCATGCATGGGAAGGCTCCTTGCTTATAAAAGGACCCCGAGGGCCATCGTAGATAGGTTCCACTTCTTGCATTCCTTGTTCTTCTTCTACCATAGCTTGAAGCAACTTCAGGAGTGAGAGGTTTTCTGAGTAAGAATCTGGGTGGAGAGGCCATTTCGAGGGAGACTGTTCTTTCTCTCTCTTTCTGTTCATGCATCTTACCTCTGCTCAAAGTTCTGATTGAGCTGTTGCTAAGGAGCAACTGGAGGTTATCGTGAAGACTAAAGCTTTTATTATACCAAGCTACACCTTCCTATACTTCTAATTGTGGTTATCATCTTCGTATCTTTCAAGCTAAGGTAGGATTCTCTTCTTGTATCCTTCTTCACATGTTCTTGACATCCTCTTTAGTTTAAGAAGTCTTGATCACTTGCTAATTGTCTTAAATGTGTGAGTATCTTTTGATAAACATGTATCTATTCTTTACAAGGTTTATCTTAGTATGAGGTTATAGAGATCCATTCTTATTCTTGTTCTTTTCCTCTACAATTCAGGGTAATCTGGGTAGTTAAGTAATCATTTCTCTTGAGTTTGTTGACCTCCAGATTTGGAGATTCATTCCATGATAAGGTTCAAACCTTCATCACATAAATTTTATGTTTTCCATGAAAAAGACAATGTCATCTTTTTCTTCCATTATCCTTTGTACCATTTTGAGATCATGTTGACTACAATTGGGATCTTATCGATCATTTATGTAAACTACATTCCATATCTTTTCCTTTGACTTTCTTGTCATGATAATTCAGATATGAGGCTAAGATTATGTTTTGATTCAGTCCTATCATGTTAGGAATGATAGAAGAGTTTAATAGTATACCATTTAGAGTTGATTTAGAGTCATTTCTGAAAATTTGAGCAAGATTTGTCGACAGACGAGCCCCTGGCTGTCGACAGGAGCTCTTAGCCAGAAGCCTGGAAACTCTTCACCTGTGGGATCTGTCGACAGATCCCTTCTGGCTGTCGACAGATCTTACAGACCTGAACCCTTTGTGTCTGGAAAACCAGATCTGTCGACAGCTCCCTTGCGCCTGTCGACAGATGCAACAATATCTGTTTCTAGCCTTTGTTTTACTCCATTTCTTGATGCAAATCATACCCAATTGTACCAACTAATAGTCCACCTAAATCTTATGGTTTTTACTACCTAAAAACCTACTGAAACCGTCATGTAACCTTCTTTGTACCATGAATTATTTCTCCGAAGTTCCGACAACATTGACCTCGAAGGACACCAATCTCTGAAATCAGTAAGAACACATAGTTCTTCACTCTTATTTGTAAACTTTGATTGAACCCTTGTGGTTTTACCTACTAACCAGTCGTGAACCTTTCATTCCATCATGAGTAAATTCTCTAAAGTTCCGAACAATTATTTTTGTGAAGATTCAAAATTCTGAACTATAAGGGACAGAGTTCCTAATTCTTGTGTGTGATTCATAAGTGAATCCTTGTATACCTTGATTCATTACAAGATAAGTATGTGTGATGACACTTTGTGAGTCTGGGACTCAATCGAGAAAAATGCCTGGCAAATAAGGCTGGTTCAGTCCTGGGGGAGCGCCCGAATTCGTCACTGGCCGCGCGGGGACGTTGAGAATTTCTGGATGTTGGCATGCATCATTATGTTTGATTAGTCATTATATCATGCTTATGTGTATGAGAATATCTATTTCTGAATTTAAGTATCCTCTTGCGAGAATACTATTGCTTCTGAAAGCACTCATGAGAATTTATGTATCTTGATTATGTCATACTTGTTCGTTATCTTGAACTTCATCAGTGATCCACACTTGTTTCTATCCTTGATTATAATCATCTAAATCCTCTTGATTAAAAGAATTGAGTTCTACTGGGCTAGTTAGCTCATTAAATTTAACATTTTCAGGTGATCAAGATGGAGTTGATGCTTAAGGGGTATTTGTGTGCTGAGCGGATAATCCGATGCTGAGCAAGCTATTAGTTTTTGCTTCTTTATAAATAAAGGATAATGTAATAAAGATACAATCTACTTTTGTTTAATCCTCATTTAGACTGAATGAGGAGTATCGTGTAATAAGTTCCGCGAACCGAGTTGGTTATAAAAATACCTTTCGTTATTATATGTTTATAATCTGTCATTTCCGATAAATGCAATTTTATTAGGACGTGACAGATTAAATTGGTATCAGAGCATTAGTACGATAAACTAGGGATAATCAGTGAGATGGGGTAGAAATTTGGGATTAGTTAGTATGCTTTCATAATTCTATACATGTTAAACCTCATATTTGTTTCAGTATGGACTTGAATGCCCAAGAGAGGCTGGTGACAGCCATGGAATGCTTCGCCAGGATATTGGGCTGTATGCTCAAGCTCAAAAGAAGCCCATGTACTTCTTAAGGAAGAATCCTTAATCTGACTGCGGGCGCTTCTTTGCCGGGAATCCTGGTGCTGCACTGGACGTAATGACCCAAGTTATGTGTAGGCTTGACAATCTCAAACTGGGGCAGGATATGCTGCAGCACCAGTTTGAGGAATATTGGGAAGCCATTACGGATGCGGCAAGGGAGCTATACCACGGAACTGATGAAGTACAGCAGCCTCAACTGCTGAAGTTGTCATAGATCTGACCCAAAATTAGAGAGGACTTAGGTAATATATCCCTCCTTTTGTAAAACCTCTCCTTTTGTGTAAGTGTTAGTGGTATATATGTAATCTCCCATGTGTGGGAAATGAGAGGGTAGTGAAGGATGTTTTTGTAAAATGGAATAGCTGGAAGTAGTAGATGGCGGCAAGTTAGTTGTTATCTATGGATGTAACTTTTGATGTAATATCTGACTGATAAATGAAATGACGTGTTATATGGATTTGAAATGTGTATATGTGTGATGAATGCTAGTGGGTGGACTGTGAAATTAATGTATGCCTATTGATGTTTCAGATCATACCTAATTATTGTTATGGACGGAGGTGATGCTAATTGGAGGAAAATGGAGAGTTCAATGCATGACTTGACCCGAGTAATGAGGACTGTAGCCCGGAACAACAGCCATACGGACAAGTTTATTCAGGGATTTCCGAAGCTTAGATCCTCCGAGATTTGCGGGAAGTACAGACCCGGATGAAGCTGAAAACTGGTTAAGGGATATTGAAAGGATATTTGGAGTAATTAAATGTACTGAAGAGGAAAAATCCGGTTGGTGGTTTTTCAGTTAGAACGGATGCTAGAGCGTGGTGGGATACTATACACATCCCATTAGAAGAGCCAACTCAAATCACTTGGGATGAGTTTGTGGAGTTGTTTAATGATCAATATTTTTCTGAAGTTGTACAGGAGAAGAAAGCAATGAATTTGCTAATCTGAAACAACTTAGGATGACAGTATCCGAATATGAGGCTCAATTTGCTCGACTATCCAAGTATGCACCACATCTTATAGCTACGGATAAGCTAAAAGCTAAGAGGTTCATGAATGGACTACGTCCTATCTATATTGTACAGTTAACTTCACATTTGATTACTACATATTCAGAGATGGTCAAAAGAGCATTGGCTTTGGAAGCTGCTAATGAAATGGTGGATAAAATTAAAGGAAGGTTAGGAGAAGGATCTTCGAATCGGAAGAGAAAGTTTGAACCAGGAAACTCCGAAAGTTCAACAATCTGGAAACAAGACAGGAAAAGCTCAGAATGGAAATAAAGAGGTGTGTGAACACTGTCATGTTAGAGGACACAAGATGGAAAATTGTTGGCGTAGGCTGGGAGCATGCCTCAGATGTGGGAATACTCAGCATCGAATTTCAGAATGTCCAATGGTTAAGAAGGTATCAACCAACCCAAATTCTCAAGGAAGGCAACCAAGACAGGGAGAATACAAGCTGTACATGAAATAGAGCCTGAAACTCTACAGGAGGGCAAACTGATTGAAGGTACACTCACCATAAACTCAAAGCTTGCTCACGTGTTATTTGATTCAGGAGCTACGCACTCCTTTATTAGCTATAATTTTGCTAAGTCCTTGGAAATACGATCAGTACTATTGTCTACACAATTGGAAGTAGCAACTCACTAAGTGAGGGTAAGAAACTTAGAGAATATTACCCTGATAGTCAGATTTTGTGTGATGGACACAACTTATGTGGTGATTTAATATGCTTGGAAATGTGGGATTATGATGTGATCCTTGGGATGGACTGGTTATCTAATACCATGTTAATTTAGATTGCCAATTAAGGCGAGTCTCATTTCCAGGAAAAGAAAATTGTTCTATGACTTTTGACAAACCTCATGTTAGAAGAATGCCGATAATCTCAGCAGTCAAGGCCTGTAAGCTAGTACAAAAAGGTTGTCAAGGGTACTTGGCTTCTGTAACAATACTAAATCAAGATATCATGGGATTGGATAATATTCCGGTGGTAAGGGAATTTCTTGATGTTTTTCCTGAAGATTACCTGGTATACCCCTAATAGAGAGGTGAATTTCTCGATTGAATTGGTACCAGGAGCTACACCAGTATCAAGAACACCATATAGAATGTCGGTAGAAGAATTAAAAGAATTGAAAAGGCATTGTTAGAATTGATAGAAAAGGATTTATCAGACCTAGTACCTCGCCATGGGGTGCTCCAGTGTTATTCGTGAAGAAAAAGGATGGATCTATGCGGTTATGTATAGATTACCGACAGTTGAATCAATTGACCATAAAGAACAAATATCCACTTCCAAGAATTGACGATCTATTTGATCAATTGTCTGGAGCCCAGTGTTTCTCCAAAATGATTTAAGATCAGGATATCATCAACTCAAAATTCAAGAGCAGGATATTCACAAATCAGCTTTCCGAACAAGATATGGACACTACGAATTTGTAGTGATGCCGTTTGGATTAACTAATGCACCTGCTGCATTTATGCGTTTGATGAATGACGTGTTCCGAACTTACTTGGATCAATTTGTGGTTGTGTTTATTGATGACATATTGATTTACTCCAAGAGTATAGAAGATCATGAGGTGCATTTACGAATTACTTTGCAATTATTACGAGATCACAAACTATATGCAAAGTTTAGTAAATGTGAATTTTGGATGAAGCAAGTTATATTCTTGGGTCATATCATCTCAAAAGAAGGGTTGTCTGTGGATTCTTCCAAAATTGAGACCATACAAAGATGGGAACAACCAAAGAACCTCACTGAGGTTAGAAGTTTCTTGGGTATGGCTAGTTATTACCGGCGGTTTGTTCAGAATTTCTCTAGAATTGCCTCGCCTCTTACACAATTGACCAGAAAAGGAACTGCATTTATATGGAATGAGAATTGTGAACAAGCATTTCAGTCATTAAAGAAATATTTATCATCAGCACCAATTCTAGCTTTGCCAGTTGAGGGAAAGTTATTTGAAGTTTATACTGATGCTTCAAGTATTGGACTAGGATGTGTATTGATGCAAGATAGAAGAGTTATTGCTTATGCATCAAGACAATTGAAAACTCATGAGAGAATTATCCAGTACATGACTTGGAATTAGCTGCAGTCATTTTTGCTCTTAAACTTTGGAGACACTACCTATACGACAATCAATTTATAGTGTACTCTGATCATAAGAGTCTCAAATATTTGTTTTCACAAAAGAGCTGAACATGAGACAAAGAAGGTGGATGGAGTATATCAAAGATTATGATTTTAAAATTGAATACCATCCAGGGAAAGGAAACACGGTAGCTGATGCACTTAGTAGAAATCCTACAGCAAAAGTGTTTCAATTACAAGTAAAGGAATGGAAATTGCTGGAGGAGTTTTCCACATTAAGTTTGAAGGTGGAATCACAAGAGGGAAGGTTATAGTAATAACTTACAGTTCAATTAGACTTGATAAAACAAATTGGTGAGTGGCAGCATCATGATCCTGTACTAGAAGAGATCCGAGAAAAACTTATTTCTAGACTGATTTTATTGAAGATTCTCAAGGAAATCTACGATTCCGAAATAGGTTGTGTGTGCCGGATGATTGTGAGATCAAAAAGCAAATTCTTGAAGAAGCTCATCGGTCACATTATACCATTCATCCTGGAGCTGTTAAGATGTACCAAGATTTAATGAGACATTTCTGGTGGTGCAATATGAAAAGGATATCGTAAATTTTATTGCAAGGTGTTTGATATGTCAGAAAATCAAAGCCGAACATCAGAAACCGGCTGGGAAGTTAAAACCACTCGAAATACCTGAATGGAAATGGGACAGTATTGGTATGGATTTTATTGTGGGATTACCTAGAACTCGAAGTGGATTTGATGCTATATGGGTAATCGTTGATCGACTTACAAAATCAGCTCATTTTCTAGCAATTAAAATAAGATGGTCTGTTAGTATCTTGGCAGCCCTGTATATGAAAGAAATTGTCCGATTGCATGGGATTCCAAGAAATATAATTTCAGATAGAGATGCAAGATTTACTTCACATTTCTGGAAAGAATTACAGGATGCATTAGGAACTAAACTGAAGTTTAGTACAGCATTTCATCCTCAAACTGATGGACAAACAGAACGGGTGAATCAGATTATCGAAGATATGTGCCGAGCTTGTATATTAGAATTTGGAAGTGACTGGAATACTCATTTAGCGATCATGGAATTTGCATATAATAATAGTTATCAGTCTACGATTCAAATGGCACCTTTTGAAGCTTTGTATGGCCGTCAATGTAGATCACCGTTATGTTGGGTGGAATTAAAAGAAACCCATATTCTTGGACCTGAAATGATTCAAGAAACCACGGAAATTATCAAGTTGGTTCAAGATAGAATGAAAGCTGCTCAAGACCGGCAGAAAAGCTATGCTGATCGTCGAAGAAGAGAATTGGAATTTCAAGAAGGCGAACATGTATTCCTTAAAGTATCTCCTAGACGTGGAATAAGAAGATTTGGATCAAAGGAAATTGAGTCCAAGGTACATTGGACCATTTGAGATTTTGAAAAGGATTGGAGAAGTAACCTATCAATTGGCACTTCCGCCACAATTATCTAATGTACATGATATTTTCCATGTATCGATGCTAAGAAAATATGTTTATGATCCGGAGCACATCATTGGATATCAAGATCTGGAAATACAAGAAACTTAGCATATGAAGAAAGACCTGTACAAGTTCTTGATCGAAAAATCAAGCAACTTCGGAACAAGGAAGTTTCCCTATTAAAATTCAATGGAATAAACGCGGACAAGAAGAGGCAACATGGGAACTTGAAGACACTATCAGAACCAAATATCCAGAATTGTTTACAGGTCAGTAACCACACTCTTAAGTAATTAAATTTGGAGGACCAAATTTCTTTTAGTAGGGGAGAGTTGTAATACCCCAAATTTATATTACTATTTATTATTCCAAAACAAGGATAATTAAGTTATAATACCTTAACGATGTCAATAAATTGAAATAATGGACATGTAAGTACGGCTGGTGGTAACGAACATTACCCCAGTGACGCACATCGAAATGCGTGCCTCCACAGGGCGATTCTGGAAACGACGTCAAAATAAAAATCCGAGAACATCATAATTTCCAGAAAAATGTGGAGAATTTTATTATGTAATTACATGAATTTTTCGACGTACGGATTTCAACGTACAATCGACGCGACCAATTCTCGGGTGATTTTTCACCTACTGCAAAATAAAATCTAAAAATTAACTAAAATTACTACAATTTGTAAAACCATTCTATTAGCCTATGGTTAAATTTCGTAACAAAAGGACACCATTTAATGTGTTTGCCTAGCAAACATTGGACCAGTTGATTTATTGAGTATTTACGGTTTGTATTTTCTTTGGATCTTCTGGAAGCTTACGTGTAAGCTTGTAGGAAAGCCAGCACTTGGGGTAAAACCTCATAATACTTACCTGAGGTGTCCTACCCAGGAAACTTGCATGCTACCCGTGTCCCATGGTAAAAGCTTTTCACTTTTACAGTGACACATGGGTGAGCTTCGTGTCACCATGCATGGGAAGGCTCCTTGCTTATAAAAGGACCCCAAGGGCCATCGTAGATAGGTTCCACTTCTTGCATTCCTTGTTCTTCTTCTACCATAGCTTGAAGCAACTTCAGGAGTGAGAGGTTTTCTGAGTAAGAATCTGGTGGAGAGGCCATTTCGAGGGAGACATTGTTCTTTCTCTCTCTTTCTGTTCATGCATCTTACCTCTGCTCAAAGTTCTGATTGAAGCTGTTGCTAAGGAGCAACTGGAGGGTTATCGTGAAGACTAAAGCTTTTATTATACCAAGCTACACTTCCTATACTTCTAATTGTGGTTATCATCTTCGTATCTTTCAAGCTAAGGTAGGATTCTCTTCTTGTATCCTTCTTTCACATGTTCTTGACATCCTCTTTAGTTTAAGAAGTCTTGATCACTTGCTATTGTCTTAAATGTGTGAGTATCTTTTGATAAACATGTATCTATTCTTTACAAGGTTTATCTTAGTATGAGGTTATAGAGATCCATTCTTATTCTTGTTCTTTTCCTCTACAATTCAGGTAATCTGGGTAGTTAAGTAATCATTTCTCTTAGTTTGTTGACCTCCAGATTTGGAGATTCATTCCATGATAAGGTTCAAACCTTCATCACATATGATTTTATGTTTTCCATGAAAAAGACAATGTCATCCTTTTTCTTCCATTATCTTTGTACCATTTTGAGATCATGTTGACTACAATTCTGGGATCTTATCGATCATTTATGTAAACTACATTCCTATCTTTTCCTTTGACTTTCTTGTCATGATAATTTCAGATATGAGGCTAAGATTATGTTTTGATTCAGTCCTAATCATGTTAGGATGATAGAAGAGTTTAATAGTACCATTTAGAGTTGATTTAGTCATTTCTGAAAATTTGAGCAAGATTTGTCGACGACGAGCCCCTGGCTGTCGACAGGAGCTCTTAGCCAGAAGCCTGGAAACTCTTCACCTGTGGGATCTGTCGACAGATCCCTTTCTGGCTGTCGACAGATCTTAAAGACCTGAACCCTTGTGTCTGGAAAACCGATCTGTCGACAGCTCCCTTGCGCCTGTCGACGATGACAAATATCTGTTTCTAGCCTTTGTTTTACTCCATTTCTTGATGCAAATCATACCCAATTGTACCAACTAATAGTCCACCTAAATCTTATGGTTTTTACTACCTAAAAACTACTGAACCAGTCATGTAACCTTCTTGTACCATGAATTATTTCTCCGAAGTTCCGAACAACATTGACCTCGAAGGACTACCAATCTCTGAAATCAGTAAGAACCATAGTTCTTCACTCTTATGTGTAAACTTTGATTGAACCCTTGTGGTTTTACCTACTAAACTCAGTCGTGAACCTTTCATTCCATCATGAGTAAATTCTCTAAAGTTCCGACCAAAATTATTTTTGTGAAGATTCAAAATTCTGACTAGTAAGGAACAGAGTTCCTTAATTCTTGTGTGTGATTCATAAGTGAATCCTTGTATACCTTGATTCATTCCATGATAAGTATGTGATGATGACACTTTGTGAGTCTTGGGACTCATCGAGAAAAATGCCTGGCAATAAGGGCTGGTTCAGTCCTGGGGGAGCGCCCGAATTCGTCACTGGCCGCGCGGGGATGTTGAGAATTTCTGGATGTTGGCATGCATCAATTATTTTGTTAGTCATTATATCATGCTTATGTGTATGAGATATCTATTTCTGAATTTAAGTATCCTCTTGCGAGAATACTATGCTTCTGAAAGCACTCATGAGAATTTATGTATCTTGATTATGTCTACTTGTTCGTTATCTTGAACTTCATGTCAGTGATCACACTTGTTTCTATCCTTGATTATAATCATCTAAATCCTCTTGATTTAAAAGAATTGAGTTCTACTGGGCTAGTTAGCTCATTAAATTAACATTTTCAGGTGATCAAGATGGAGTTGATGCTTAAGGGATTTGTGTGCTGAGCGGATAATCCGATGCTGAGCAAGCTATTAGTTTTTGCTTTCTTTATAGATAAAAGGATAATGTAATAAAGATACAATCTACTTTTGTTTAATCCTCATTTAGACTGAATGAGGAGTATCGTGTAATAAGTTCCGCGAACCGGTTGGTTATAAAAATACCTTTCGTTATTATATGTTTATAATCTGTCATTTCTGATAAATGCATTTTTTAGGACGTGACAATGCTGCATCAGAACACAACCAAGGCCTATCTGCGAAGCATCTGAGTAGATCACAGAACCATTTGCACCACTCGGAAAGATCAATACGGGCGCAAATGTCAGCCTTTGGAAACTTCTCTCATAGTCCTCGGACCACACATACTTGACTCCTTTCTTGGTTAGCTTGGTCAACGACACTGCTATGGATGCAAAGCCTTCTATGAATCGTTGTAGTAACCAGCTAAACCAAGAAAGCTCTTGATATCGGAAGGTGTCCTCGGAGTCTCCCTCTAACACAGCTTGAACCTTCACTGGATCAACAACAACTCTAGTGCCTCAGATGACATACTTAAGGAAGTGAACTTCGCTCATCCAGAAGTCTCACTTGCTGAATTTAGTGTATAGCTTGTGTTGATAGAGAACCTCTAGAACTATCCTCAGGTGCTCATGGTGTGTAGCCTCATCAGGGGAGTAGATCAACACATCATCTATGAGCACTACTATAAAACTATCCAAGTATGGCCTGAACACCCGATTCATGAGATTCATGAATGCTACAGGTGCATTGGTCAGACTAAAAGGAAGTATAAGGAACTCGTAGTGTCCATAATAGGTCTTGAACGCCATCTTGGAAGTGTCCTCCTCCTCGATCCTCAACTGATGGTAACCTGAACACATATCGATCTTGGAGAACATAGATGCGTTCTAGAGCTGATCAAACAAATCATCAATGCACGGCAAGGGATATTTATTCTTCACCATCACCTAGTTGAGCTTCCTGTAGTTGATGCACAACTTGAGGGATCCATCCTTCTTCTTCACGAACAATATAGGTGCGCCCCACGGTGAAACACTAGGGCGCATAAACCCCTTATTGAGCAATTCTTGCAACTGCTTCCTTAGCTCCACTAACTCTGCAGGTGCCATTCGGTAGGGAGCCTTAGAGATAGGTGAGGTGCCTAAAAGTAACTCAATAGTAAACTCTATCTCTCTTGCTGGTGGCAATCCAGACAAATCATCGGGGAACACATTTGGAAACTCCTACACAACTTTGATCTCTTCAAGGGTGGGTGACTGATTAGCCTTAGGAACTAAGACCACACTAGTAAGAAAAGCGTCACAACCCTTGTTGACAAGCCTCATAGCCTTCATAGTGGAGATCACAAACTTTCCCACCAGATTCCTAGGCAAAATATGTGAGAACTCATCCTCTCTGGGAATGTGAAAAGTAATCATCTTCCTTCTGCAATCCACCAAAGCATAGTGCTCCTTAAGCCAATCCAGACCAAGTATAGTGTCATAGTCCTTCATCTTGAGCAAGTAGAAGCACCCAAACAAACCTCGCTCCTCGATGTACATAGGCATAGATGGGATACACTTATTGGTTACCACGGTACCTGCAGGGGTATGTCACGTAGTGTCTGATGTATTACCGTTTCCCCGACCGTTACGATGTTTTGTCGAAGCTGGTCAGAACGGTCTTGTCAGGTGTCAGAATGAGTACCTCCTCATTGACGCGGTCTAGCAGGTTGACACGTTCTAAGTTGCTTAGTTTTCAAGGTTTTAACCCACTTTTGGTGTGGCGTCGAGCAGGCGGGCGCGACAGTGGTGTTGCATTCTGGCGGGCTGCGGCAACAACTTTCCTGTTGCGCTGTGTCGGTCTGATGCATTTTGGAGTTCGTCGGTTCAAAACCGAACACAGCCTCATGTCCCCCTCTCTCCTTCTTTTACTTCTTCCCTTCTTCTTCCACTAAGCTTCCTTGCTTCTCTACAACGTTTCTTGGTGTTTTGGGCGTGGAGGTGACCTCCCCTCTATATAGGTGACTTCCACGTGGTGCTTGAAGCGAGGAGGGGGCGACCACTCATACGAGAAGACTCCAACGGGTTGGCTCTACTCCTCGAGGTAGGGACTTCTCCTATCCTCTTTGTTCTACCATGCTCCTCTCCCCTTTGAAGTATGATTCTCGTAGTTTATGAGGTTTTGGTGAGAGATCCATGCTTCTCCATTTGTGAGGTTCTCTTTGAGGGTAGAATAGCTCTTTTAATCCATGATTTTGTGAGGTTTAAGGGATGTTTGAGCTATTTACTTCTTGTTTCCCATACTCCCCTCACCTAGATGGCATCATTTTATGGGTTTTTGGGGTGATCCTCAGGTGGACTGTGCCGAGACCCCCCTCTGTCTGATATCGCGTCTAATTTTCAGATTGCGTTAGTGTCACGCCCTATGTTCTGAGTGAGACAGGCTCTTGCCATCACAGTGGGGGGGGGGGGGGGGGGACGCAACAGCATCGTAGCGGGCTTGGACGACACGATAGCAAACAGAAGATAGGTAAGTTCATACAAAGTCTGTTTCTCATCGAGTCTTCGCCTGTTCTTTATTCTTTCTGTACCCATGGCACCAGTGTTGTTTTCTAGTACGGTCCTACACTAGTCATTCACCCGGTTCTATGCACTTGAGGGTTTGTCCCACGAGAGGTTGTTACTGTTTACCTGGGACCCTCATCCCCGTTCGCCCATTTGAGGGAGTGCTCCAGGCCATGGGCATGCTCAAGTCACTAACTCTGGTAGCAAAGGGGAAAACGGTGGTTAGGACAACATAGTCGAGTTGTTTGCAGAGCTCTTGTGATTGGTCGAGGACACTAAGGTCATTTGGAGTTCTTCCCGATGTAAGTCAGCTAGTCCTTCTCATTGCCTCATTCTTGGTGGCCCCGGAACCACCTAGAGAGGTTAGGCATGGGACCATAGTTCGGCCAGACCACGGAGGTTACTATTGTGGTTACTTTGTGTTCCTTGGCCCCACTCTGACGAGAGGTGGCAGGGCAGGACGTTCGATTGAGGGAAAGACGCGGGTGCACTCCTAACTGGTTGACTAGTGGTAGTCGTTTCCATAGCTAGTGTCATTTGTCCAGGCAGGGTCCCCCCTTGTCTATGTTTACAGCTATGTGGTGGTCACGACGTTCAGGTCGCACAGAGTTTCCGACCATGTTGAGTTTCCCATGTCGTAGTTGGTTAGCTAGTTTTACTTCTACACTTACCTGTGGTGGAGTATAATATGTATAAGCTGTTGCCATTTACTTTATTTATATTTTATTCTACTATTAGAGTCAGTAGGAGATTGGTAGTCCCTACTAAGCTTCTGTTGCAAAGCTCACTGATTCTTTTCCAGGTGAGACTTCCAACAGCGGCCGAGTCTGCGTCAGGCAGAGGAGATGGGGCATTAGTCGTCGTTCCTATAGGTAGCAGCAGTCTCTCTCTCCCCCCCCCCTTCCTTTTTGTACTTCACCCTTGGGGTATGCCCCTTAAGGGTTATGTTTGTTGGATTGAGATGGCACTAATGATGTCCTAGAGGGGGGTGAATAGGACTTCTTGCACTTTAAAACTTTATCTGAAAGTAGATAACACTAAGTAAAGTTGTTAGTATTTAGTGTAGTGTGTGAGACAAGTGTAAGCTTTGGCGGAAACAATCACGCAAATTGCACAAAAGATTTTATCCTAGTTTAGACCTTCCCACATGGAAGTCCTACGTCTAGTCCCCAAGTAACTTCTTGGGATTTCACTAAACTGCCAAGAGAACTTGGCCTTCTCTCAACCTGAGAGGTATTACAATCCCACTTGCTCTCAAGCAAGTCTTCCCTTAACCAAGGGGTACAAAGACTACCTACACCAGTAGGTCTTCCCTTCATAAAAAGGGCACTGCAGGAAGCAAACCTCCTGCGGGTTATCTAGGCACAGATATTAAAAAACACTTGTGTGTCTGCTCAGAAGAATGAGCAAACACAGAGAATTCAGAAAGGAATACAAATAAGAGTTGCAGCTCTAACTCTTTCTGAATCTAACAGGGTGGACTGAAGAAAAGATCTATAGTTACAAAATGCCACCCAACAGAGAAAGACTTCTAAGAACTAGAGAGCTTAGAAGTAGCGGACTGAGGAAGTAGCTCTCTTTCTTACAATTAGTAGAAGGCTTGTGAAGACTCTTGCTTGCAAATTCAGATGAGAATGAGTGTATTGCTGATTGGTCTCTCTGTCTAAGTGTCTTACTTGTTCCCGCTTCTATATAAGCTCCAGAAGCCTTAAGTTTTCGTTTGAAACTACTCGTTAGAGAACTAGCTGTTGAAGAATAGTCGTTGATCTTTTGGATGTAGATGCTTTTGAGACTTCTGTTATATTCATCAGTCCTTCAGCTTTTGGATTTCCAATGTCTTCAAGTTATGTTTGTAGCTTCGCGGCTTGATAGATAGTCTTCATTAATGTTCTGTAAAACTTCATGCTGAAGACTGAGAGCAAAGCATGCTTCATAAATGTTCTACAAGAAAGGACAAGACAGAAAAAGATACCTCCATACTTTCAGAGGTAGGTGAGTTGGAAATATAAAGTATAAAGAACCTTGGATGGACAGATGTTCAGTGTAATAAAAAGCAGACAAACAGTTGTATCTTGAAGGTAAGGGGAGGTTCTGATAGTGGTAGGTGAAGAACTCTGACAGATACTCCATGTTGCTTATACTTACCATCGCATTTACGGCAAGACAACTGTCAAAAAGGAGAAGAACTGAACTTCTGACAAAAAGCAAGAGACCAATTTGTATAATTATTTCAAATCTTTTCAAAGACATTTTATGTGGTCATTTTGAATATAATTTTCCTACCTAACAGAATATTTAAATGATGGTACCAAGAACAGCATTATTCTGTAAGATATGTAAGTGTTATTCATTCTGTAAAAGATCCCATAGGGATAACAAACATATTGAATCAAGATTTCATGGATTTTATGAAATGACAAATTCCTATAGAAATTATTATCAAGTACATAGAAGTTGATAGTATACTTCGACTTCTCTGAAGTTGGGAGTCAAAGAAAAGAGATACAAGATGAACTTCGACTCTACAGAAGTCGCAGTGAGACTAATCACAAACTTCGACTTTTGGAAATCGGAGTGATAAGAGTTCACCAATCGATGTCGAACTTCGACTTCAAGGGAGTCAGAGTACAAGGAATAATAAACTTCGACTTTCAAGGAGTTGGAGGAGATAATACAAAGACTTCAACTTCTTAGGAGTTAGAGTAAGAGGACTTCGACTTTTAGAAGTCAGAGTGAAAGAGTTCATCAATAGATATCTTACTTCGACTTTAAGAGGTCGGAGTCTAGACTTCGACTTCTAAGAAGTCAGAGTACTATCAGACTTCGACTTTCAAAGAGTCAGAGTACAGTTACAGATGGTTCAACACTTCGACTTTTCTAGAGTCGGAGTCCACAGTCGGAGTTAGTATGGTACATAGTATACGCTGTGGACTTAGAGAAATTTCATGAGTGTTGATATATAGTATATATAAGTCATGTTTCTTGTGGTATATTTCAATAGATTTGTTTGTAGAGATATTTAAAAAGGTTTTTCATAGAAAAAAACACAATATTTTAAGATATTTGTTCAACAATTCTTCTAAAGGATAGTTGCTCAACACTGTCTTTCCTTTTCCTTACTTGTACTCGTTGTGTGTTGGGACTAGATCTAGAGCGATACATTGTACTCTCGCTCTCTCTTTCTACTTTCGCATATGTTTCTAGTTTAGTGGTTGACGTTATTTCATTTAAATATCATTGGACTGTCTTATAGTCCTTTCGGGTCTCTGGATCTGTGGGCGGAGACCACGAAAATTGGGTCATCGGCTATGGCCGAGGGTTGGGTTCTCCTAGCCGTTACAATTAAGGCCCAAACCCAAACATACTCTGGCCCACACAAGGATCTAGAACATGGGTCATTGTAGTACCTCTTCGCTAGGTGGGGGATCCATATCCTGGACCCTTTCTTTACCACTCAAGCACCGAAAAAGTTCATCATTATGGCGATTGACTACTTAACAAAGTGGATTGATGCTAAGACGATTAGTAGAATAACAGAGAAAGTGATGTGAAAGTCATCTGACAATCAATTATTACTGTTTGGGAATCCAAAGGTGACTGCTAGTGATAATGGTGACAGTTCAACTGTTCTTATTTCAAGGATAGGTGGGTCACCCTAGGCATCTGCAACCATTTTACCTCCATAGCTCACCAACAGTCTAACGGTCTAGTTGACAATGCCAATAAAATCCAAACTCAAGGGGCCAAAAGACCAAGCTTGAGGAGGCCAAGGGAAGTTGGCTCAAAGAATTACCAAGTGTCCTATGGTTCCACATGACAACACCTTGGGCAGAAACTGGGGAAATTCCATTCCAGCTAGCTTACGACACTGAGGTAGTCATCTTGCTCGGGGTCAGGAGTCTATCAATCCGAGTTACGTACTTTGAATTGGACTCCTACAATCGGGGCACTGTAGGAGAACCTAGATCTAGTGGATGAGGTGCATGAAGCGGCGAGGATTCGGATGGTCAAATACCAATGTCGTATGGCTCAGTACTACATCGGGTTAAAGGAAGGAGCTTTCTCCCTGGAGATTGAGGAATCTCGACCACTTGATGCGGGAGGAAAGTTGGTGACCACTTGGGAAGGCCCTTACCAAGTGGTCGAATACCTAGTAAAGGAACCTATAGTTTATAGATGCTCAAGGGCAACCCCATACCGCGTACATAGAAACCGAGTTAGTTAAAAAAATTTACCATTGAACAATGTATAAAGGAATTCATTTCATAAATCAATAAAAGTATTTATTACGTGCTGT